>JAWWEQ010000010.1:21577421-21588374 GCA_035583055.1 Torymus tubicola | reverse complement strand
TATATACATGGGGGAGGGGGGGGGCTGGAGGTAAATAAAAGTGGGAGGATCCATAGAGCTAAAGCTAAAGAACTAACGGACGTCAATTTTAAGAGGCAAACGGTGTATCTATCATCGTGCGGCGATATATCGGCTCGGTAATTAACGAGGGAGAGTAGAAAAGCTTGTCGCGCTTGAACACGCCTGGAGTATATCCGCAAGTGCAAATGCGAAAGAGCGAAACTGTACGAAGTCTTAGGATTGCTTATATATATATACGATTTTCCTATACGTGAATCTTAAATTAATGGCTCGGACTTGTCTCCGGTTAGTTTCGACTAACCTCGTATGCGCATTGTGGAAGTTGCATGCTTATTTTTTAACGTAACAGAAAAATTATTGTTGATAACTATAATTGCATGAAAATTACGAGAAATAATATCGCCATAGTTTTGCGTATGCAAAAAGCGAATGAATTAAACGAAGGCTAAGGCATATTAATCAGAATATAGCAGAGAGTTTCGGTCGTATACAGCAAACTTTTCCGAAATTCCAGCATCCCATATAAAGCACGTTGCTTATTACGCGCAATACATTTTTTAGTAGCCAAAGAAGGCGTAAGTTCGCTTATATACTCTCTGGAGGTCTGAGCGAACGCATGTGTATAGGATGATAGAAGTTTAGCTTGCGCGGCTGGCGGCAGCCACTTAATATTAGCTCGTTACTACCGCGTGCGCGCGCGCGCGGACGATTAAACGCTGTTATCTGCCGCTTATTGCGCTTTAAATTCTAATTTTAATTGCGCGCCAGTTCTGTTTACTCTCATTACGAGCCGCAGCGTGGCAATCCGCGTGTCTTCCTCTCCCCCCTCTCTGTTTTCCGCGTTAAAGCGTGCGAGAGAGGAAGAGACGCGCACGCGAGAAAGAAGCGCGCACGGAGAACAAAGAAATCATTGAGAGAGGAAAGGTAGAAGAGAATTTTGTTGACTCTAGCCTCTATTAAGTTCGCTTTACTATTAATTTCGTCCTTCTGAGCAAGCTTTATACTCTCCCTTTTTGTGATCAACTTTCGTTTATTCTTTTCATCTTTCTTCTACGTACCCTTTGTCTTTTTATTTCTTGGAGAATGCTGTGTTTTGAACTACGGAGTCAAACAAAAGCGGACATCATTTTTTTATTTTTTGAAGACGCTTTTTCGTCGAATATATAATAATTGTTAGCTTTGAATGAATTTTCCTTGAAAACTTTAAGTAAAATTTTATTCAGACGATGAAAAATTTATTATTTTCCCTGCTATACATTCATGTCAGTTTTAGCTAAAGTCATGTATTAAGCTTTCTATTTTTTATCACTTATTGATCATTCTGATCTTACATTTATATAGAAATAAAAATTTAAACAATTAATTTATATTTATAACTATATAAAACTTTCTTCATACTATAAAAATTCGAAAGTGTACTTTCAATTGATACAACTACGCATTTATACGTAGAAAGAGAAAATAGAAACACTCTCATGGTAACCGTGATTTTCTAAAAACCGAACCGATACACCTAATGTCTAATTTGTACTTCTCAAACTTTATTCCGCTTTTTTCCGCAACGATCTGCTTCATCCTTCTACTAAAACTAAAGATTTTCCAAAATCAAAATCTAAAAAACAATACAACTAAATTACCCATAGACCAAAACTTTTCATTCTTCAAAAAAAAAAAGATACAAAAGCATCGAACAACCAATATCAAACGCGCACGGTAGCAATCTAAAATCAGCTCACACCTCTCCCAAGCATCCGAAGTGAATGCAAAAAAGCTATTGCGGAAGCAGCGCATGCACCGCCTCGCAAGAGACTTATTCAGCTCTCTTGGCCGACACAATAGAAACGGCTATACTGCCTCTATCCTGCACGAAAAAAAGTATCGGTGCGCGCGATAAATCGTGTGCGCCCGGGCTCTGCGCGCCCGATACCGATCGGTTTCTTATACCCGCTACCGATCGCGTGCACCGAAGCTCGCTCCTATATTTAATTGCGCGAACTCTGTGTGCTTTAGCTTAAAATTAGACGCTCTCTTTTTACCCGTTCAACACGTCGTAAATTGCCCTACACCGAGATTTTTTTGCTGAGATGGACCTGCCATTAATCTTGCTCGAAGCGATCTTAGGAATGGGATGTACAGTAACAATAGGGAGAGGAAGCTGATCGTTTATGCATGTGGTAGGTGGTGATGATTTCGTGAAACTCTATCTTTGTCCAATTCGTGAATGGTTCAATTTTACTTTGGTCGACGGTAAAAATAGAGATGAAACGTAATACTTTAAAAATAAAACTGTATGCAATGTATGTACTTACAGGTATGAACGTGCAAATTGTTTGAATATAAGAGCGTGAATGAACAGCGAATTATATCTGTCATATACAATTCATGTTTAATTATTGCACTGTTTTCTGATTTACTTAAAAAGCGGTGAAAATAGTAATGTGTAATAAACTATTCTTATCCACAAATATACTTCATAACTTTTGGAATAAAGTTTCGAAACTCATTAAAAATTCTTTACCACGAAATCCCGTAGGAGAAGCACTTTTCATTTTGAAATTTTTAACTTTTAATCCAGAGTTAATTACTTTTTATCAAGAAAATGAATTTGTCAAGGCAAATCAGCTTTCCCAGACTCAACTATATATAATACTGCATATTACACCGGATGATGAATATGGTAATTTTTAATGAATTTTTCTCTCGATGCATCTCGCTCTAATAAAAGATTTTCATTGGAGTACAGTATATCATAAGGACATGCTTTCCAAAAATTATTTGATAAATATAATCGAATAAAATATACATAAACTTACCGCGATCAGGCTTCCTGGAGCTCTCCCTTAACGCCAGGCACGCTGTGGTGGTGCCTCGAAGCCATTCGATTCGCCAACTCATGCATCACGTCCCGATATATGACCGTGTCGAGGTTTTCCCCAAGCATATAGAGAAGGAACCAGTCGCCGACTTTGCTCCTCCGGACGATCGTTTCGACGGCTTCGCGACGTACCAGCCGAAACCTCAGCCGCAACAGGTAGACCCTCGTCCGAGGCGAGAATATGATGATGACCTGTATCAAATTAAAAGTAACTTATTATATTATGTATCCGTTATTCTCGCAAGTGTATACGGAAAAAACTGACTGCGTTATTTAACCCAAATTGAGAATAATAATCCCACTAAGCGCAGAGAACTATACATATACAAAGCGATTGAATGGCAAAAGAAGCCTATACTGTCAGGGAAACAACGAGAGACAATAGTAATCCAATGCGATCTACGCGTATAGAGCCGAAGTTTTGCACATGCGAGGATTAAAAGGGCGCAAAAGCCTGGTTGGCAAATAAATAACTCAAAGCTATATAGCCAAGCAAAAGGCGAGCGGCGGCCTTGGAGAATTCCGGATGAAATAAGCCAGCTATTTAACGAGCTTATTTGAGCGGCATAATCTTCTTAATAAGCAAAGCCCTTCGAATGGCTCGCAAGTGCACTAACAGGCTCTAAAGCTCGCTCTCTCTCTTCCCCCAGTACGAAATGACATCGATAAATCGATCGGTGTGTGTGCTAGCAGACCCCCATAGTATGGGTGCCGATAGAAAGCTGAGAGAAAAGATATAGACGCGTGTGCTATATATAAATGAGCATGTATGAAAATGCAGTCGCGAATAATACTATTAATAATACTCACCCTATATATGACGGTCAAGAGGCTAAGCACCCCGAGGAAGAGGAACCAAAACCAGAGGAAGACGTAGATCTTCTCGTTGACGACGTTCAACGGCAGTATGCAAACGGCGTCGTGGCGTTCGACCTCGCCGCTCACGCCGTACTTGTAGAACGTGCATTTGGTCATACGTGGAAAGACGTAGATCATCGGATCGACGCGGTCCTCCTGATCTGACTCTAGGAAGCGTAGCACGTCGATGCCGAATGTGAGGAAGGCGCCGTCGAAGAATCGGTTCATCAGGAACATCTGACCTACGATTTCATTACATTTTTATAAAACATCTTAATAGTATATTTATATATTGAAATTTTAATTTCTAATTGGGATTTTAGGTAAAACTAATATAGCATATATAAATAAATATCGGACGAATTTGTGCCTCTTGCAACTAAAAATAAAATAATTCTTCATCGATTAGTCGATCTATATATAAATGGCGCTTTCAACAGGTGCACGGTTTACTAATATCCACGGGCTGCCAACAGGAAAATACAGAGTTTCGACGATTCGTCACCGATAACCAAACGACGGATGCCATAATTTCCTGAACAAATAATTCGCTCGACGAGTGGAAAGGCCAAGTATGTCACTCCTCAAGTTATAAATTATTTTCGCGACTTTGCGCGAGTGCGAGCAAACCAAAGGTTATATCCGGTTGCGTTGATGCCAAAATTCGTATAACTGTTCATTCGACGTCTATCCGCGTTTTCCGTGCAATTTTCCACTAAACGCGGCTGGCGTGATTGCCAAAGTTACGGTAATTGCTCATATCTTGGAGGAGTATACGTATGTCTTTAATCGCTGTAATTGAATGACTAATGGAGATTGATATGAAACGTTTTTTTTATGCTTGTTAACACGTAATGAAAAGAGTATTATATTTTAAAACTTATTAAACATTATGCAACAGAAGGTATTACTGTAACTTTGAAATAAAGAAAAATTTTTTGTTGCTCAATAATTATATTTGCTTGATATTTATTTTCTTATTTCTGATTAAATAATGATTGCATATATTTGTTAATGATAATGGCGAAAGAAAAGTAATTTATGAAAGTTTATATAGTGACATTATGATAAGCTATTTATTTACAAGAGGATTTGCAAAACTTTGAGAAATGAATCTTAACTGGATTCTAAGAGTCAATTTCAGTATCTAAAAGTTAAACCCGATATCGATATTTAGTTTTTACGAGACCTTTTTCTCCAAGTGCAGGTTATCTAATCATAAATGTCTGCTATTTTATTTAAATATGATATCTCTCTCTTTTTTTGTAAGTCTGCACATACTTATTCTATAAATATATTTATAGAAAAGGCTTTAATTTAAACACTTTTCTATTCCCATGTAGTTAAGATAATTTAATTATTCATTTGCAATTTGGAAACTAATTTTAATTAATATTAAAATATTTGATCACACATGTAAGAATACAACAATTTAAAAAATTGAATTAGGAATGTTATTTAAAAATTTAATACTGTAAAGTTACCATACTAGTTGGCCACAATTAAACTTAGATATTTTTAACAGATAAAATGCCATATTAATCAATAAGAAATTTTTTTATAAATATCATTATTAACAAAAGAACGAACATTTAGGATTAGTGATTATAATCTATACCTTGAAAAAAGCCCTTCGGAAACTAATTACCTATACTAAGCTTCCTTTTTAGACACCAAAAACCGACTTTTAAAGCCGGTCTACTATCCGTTTTCCAAAGATTCTCCCCTTCTATTAGAAAAATTTGATTTTCTCCGATGAGCAATAAGAAAAAGAAAAAAGCTCGATTGGCTCCTCATTATTTCGAGATGCAGAAAACCTTCGACGAAATGAAGTATACGCGTACGATATCTTAACATTGCGCGCTGCTCTTGGATCCTATATATCCTGTACGTTCGATTTCCCCATCGATAAGACCTCTCCTCGAGCCAGCGGGTAAAGTAAAATTAACCCTCACAGCTGACCTTTACACGATTTTTACCCCGAGCCCTGCGGAGAGTGGGAAAGTTTCTCTCTCCTTTTTGAAAGTCAATTTCCAGCGTGCGCGCAGGCGTCGCGAAGATTTATGATAATTGTTCGGAATGTTCGTGAAAAAGTGCGAGTGAAGCTGCGAGGTGAGAGGGAGAGAGAGAGAGAGAGAGAGAAAGACTCACCGATGACGTTCAGGAGGGCGAGCACCTCGCAGAGGTAGTACCTGTACGCCCACCAGTTGTGGTAGCGTAGATTCTCCCAGAGATAGTCGAGCAGCATCTTCTTCTTCTGCTTCTTCTCAACCTCGGAGCACAGCCCGATGTCCAGGTCCATCATGAGAGCGTGGATCTTGCCACCCTCCCAGCCCTTCCACAGCCAGCGCGGCGTGTAGAATAGGATCGCCTGAAATACATACACGTCACGGTTTCTATAATTACAGGCTTGGTTATTGACAATATTTATTTTTTACTCATTATTCTACTACGATATTTGAATAAATTGTATATAATATTATAAAGTGTCGTTATCTTAAATGAAACTACAACTGTGTCTACTGTACATCTAGTTTAAACAATTTTCGGGTATTCTGAAAATCGACCCATTAAACTTTTATTGAAATCACCTCATTTTTTTCAAACAGTTCGTTGTAAGTTTAAAACATTGAAATACTTATATTGTTAAAAATTTTATATAACAACTCAATTAATAGAGATATTTTTCTTGTTCGCTAATTATTAACATTTTAATAAGATATCGTTTGCATTCGTAAGCTTCGTCAGCTTATAATTGCCGATCAATACCATTACAGATAATCTGCAATCACAATCGTCGAAATCCATCTTCTGCCCTTTTTTACGTATATTATATCAGGACTATCAACATCTTCTATGAGTTGGAAAAAAAATGTATAATGTATATCATGTCTGGATGGGCGCAGACCGAATAACAAGTTATTTTTATGATCAATGAGTTTTGGCTTGGCCATTAAAATTCTTGCACTATCATCGTGAGAGCGTCTCTCGCGTTCGCACGCGAGTTTCTGCACAAACATAGAAACATCGCAGCCGCTCGCGCAGGGCGCAGATTCATTGCGACTTAGCCTCGGCAATTTAAAACGCTATCCGATTCGAATAATTGAATCTAGCTTTTTTCCCCGACATTCTGCCCGGTAATTCCTTAGCCGCTTACAAGCTATAATCAATTCTAGCACGCGCGAACTTCTCTACAACAACGAAAAAACAAAAAAAAAAACAAAATTACAGTTCATCGGTCAAACGTATACGCACGAGGGGGAGGGTGAACAAAAAAAAAACAAAGGGCATTGGAAACGAAATTCGAATTTATCGCGGAGGGGAGGGGCCATTATTAATAACGCATTCTTAAACGGATTCCTCTCACACGCTGCGCAAGAAAAACGGCATCGCGATAACGAGGAAATATGCCCTTTCGCGCGCATGCGCATATACTGCACGCATGATTAATACGCGGGATATTTTCGATACGTGTGCAGTGGCTCTGCGGCTCGTTATATCGCGCGGGATAAATCGCATCGCGTTAATTGTAATTGAAAGTTCGCCGCGGCGTGAAAATGTTTTAATCCCCGTGCAATTTTGGTGAATAAGGAAGTGATTGGAGATATCGGAGATTTGGGAGAGGAAGTGTGATGACTCAGAATTTTAATCATCTGGAAACTTTCTTTTTAAGTGTATTTTTAGAATAGTTTTAGATGATCGATAAAATACTTCTAATGTTTAAATAAATAAACTAGTGTGTGGAGTTTTTAAGTTTGTATGTATGTTATTAGTTTAACAATTATAATAAAAAGATATCTTAGCCTACATTTCTCACCAAAAATGATATACATTGTCGTATATTTTAAAGATAAGCAAGCAACGTTTATTCAACGTTAATTTTCTGTACATATAACGAAAGAATAAATATTGTAACTTGCACATTCATCAACGAAACATATTTTTAGACTTGATAATTACGACGCAAGGGGGGTGAATTAAATCACTACTTATAAGGTTCAGATTACTTTGCTAATACCATAATTTTTGCGGAATGCGAGTATACTCTTGGCACGAAAGTAAACGAGTTCCCGTGGTTTAAGATTGCGAAAGGATATTCCTTCTCTAATATCTCGTAATCACCGGGCCTCGCGCGAGGCTGCACGTAAAAATTCTATGTACGAGGAATTCAGCTAATTATGTTTATCATGTCAAATTCACCACGAACCCTCGACTGCTTGTTAATATTGCTAGTGCTAGCACTAATCCGAAATCTGGTTAAGGGATTTTCTCAAGCTTATTCAGTGCAAACATCGGATAAAAAAGAAGAAATTAATTAGATTTAGCTGAACTATTTAAAATTAATGTGTTTATGATTAAAAATTTTACCATTATTAGGTCGTCGACCTTCGTGCATTCTTCATTTTCAATTAACAATAACAGTATATGATTCGTTGAATTTTTTATTCATGTTATTGTTGAATAGTGTGAAAAAAATACAATATCATATCACAATTTTATTCTTTTATCTTCTCGACGGATCTTTGTTCTTTATGGAAAATTTTTTTTATATTATATTAAATTTTCTTGTTAAATAAGAGAGTTATTTTTCTATCTACTTATTTAGCTGAAGGCCGCAACAATATTACGCGAACATTCATTCATTGTTATATGGTTGTGAAAAGGGATACTGAACCACCTCATGTTGTAAATCCTTGAGAAAAAAACAATCGATACACCGATCCTTCATCTCAGTAAAATGGTACATACATATATATATTTTCACATGAACATAACGTAGACGAGCTTGCTAGATACGCGTGTGCAGCTTAATTAAGTTCACGGTCCTTCGAGTAGAAAAATAACGCGGCAGACGTGCACGCACTGCGTGTTCCTAGTATACATAGGAGCTGCGTTGTTGCGCAAGAAAAAGACAATGAAGCTCGGCATACGAGCGTGCGAAAAAAAGCTAAATCGCGTGTTTCGAGCTTTCCCACAGGTGGCTGCTGCTGCTGCTACTGCGTTTCTGTTTGCTTTGGCAATGAAGGCGACGATGGTTTCAAGACTATTGCTAATTCAGTCTACACCTAAGGACAGAAGCTAAAGGTCGACAGTTTTTTTAAGTCAACCCTTTATTCAAATTAACTTACAGAAAGTATATAGCGGAAGATATTTGCTTTACTAGCTCTAACATCTACCATTCACCAAATGTTTTATATATTTACGTAGTATTACATGTAGGCTTATTCAAGTTGTTCAACAAACGAACATGTGTGATGAATAAATACGAAACAGTTTAATTACGACATGAAAGTATAAGTAAGCACGATCTACCGAATACTTAGTAATCCATTGGCTAATGAGATTTCTTGAGGGATGAGATTCCTAATTACTTGCAAGTTACATTATGTCATACACCCTATACTTTTAAAAAATGTTTTGCCCTGGTATTCACTATGATAACGAAGTAAACTTTCCGCTATCCACAGCTATTCTGGACATATTCATTTTATTTCTCTTTCGAAATTTTTTCCTTTGCATAGACTAGATTGAAAAATAGTTTATGATATATTTTTAAAATAGTCATGAACGTGTTGGTATGATAGAAGAATCTAACTCTAAGCGCAACTAGCATTTCGATAAGGAACACTATGTATGTACCCTCATCGGTTAGGTATTCTTTCACATTCCATAGGTGCAGCATAGTACGGATTTAGATTTTTAAATGAAGGCAATGGGGCTAAACTAACTGTTAAGTAAAAGCTTAGGAATGGTATTGAAAAATAATATAGGTACGGAAATAATAAAGATGAAACATATATATCTGATTAAAATAAATAAAAATATTATTATAGCAAAATAACTTTTATTACTTAATACCTTAAAATTAACAATCTTTCATTCTATCTATACTCTGTGAAAACTTGTAGAATTTCATCCTTTCAGAATGTATATATACATACTATTATCACTTTTACAAAGTAACGGCTTTACGATAATGTTTATTTAATAAGATATAAACAACAGTCGGTCCTAAACGACATTCGTAACGAGCAATTTAAGCCCTACTAAACTTCAATCTGTCAACCGGTTCAACTTGTGCGTATATATACACGCTAGCAAAAAAAATTGCCACAGTAACATATCTTTCGCCGTGACAGAATTATGGGCCCTAACAAGGAGAAAGTGTTAAAAAATTCTATGCAGATGGGAGATAGTTTTATAGGGAGAATTATCGTATTTCACTCAAGACTTACAAACTATTTTGGTTCTTTTTTTTTTTAAAGATGCAAAAAACCGTCATTCTTGTTCTAAAGAAGACTGTTCTTTTAATAACATCAGTCGTACTTTAATAAATACGTATAGGATAAAAATAAGTTTTAATATTTTTATACTCGGACTCAAGACACGTCCTTATAATCTAATCGGCTTTCGGTGGTATAACACGACATAATAAGCAGCTATATTGAAAAACCGAGAACTTCGCGGACTTCTCTCTACACACATATATATATACATACATACACACTTCTCTTCGGTCCTTGAACTACGACTAGTTCTATAAAGATATAGCCGTTCGCATATATAGCTACCGATTGAGCTATCGCCCAGACACCGTGTAATGTTCTTGGTATTTTTGCGTGAAACGGGGGAAGGAGACAGGGAAAATAAATGGCAATTCTTTAATGGATAGTAAGATAGCACGCGAGAGTTGGTATATAACAAGCTCGGTTTCCCCGTACGTGTCGTCCCGCACCTAATCCCGGAAAATCAGCAACTTTGTAATTGAAAAGGACAAAAGTCCTTATACAGAGGTAAGTTGATCTTCGGTTTGCTGTACGAAATTTTTACGAAGTAAAATACAACTGTCGTAGCCTATTATAACTAAAAGATGAAATCTCTCTTGCAGAGAAAACGAGTTCGGAGGTTCAGGAAAAGGTCCTCTTTCGCGATACGTAGAGAGAGAGAGAGATAGGGGTGAGGATAGGCTCGAGCATATAATTAACGACTTAGCACTTGCTTTACGCATCTGAACGCGTAAATCACGTCGGTCAATAACACCGCGCCGCTCTGAATCTTCCTTCCAAATACGAAACTGCTGATTATTATTGCTTATATAGAAATCAGGATAACGCTTATACCAAATTGAGTCCTTTACGATTTCCATGTAACAAAAAAAATTCTTTATATATTCTATTATCATTCTAATATCAAATTTT
>JAWWEQ010000010.1:21548322-21577321 GCA_035583055.1 Torymus tubicola | reverse complement strand
TTATTAATAAAATTAATTCGCGAAATATGTATACAAGTAACGCTATCTACGTCGATCTGAATCGTCTGCAGAACAAACTGTCCGATGACTAAAGCCACCTAAACAGCATATAGCAATACATCTTCACGCAGCCTCCACCATCGGAGCTCACGTTCGCACTATACGCCCATCAGTCTTCCCCAGTGCGACAATCCCTACACCTCGCCTTTGCCAGAGAGCAACTTATCTTTCCTCCATTTCTCTCTCTCTCTCCTCTCTCTTTCTCTCGCCTCCTATCTACAGACTATATATACACGTATAGGTATACATCACCAACGCGATACCTCATGTGTCTCGCGTACCTCCCGGTATCTGCGACCATCGTCGCTTGTATACCGACTCCTTTCTTTTTTTTTTGTTACGCCTATAGCTTTTACCATGAAGGAGAGGAAAAGGGAGCGCGTGTAGCTGTATTAAGTCATTTGTGTAGCGGCAACAAGACCGGGGGAAGCTGAAGGAAATAACTTGAGAGTGGGTAAGTGGGCTGCGGGATTCGGTGCTCAATCATTTTATGGTCATGCTGACAGCTGCGCTAGGATATAGTCAAAGTAAATAGCTGTAATCGTATATCTTGCTTTTATTCTATTGTCGATTTTGTTTAAAAAAAAAAAAAAGAATAATACCGGTTGTTTGCGTAAAAAATGTCTTTATATGTTATTGAATCATACATGTTGATAATAAAAATAGAGAATATATATTGACTCGCTTTTGTGTATATATATACGTTTATAATGAAAGATCAACAAGCGCAGAAACCGCAGGCTTTATATATATAGCGCATGCCGAGATTAAATTAAGTAACACTGTCAGCGCAACGTGAAATAAAATTACGCGCGTTAAATAAATTACGTTTTACTCATTAAAAAGCCATTTAACTGTGCACACGATAATGTGAAATACTGCCGCGTTAAATTCTTACCAGAATAACAGCCATAAAGGACAATTTACTTTTTTTTACATTATGATTTTAAAAGCTTCCCTCGTAGTATACCTATTATATACGTATAACCCATCGGTATACATCTAAATCGTCAACCACGCACGTATACATACAATTGTTTAAAGAAAAATCAACAACGAAACCAAGAAGAATATCTTTTACCAAGCCTTTGAGGTATAACATCGTACAAACGAATCGCAGCATCTCACCGTTGCACATATACAAAAAGCTCCATTCTTCCCCTTTCCACACACACATATACACAGTCTCTCTCTGCCCAGCAGCTTCTCGGTTTCCGCGATCTCCGCGCGTGCGCGCGAAATTCGCCTAGACGCGAGTAGTGCGCTGCACACACGCGGAAACAATGGACAATGGGATAGCCTCGTGCGGCTGTGCGCGCGCGCGCGCGTGAAAAACGAGCGGCGTGGTATAAAATATAAGCGCGACGAGCGCGCGCGCGCGCTTAGGCTGCGACGAGGCTTATTATGTTAATAGCGGGGAGAGGTGGGTATAACGTATGCGCTGAGGGTGTATAAACTCGCATGGTTCCTTTAAATCCTGAAAGGGGAAGAAGGATGTAAGTGAGTGTGTAACGGTCGTGAGATCATTTTTATACCTTTGTACTATTTATTCGAGACTGTATATATTCTTGGTTGGTTAAAATAAGGTATAGGTTGAAGAATAATGTTGTTGGTAAGTAGTAAGTATAAGGAATATGAGGGTTGTATCAATAGAGAAAGAAGACTAAATATACTCTGAAGATTACATGTTCGCAAGCAAAAATTTCCTAAAATTGCTAAAATACATAATTTTTCTTGTGTAACAACTAATAAGCAGCATACTTTTCTTCGGCAACATCCATTAACACGTCAACCCGAGATTCAAGAATTCAAATAGACCAGCAAAATAAGGACGATATTAGCGTGCGCGCACGCGATGCTGCTCTTTCTCTCTCTCTCTCTGTCTCTCCACCTCCTGTTTCTCGAGAAAAGTAAGACGTGTCCGACGAAATTCCTCATCGACGGACTCATTAGCATAATCGCCGCATGGAATTATCGTCTTTAGCAGTAGTGCGCACGCGCGCGCGCGAGCGGGTGAGTTCTTCTGCTGTGGGAAAATTTTCGGATCGGTGTCAATGCACCTATCGAGTAGTCCAAGGCAAGAGTTGGCAAGGTGCCAGGGCCGCCCCTTGCTTACGTGTCTATGTATGTATATGTGTATGTGCGTGCTTTGTTGTGCACACGTCGTACACGCGCGAGTATATAGCATACACTCGAGAGCTTTGTTAATGCATGAAGAAAATGACAGAACACTCCTTTAACGTCGACTTAGCACTTCTTTGATTTTCTTTGTAATGCTTATATTATAAATTTTTCTTTTGCCTTCGTTTATTAGCATTGATACTTTAAGAAAACTGATTATACCATCATTTCCAATACTATACTTTTAACACCTTTATATGTCGATTTATAAATTACCATTTACACCTCAATTAAAACTTATCTTTCGTTCATTACGTACACGCATTACAACCTGTTTTAATTACTTTCTGATTACTGTACACTTCCGAGTTTAAAATATACCCTTCTTCTAAAAATAATATTCGTTCTTTATTTTCTTTGATAATTTATAAAAATATTTCAGTGTATTGTTGTTTATATTTGCAGAATTTAATTGGCGCGTTTCTTCAAGCCGACAGTTATTAAGAGATTACCAGAAAAAGTGTCTTAATTTTCTTGCCATTCGCTTGGCCTGATTGCAATTTGATGGATTTTTGATGAAGGTACTTTCGGCGACATAAAAAAATGTCGGCTTTTTGTATATAGCAGCAACGTCGAGGTGATATAATGTTATCATCCGAGTCAATTATAAGACGCGCGAAGTAGAACCAAAGAACTAAACAATTACACAACACCTTCTTCTCTTTATCAAACTAACATTCGGAACCGTCAAATAAATAAATTTTACCTTTACAAAAGGACACAAATATATAATCTATATATCGCTCACGAAGAGAGACAATTTCTGCACAAAGAAATCCATCGCACAATGACCGCGCGGTCAGTCGCAGGCAATCAAAGAGCTGTATATTATATACAGTAAATTAGCCAGAGGCCAGAAATAGCCTGATAAAAAAGCTTTTCCTTGTACTCTGCACTGATTTTCCGGGTTCAAGGTATATCAGCCTGTCCCCTCGAGCCCTTTTAAAATTACACAGCGCCGCCACCACCACCACCTCGCCCGATGATTCTCGGAACATAACACATAACTCTTGCGCAACGCGGAAGTCAAGAGGCGACACCCGAGAGAGATCTCCACGGAAACGGAAGAACCGAACGCAAAAAACTAGTAGCGATGCGTGCGTGCGTGCATGCGTGCATGCTTGTGCCAACGAGAGAGAGAGAGGAGAACAATCTCGCTCGTAAATTGCCTCATTATCGGCGAACGATCGTATATAGTCAGAGCTATAAGAACGGGAGATTCGTCGCCGCGAGCTGCGCGCTGTCTGTGTATGCGGCTGTCGCTCTAGGAAATGAAGGGTGAAGAGCTTGGAAGATTGAAATGTTCGGAAGAAGGCAAACATTCTTTATAAATGACAAGAGAATCGGATACTCTAAGGTTATGTATAATATCATTTCAATGTCTTGGCGAAACTTCACATTAGTTACTGATCAGGAATAATGTATTTGGAGTCAATAAACTTCGAAGCTCAGATGAAGTTATACTCATATCAAATATACTTACTTGATATACTGAATTAGATCGTTTATTTTAGCATATGATTTTGATATCGTATCACCGTCACACGTTGTCGCTGATGACGTTCATCATAACTTGTATAAGTAACGTTTTTTTTATTAAGTATTTCACGTATCATTACTCATTCATTACATTTCATCGACTAACTTATTCATTAATACTGAAATTAGAATTGAGGATAAAATAACACGTATTACGCGCGCCTGAATTCTCATTTACTTTCTCCACATTTGGTAAAATTCTTGATATTTCGAGAACGTGTCCCGCACGTCGACCGTCTTCAATTCGGAATTGATATGGATGGAGTCACATTTTTGTTTACGGGTGCTTACGGAAGAATGTGACTCCATGCATATTGATTTTTCCTTGAAGAGAGCAAGGCTACACTCGGTAACGAATTCGTAAAAATTTACGCGAAAACTTGAAATAAGAAAAATATAAAAGAAAATCATACTTTGTAATTAAAAGTTTATATAGTACTTTACTTTAATAAATAATAATAGAATTTATGTTTTTTTTAAGACGATATGCGTATACGACATACGTAATTGATTGTGTTTTATATCTAGATCAAGTTAGATGATGGACTCTTAACCCTGATTCAAATAATAGTATACATGCATGTATAAAACTATGAGCTATAAAGGAATATCAAGTACATATACAACTTCATTGACATAGATATATACTTGACGAAGAGTGAGAAAGACATTCCACTTTACCTACAACCCTTAACAACACGATCTGTTCCATCCATCAAGTCCTTAAACAAACTTTCTTAGCCATCAGAATCGCTTTATCCACACTTAATCTCTCAATCCGACATTGCATAACGGACGCGCAGAGCGACTAACAATGCGCGAGGCGCGGAAGCGCACGAACGAGAAAAAGAAACGAGAGTATATACATGTATATATATAGGAGTGGGCAGAGAGGCAAGCCGGAGGAGAAAGAGCGAGAAAAAGCGGACAAAGCGAACTTCATCGCGAGCCCTGCGTGCATAATCCCAAGCTTGAGATAGTCCTGCGTACAGTCGGCTTGGAAATTGTACTTTGCTATAGAGTCCGAATCTATGATGATAGTTGATTATAGGGTATATTACTAAATAGTCGAATAACGTAAAGCTATAAACGGCTTTGAAACTTTTAAAAATTTCCACAAAAACCAAGATGTACAATGATTAATGAATTATCTATATATGATAGAAAAAGTATTTTTGTAGTTAAAAACACAATTTATAGTTATGTAGAACTTGTTATGTTGCTAGAACTTTCATATGTATAGAATAATTTATAATAATTAAGAATGCTTTTTAAACTGTATTTTGATTAGATTATGAATATAAGATAATTGCAATAAGATTATATCTTACCACTTAATCTCACGAGACAAATGTTTATTGCAAAATATGGGAGCTATTATTTCATATTGATCCTTCCCGTAATATCGTATTGCATAATAATTTTACGTATCTATATCTAAAAGTTATAAAATGCATTTTTAATAATCTGACGTCTTTATTAGACATAAACTTTATGTTAAAAATATTTAATAAAAAAAAATAGGATCTATTATTATGATTTAAAAACAAATATTAGTTTTTGAAGAATATTATTTTCTGCTCATTTGAAAATATTGTCTTTTCACATTCAGATTCCGAGATCTTTTTATTTTCATAACGAGATGTCGAGTTTTGAAAAATAATTTGACCCAGTTATAACGTTGAGAAGCAATAAATAGCAAACAATATTGTGAATGAAAACTTTTAATGTTTAATTATGAGTTACTCTAATGAAAAACTACTACCAACTATGTTAACGAGACTATACAGTTTCTGAACAAGACATGGCGTATAAGTGATATTAATTTTCGTTATTGTTTTTATTAAACAAAAGTATATGATATTCAGAACAAATTAAATCGTTAAACTATGAAATAACAATTTTCAAAATTTGATTACATTTCTTTGCAAAAATTTAAACTTTTGGTTAGGCTAATGTAAACTAGACTAATTTAGATAAATTTATGTATTTTTAAAAATCAACTCGTATTGAAGGTGGCTGCAAAAGTCGTGGATATGAAGTATTTCAAAAAATACGGGAATAATTTCGAGTTTATGGATAATGTTTTCTCAATAAATCTATTTAATTATCCAACTGGCACAAAAATTTAGCGTAAACAATTTAACAGCAACCTAAAGTCATGCAAAACATCTATATTTGTAATACAAAATATCGTCACAAACATACACCGATACACATACGACTACCTTTTTGAAAATCTCACTTTGCAATTGAGAAACCTCAAACCCGTTGTAATGTAAATTTCTAAAATGTTCATTGAAAAAAAATATTCCAAAAATAACTTTAAACCATATCTTTCGAATATTCTGTTCGCCGTAGACAAAGGCACATAAACCTTCTTTTTTTTTGCAGGTTATTACAGTTGCCCTAAGTATCACAATTTCTCACCGGAGAATTGCAACCACAGGAAGAATAGTAATAAAGACGACGAACTTCCCGGGCGACCTGTACGCACTCCATGAGAGAGTGAGAAATGCCGACTGGACGGCGTGCGCGCGCTCGCGCGAAGATGAAGAGCGGCTCCCTCGCGCGCGCCGTGTAATCATTGAATTGATATGTGCGAGAGAGCCTCTCTCTCTCTCTTTCTCTTTCTCTCCTACGCTTGCAAAAGATATAAAGATATTGCCTGTGCGCGGGCGCGCGCATTGTCGGCGAACCGCATAAATATCTCGTGGCGAAAGTGGATTCGCGCTCCTCTCCTCCTCCTTCTCCGACCGTATTACGTACACGCTGAGAAATGACAGGGAGAAGGGTGAAACGTTATTATATTTGTTTTTTTTTATTTTTTTTTTTTTATTTCTGTCGTTATTACGACGTTCGACGTTCTCACGACAACAGGGGGGGGGGGGAGCTGCCGTCTTGCATTTACTAAGATTACACGTGCGAATCCGATTTGTTGATTTAATGATGCCGCGCGATCGTTGTGTTTATACGGTTCGTAAAATGCAGTGATAAAGGCTATTTTTGTGATTGCACAGCGCCGTAGATCATAGAATTCTGACAGTTTGTTGGTTTGTTACTGTTATCGGATAGTTAAAGATTTTATTGTAGCAGACGGGGATGCTAAACATTTTTAAGGTCTCCTATAACAACTGATGGACACATTCAGATATATGTACGCACCTATACACTGGTGTAAATAGACCTGAATTTGCTTCGTCATTCTTTAAAATAAATTTTCGCGAGTATATCTGAGACAGTATATTATAAGAATCTCGCGGCTTACTTGCAGTAGAAGTGCAAAGATGACCCATTGATAGTATTTGTGCTGCTTGACCAGCGGATGAGGCCCGTGGCCGTGCACTTCTGTCTTGGAAGCTCCGCTGTTGGCGACGCCAGGATATGGTATAGATCTGCCAAGGCTCATATTGAAGGCATGCACCATGCTGTAAGTTGTATGCAGCCAGCAAAAAGTCTCGAGGACGACCTTGTCGACAGAACCAGAAGCTTCGCAATGGATAGGCGAGCCGCTGATACTTTTGCAAGCAAGGGTTAGACATCCTGCTAGTAGCAAAGCTACTGTCGCTCGATAATGAAGGCGAAAGATGAGGGTATCCTCAGCGACTCGCTGGACCTTGAAGAGCGAGCGGATCGAGCCGAAGACGTCAATCATCTTAAGCATTATTGGCATGACGTACGTGGTGGCCGCCCTGCTACGGGCTTGCGCCACTCGCACGACTTCACCCAATGATGATTACACTCTGTCGCGAATTTTTTCATCCTTCATTCTCAATCCTCATTTCGTTTCCACTTCTACTACGAACCTTAAAGGGTAGATGCTCAACGTATCTCTAAATCAATAACACTCTCTGTCTTCGATTTAGCCTATACCCTTTAAGATTACGAATTTACTTCGTTGCTCTGTCGGGGTGTTTTATCTGCTCTCGAAGAAAAAAGTCACAACAGGCCAAATAAATTGAAGAACCATATGTTCGTACGACGGTATATCTCAGTTTCTTTTTTTGTTTAGAAAAGTAAAAGTGAAATATGTCATTTATTAACATCTAATGTAAATTGATGTGAAAATATAAGTGTAATATATGTCTTGATGGCATATTTCTTCATACAGTAATATATCAAATAAAAGAAGAATTTAGTACAAGAGTTATTTACTTATTATCAAGCAGCTTAGATATTAATATACAAAAACAAGAGATTATTTAGATCATCGTGTACTATTTACAAATTAGGTGGCATGTATAAAAAACACTTTAAATACCGTGTAAGAACTGAAGCCAAAACCGTCTTATTATAATCTATCAGCTGTATATATATATATAAAAGGTTTCTTGAATATATGATTCTTTAATAATTTAATACAATAAAATTCAGTTAAGAAGTATTTTTCCAATAAATTCTCAACTTTCATATAGATAACAATTCCTCATGAATAATGTACAGACGAATGTTAAACAAGTAAACAGTCGTTATTGACATAAAAAATGTCAAAGCAATACGTGGCTTTATCATCTAAGTTCGAGAACACAATAATTCATCCCCGCATAAAGCACGAAGTAAACATCTAACCATATACAACTTTTGCTATATATATACTGCTTCTCTTACCGATTTCCGTCCACCAGGACGACTCTCCTCTCTCTCTCTCTCTCTCTTCTCTCACTTCTTTTTACTCACGCGACATCTCTGCATCATCGGAAGTCTCTTGCACTGCGGTAAGAGACTTCCACGAAGCACCGATGCGGTGCTGTTACAACGACACGACGCATTTTTCAAACTTCTGATGGTCTCAACATTTCCGATAGTACTCGCATCGTAACTAGTATGCATCCTTGTACATTTATATACTTTCACGTATAAACACTGTCTTGATCGTTGTTGACTGCATGCACATTCAATTCACTAGTAACGAAAATCCCATTGGAGAAACTTGGTGAAACTAAATTTTTTTTTTCGATGATTCTCACTTTTTACGATAATCCGAGTGAGTTTACTTCCAAAGAATGTTTATAACGAAGCAATTAGGCTATATTTAAAACTGATTGATTCGCATGGAAGTAAAATTCACTCGGACGCACAGACTCCTAAGTATACATCACTGCTCGCGATTTACGTAGTACACACGCGTACATATATATGTTTAATGCAAGCACACACGTCGAGAAGATACGAGAAGAGAAACTTTGAGCACGCGAACTTTTAGTGAATGCGGTGTGCGTAGCGGTAAGCACACATTCACACACGCGTCGGCGGCGACGACTCGGTCAGAGTCGCGACAACTCGAGGTGGAGAAAAAACAATGAACGGAGAGAGTAGCTAAGAAACACGACGACGGTCAAGTTAGAGGCCTTAAAGAAGATGACGGCAAGAGAGAGAGTAAGAAAGGGTGGGAGTTACTTGAGGGGCATCCCTTGGCCTCGGCCGACGCTTCGAGACATAACTTATATTATCGGCCGAGTTCCTAACACACACACACACACACATTTTCTTGTCACAGCTCTATGTAGGTGATGTGCCTTACAAATGCTCTTTGTCGCACTTACACATATACATGGATACACTCTGCACGCGACTTCTTATGATTATTAGCCTTCTTTTCCGTTTCCTACATTATCGCTTTTGTTTTCTTCCGCTTCGGCTTTTTTTTCCTCGTTTGCTTTCTCGGCAGAAAGCCAGTCGGAAGTGCTGCACAACCGGAATGAATTTACAAGGTAAGACTTTACGTTCTTCGCTCAGCGATACATTATTGATGTTCGTTAGCGTTGATGAAACAATAAGTGCTATATTTTCAAGCGAATTTAATGAAATTTTAGTATAGGGGTACTAAAAGAAGATGCATTTTTTAATTTGCGTAGATCGATCGAAAAAGTATACAGTTAATCGAATCTGATGAATAATTGAATGTACTAGATATATATATATATATGTATGTAGTTATTAGAATGAGAAAGCAAAAGCGCGAGCCATTAACATTTCATTGAAAAATTGCAATGTCAACGAAAATGAAATCCAATAAACGGGTCTGGTATCTTCGGCGCGGCCGCGCATTATTAATGCACTAAAAAGCTTTTTAATTTGCCGGCGATGCCAAGCGGCATCCATACAATCTTCCTATCGCCTTGAAATTTATAAATGCATGAACTTGACACCGAATATATTCCGAAAGAATACGACATACACATGCACATACACACACAGCTTTATATATCAAACACGTGTCAAACCGAACGTTTTATATTATATGCTACTACATCTATACGCGCACATTTGATTCCGCGCGATCACGTGGTCGTCTCTATTCACATTTCCTTTTTTTTTTCTTCCTTTCTTCCTTCCTTCCCGCAAGAGCTGTTGCTCTAGATTGCAGTCGATTCGCGAGGCCGGTATAGAGAAAGAGACTGCTCGGGGCCATTTTAGCTAAGGGGAGGAGGAAGAAGAAAGGGGGGGGGAGGGGAGAAAAGAGAAGGAAAATTATTCTTTATCGCCGCATTGTTCCCGGAGAGTGCTTGATTAAAATTGTTCGTTCGCGAGAGATTGGTGCTGCTTAATCGTGGGCATGTAGTAAAAGTAAGGGGGGGGGGGGCGTGATAAGAGGAAGGTCTGCACAGACAGGGATGTTTTAACCTGAATTGCGCTGTTTAAAAATGAAACGTTCGTTTTTTTCTTTTTTTTTTAATTTTACATCGCGGGTATTCCGAAATACTTCCAGCAAATTTGAAGACTGCTTGGAAAAAACGCTCTTTGCAATCTTCATCTATAAAAGCTTATGTCTTACATGTATAAGGAAAATTTGCTTGATTAGAATTTTTCATTCTATATACTGCGAAACTCAGGGAATTTTTCTTTTTTCCCTTCTTGTAAGATGTTTTTATCATACCAATATAGTTATTTTATATATACAAAAACTCAGATTTCTAAGCTACTGTTATAAAACTATTCAGGGAAAACAAAAGAAACATTTTGTCGTTTTTAACAAAATATTTATAAATGCTTTTAAAATAATATCATTTGTGCTTTTTCAACGATATATCATTTACTAATATTATTTAAACGGCTAAAAAGAACTATTGTTCAAAGCCAAAATGAACTTAAAAAATGATTAAACGACTTTGTCCGCATCTGCCTGGAAAACTCTAAATCATACACCAACGAGACAACTGTAATTTCACGCGAGATTTCTC
The DNA here is from genome assembly GCA_035583055.1 of Torymus tubicola. NCBI lineage: Eukaryota > Metazoa > Arthropoda > Insecta > Hymenoptera > Torymidae > Torymus > Torymus tubicola. The sequence continues at coordinate 21,566,360 of JAWWEQ010000010.1, read as the reverse complement.
CCGCAAAACCATCGAACCTCATGCTCGCAACCACGAACAAATAAACTTCGTACCATTAGCCACTGAAATAGATACTTTCAGCCGCATATATATACACACACATATATATACACGCTTGCAAGCCGCGCAGCTTTCCTCTTTTCTGCATAACAAAGCGTCGGTCTTGCACGTGTGCACCGAAAAGAGAGTCAGCGTTTCGACATATTTCCAAGAGATCGTGTGACGTGGATGAAAGCAGTGTAGCATCAGATCAACACGCAATATACACGTGTATATATGTTTTTTTGGACGGTAGCATACGTGGGGACCGCAAATTGCTGGCAATACCAGGAACACGATCGACAAACGAGATGCGCTCTCGAGTGTTCCGCTTTTTATCGCTTCGTCGATTATTTCGGGTTATATGGGTGACTTTGAATGCCGAGGAGGCTTTCGGAATTCGAAATCAGCTTAAAATTTTATTATTAATTACTTACATTTACATGAAACCGACTATTTAAAAAAATGTTCATCACAAGAGTATTTATACGAGAGGAAAAATGAATACATAAACAAGAACCGATAACATTGAAAAACAATATAGCAAAAGAAAGTTTGGTTCTTTTTTTCAAAAAAATTGGTTTAAAATTAAAGACAATGGACAAAGCAGTAGACTCATAGTAGTCTATCCAGCAGCCGACCAGCCCATCGCAGATAAATAAAAGGCAAAAGCGTGTAAAGGTTGGAAAGGCGGAAGCGCGCTCGCTTTCATGCAGAGTCTCCTCGCCAAGCCACGATCTCGTCGCGCATATATATATATATATAGTCGCCGCGCGCGCGCGCACGTTAGAGCTACTCCCCGGCGCTTTCCGCTCCGTTTAGCATTTCAGCAAGTGAGCGTACGCGACGTCTCCGATTACGCTTTACACCCCGCGCGTACTAACGCTCTCTCCTGCGGCTAACGGCCGGCATCAATAACGATCGTCCAACAGAGAGAGAGAGAGAGAGAGAGTAGACATGGTGGTCCCTCTCGACGCCCTGTCGGAAGCGATATGCGCGCGTCACGAAGAGCAGGGAGAGACAGAGAGAAAGAGGGAGGGATACGATGGTATATACCACACTGGATGCGTAATTAATCGTTGGTATAAGCTCGCTGCTGCGGTTACTGGACGTTGCGAGAAAGAGAGAGAGAGAGAGAGAGAGAGAGAGAGTGGCTCGTCCGGGAGATGAGATTTTTCCGGCTACTGGACGCTATATATACATGGATAGAGAATTTATTTCCATAAATTCAGAAAAATAAATGACCGGAATATAAAGAAAGAGAGAGCCGCAGCGGTAGCTTGTGTTGCGTATATACGCATATATACGGGTTCTACATTATGCAGAACCCACATGTGTAGGGAAAAAAATAAAAAAGAGAGAAAGAGATATTACTGCGATGATCCAAAAAACAAAACAACATTTTGTAATTTCGTATATATATACAACGTATAAATGCGATTGATTTTTAGTACAGCTCTGTATAGCTTGACACTGACACGCGTCCCTTTAAATCATCGAAATGGTCAATTCGACATTCTGTCGATTCCCCTATCGAATCGCGTGTACTCGAATGTCAGGTGTATAACGCGCGGTTGTGGGATGCAGAGCACGCGCGGCCTGCGACTGCATATACATATATACACACACATGAAGTTTCACGCGCATGCGAGATTTGTAACGCATGAACGGCCAGATGTGTCCGGCGAAAATGTCGTTTTATGCGGAATCCGATTGTCCCGCACGCGCGTATCGCCTATTTTGCACGTATGAAATATAGGATCGACCCTTTTTCACGTATTCGCCTTGATCTAGTTTACATTCCATCGATTTTTCCAAAAAACACGATTATTTTCGCGTTAATACCGTGATTCACCAATGTTTTGAGCTCTATTATAAGTAAAACAGTGATATTTATCCAGTTATTTAAAATTTTACTTAATTCATTTAAGAGAACTCGAGAAAAACTTAACGCGAGGACGGTCTTGAGGAAAAATTAACGCAATATGAAAATGTCGTGTCACATAATATATGCTAAGCAGAATTTACTTTTCTTTTACGAAACTTTTTCTTGACCTCGGTTAAATTTATTATACACGGTCAGCTAGAAAACTGAGTGAATATTAAATTTTACAGGTTATTTACATGTACCTATCTTAGAGTCAAAGTTGAACCGAGAAAAAGGTAAATAAGAAAAAGCGCACTGATAACGTCGTTTAAACAAAAAAAAGAAAAGGAAGAAAATAGGGGATCTGCATTTTCACGAAATGAGCATCCAGCCGTCGGGAGATGAACAAGAGGGAGAAAAAAAATGGAAGATTTAGCCGCAAGAGCCTTCGGCTAAAGCGCGAACTGCCAAGAGCACCACCAGCAAAACATCACTCGCACGAAACAATCGCTCTTGCAGACTATATATAATACTACTCGCATATACCCGAGAAAGAAAGCAGCAAAGTAAAGCTCGCGGGGTAGGAGGGGAGGGGGGGGGGACTAACTGAAAGTCGAGGTAGCGTCTTGGTCGTCAAGGCATTCGGGTCATTGTCACGCTATAGATAGAGCGCGCGAACGTCGCGAAACTTGGGGGAGGAGGCCTTATTACGGCCTCGCGATTCGTCCCTCCTCTTTCTCTCTATGTTTCTTCTTCTTCGTTGACGTCGTCGTCGTCGTTGTCTTTCCGTCTTCCTCGTTCTTTGCCTTCTCTCGCTGGCATATCTTTCACGCTAACTCATATATACACCCCAACAATGCATACAACTTACATTTTCAATATAAAATTTTTTATGTATATATAGATCTTTCGGTCTCGCACTTGTTCTCCGGTTATAATAATACCCCGAAGGCATATATAAACTTACCGCGTAGAATCTAACAACGCAACTGCTGTTATAGGCGACGGCTTATTGGTATATACAATTTTCCGAAAATCTTCTCATTTTCTTGGCAAAATTTTCAAACGACACGTGATAAACTATCGGTTTTGCATTCTGCTGCGTTATATACACAGCAAAGGTGTCGCAAGTCGCGAAACGATAAATAAGACGCAAAAAGCCATTAAAAAGCTTGCACGTTCGCGCGGCCTCAATTCGTCATTTCGGCTTTTATGCTCTTCCTCGAATTTCGGTTTTTTTTTCGCGCGCGTAAAAGAATTAAGCGGCTTTAAATCAAAAGAGCGCATGGCATAAATCGCAACGTCCACGAGGGTAAATAAAGACAGCGGCGTCTTTTGCGATGCAATTATTATTTTTTTTTTTTTTGTTGGTGAAGTGAAGCTGAATAAAATGTATATGTACATGCTCGGTGGCAGGATATTTGAATCACAATAAAGTGCATCGGAATTTATGTGTATTGAATTCTTTAGAAAACCAACCAACTACTGGTTAATTTGTTTATTTTTTATTTTTCTTATGCTTGTGTACGATAAAAGTCATGTGCTTAATTTATATTTATAATAAAAAGTTTATATTATTGTTCATTGGAAATACGCTGTTGAATCGTACTAGTGTCTTAGAATATTAGTTAATATATGATTATATCATTGTGTGTACTGGTCAGATAAATCAAAATAAATTTATAAAGTTAGGATTAATTTATATTCAAAAAGGTCAATAGAGAAAAGATGATTGAATTTAAAATCGAAAATAGGAAATTACAGCAATAAAGATAATAACGATATTGTACATATAACGTTGATTCATAAACGAAGCACAAAAAGCTCATGTTAAAATTATATAAACATGCCACTGAAATCAGCTTGATTGTAATAAATAGCCAGCATTGTTTCTATTTTAAGAACGTTATTCGGGGAAAGCTATCCTAAAATTATCAAGCGTCGTGTGTCACTCAATATTTCCGGAGTCGAAAAATAGTTTCTGTTTCACTAAACCGCTGCCACCGAAGTACATATTCATCAGAAAAATGTCAAATGTATTCAAAAGTAATCTTTGTCATTCAACAAACTTTCCCATTAAATTTCAAACGAGATAAACTCATTAAACGGAAAAACGTTCGTTTAAAATTCTTTAAAAAATCATTTATCATTCTCATTTATTTTTATTCCTTTATTTTGCAACACTCTCAACGATTACCATTCAGTTGAAAATATATTAGGTTATTACTCATATTAATTTTAGTTTCCACTCCACTTATTTTAATTAATGATTGCCAAATTGGAAAATTAGGCAAGTTAAAATTAGTGGTTAATTTATATATCGAAGGCAAGTATATATACTAATTGCTTTAACTAAACAAATCAACGCGATTACTAATAATCCACGAAATACTTGTAAAAAGTAGTGAGGTGCGGAAAATTCAAATAAAATCTCTCTCGACTCTTTCGCGACACGCGTGCACGCAGCTCTCACTCTCTTACTATAAGCTCTACGCGTACCGAGTAAAAGAAGACTCACGACTAAAAATACCATTCCTACTCAGTTCTCTCGTCTTTGGATCCTCTTGGCGCGGGGGCGCGTACGAGAGCGCATCATCGTGTCTTTACGAGGCAGAGCGGCCCATAAAGCCCTTCCCTCTCTTGAATACATATATATGTGCCGATGATAAAACAATGCAGAAAGACGACGACGCGTAGGTCGACAATGAACCAGATACCGCGTAAGATGCCCACGCGTGTGTATATGTATATATATATATATATATATATGCATTCAGACACCCGATCCTTTATTCGCGATTTGCTCGACCGGTTATATATACGTGCGTATATATTTCTTTCCTCTCTTGAAGCTGCTAATCGATGAATCGTGGGGGTATATATGCTTGTACCTACAAGAGAACGAGAAGGGGACTGAGGTATATTGCTTTAATACGCTCGGTTTATTAAATTAGCTTGAGTGACGAGAGCTGAGGAGTGTGCGCTCCGCGAACCTCGCTCGATTTCAGTCTCTATAGTTATGACAGACAGATCCCTCTAATCTTTCGCTACTCTTCGTTATTAACGTATTCGGTTGTGCGGAGAAAAAAAATTTAGCCTCGACCTTTCCTGTATACACGGGTTTCATGTAATTTTAGAGAAATAATGAGTAGAGGACTAAAAGGAATATATTTTATTTGCAATGCAATATTTGGAATGTTGAATTTTGAATGTTCATTAAGTAACTTATCTAAGTACACGTGTCGACTAATGTATATATAAAAATTTATAAAATATATTTGTACTGTGAATGATTTGAATAAATAAAACTGAGATTTTATAAACTGTAAAAAGCTCGAGGATATATATTTTACGGGGGGGAGGGAGGGGAGAATTCTAAAACGAAAGTAACGATATATCGTGGAGCTCGCGCACGCGCGTTTTACTTTTACAACCCCGCGCAATTATTTTTGTTTTATATTCAAGGCGCTGCAGTTAAATCTTTCGCTCTCTCCATTAAAATCTTCATCGTGGGATGCATTTTATTTCCAAGTCACTCCAGAAACCCCTTGCACCGAGAATTTTATGGTACTGCTACGAGTAGTATATAGTAACCATAATTTTCGCGAATATTACTCATACTTTTTAATATCAAATCATCGTATTCCATAAGAGAGCTTTTATTTTATTTTTAATTATCGAATCCTTGAACGCCTAATGGTCTATAATCTTTGAAAAGTAAAACTCTATATCGAAATTTAAAATTCAAATAACTGTTAATAAATATACGTTGTTTTGAAATAACTTGCAGTCTTTACTGTACACTGAGCATTTTTATGGTTAAAATTAATTAGATAATTTGTATGTGTAATGTTTTGCAATTCTAAACTTTAAAAAATTTTTCTTTGCAAGGCTTGAATATATTTACAACAGAGTCTTGTATATCATTAAACATTCGAGTACAAAGTATTCAGTATATACTTGCAGTTTATAATAATTTCTAGAAATACACATTTGGCTGCGCGAAGAAGTTTAGATCATTCCCAACTTCACATTATGACGTCATTTTATCAGAAAACAACTTCCTTCGCAATGCAAGTGACCGATGCAGTATGAAAATAAAAAAAAATCAACTACGGCCATTCACTTCATTCCCGTCGCATGTATATACTTTCAGTATAACGAAACGCGACAACTCCAAAACCGCATCGGTTGTTGATATAGTCTCCGCTTGTGAAAACCCGTTTTTCCAGCTTCCTTTTACTTCTCGTTCTCTAATCTCTCTCTCTCTCTTTTTCTCCCACCCTTTCCCTTCCTACACGTCTCAATCGTAGCCGATGCAAATCCGCTTCTCTAATCGACATAAGTAGGCCAGTACACGGGCGCGTATATAAGGGCGGGATAAAAACGCTAATTGATACCGCACGCTCGTACGTAGCTCTGCGGTCCTTTCGCGGAAAGCACCTCGTAAATTATCGCTCGCACGAACGTATATAACTAGCGCAAAAATTCCGCGATACCTATGTACAAGACTGTACGTTACAAAAACGTCTTCGACTCGTGTTGGTACTACGTGCGATGATTCAATGTAGCAGTCGATTGTGTATGTATACGTGTAAAAAGAAAAACGTTGGTATAGGAAGAAAAGAATGTCGCGAGGTATAGTTTTTCTGACAGCTCTGTTATTTTTGTTCTTTCTAGGTGCTAGAATTATCGCAGGCTACGGAAACTTTATTATAATTAATTTTAATTACACTGTAAGAAAACTTCCATATATATATATAGATATACAATGTATAGATTTGGAAACTCAAAATGTAAAGACAGTATATCTATATATATATGGAGGTTTTCTAACATTGTACGCGAAGAAAAGTTAGACTATTGTTATTCTCGGACAATATGACCTCTCAAGCTCTTAAATAACATATATGGCGTTTAAAAAAAAATTAAAATCCGATACATCCTAGAGGGAAAAGCGCGCAGATTTATTAATAAAATTTGCTTAACTTGAAGCAACTATATAGACGCAAGTTAAAAGACGCTAATTCAAAAGAATACTACGCGCTTCTTTCATGCCCCGTGGCTGCAGCCGTATAGCATATAAACGAATAAAGAGGAAGAGAGAATCCGCGAGAGCTCTTACAAATCTCTCTCACCGATCTCAATTTGTATTTACTCCAAGTACACGCTCGCTAATTAAAAAGCAACACTTACTACGCAGCATCTTTCTCTTTATCCCAGTTATAATAGCCACCACACGCGACAAATAAAGCAGCCCCCAGCAGCAGCGGCAATGTTTTCATCGATGCACAAAGCAAGACCGCCTCTCTCTCTCTCTCTCTCTCTTACCTTTTTTCGCCTCTCCTCCACAGCTATACAAAAAAGGACGAGCACGGCAAAAAGCCAGGCGCGAGGAGAGGAAATAAAGAAAACCAAACGCTTACAATGTGCATTCCGCGCGTTGTCGTATATATATATATATATAGAGGTATATACACGTGCGCGCGAGCCTCTCGAACTTTATGTCCCGGCCGCTCGCGCACGCGCGCGCAACAGCAAAAACTTGCGCGGCACGCATAATAGCCTCGGTCTTTCTCGAGTTTCTCGCTCTCTCTCTCTCTCTCTCTCTCTCTTGTTCCACCTCTGGCCAGAAGCGGCGAAATTGCGAGGAGTAGGATTGTTTTTAGGAGAAGAGGGTATTTGTCGAAAAGTATATTGCCAACAGCTCGACGAGATCGTGGAGAGAACTGCGTGTGGAAGGAGTGGGACAACAAAAAAAAAACGGACTGGAAGTCCAAAGGTATATGGTTCTGGGACCTGGTGCGAAACTGAGAATGGGGCGGGGTCGATGAGCTTCTAACGTGTTTGCATGGTTGTTTTTCTTCTTCTCTCGTAGGATAATATCTTGGAATATCTTTTAAATTATATAAACCTGTCTGATGTTCAAATAAAATTACCATTTTTACACTTTCAATTAATATGCTAACATATATTTACTGTGGACTTTCACGTTCATTGTTGCCTGTTGAGTATAATATACGTTTCGTTTAGAATCATTATGATCACTAGTGTCTAATTATCGTTAATTTAATTTAAAAAAAATTTATTTATATATAAAGATTGTTTACTAAAATTTTAAACGCCAATTTTCCCATCACTTATTCGCATTAATCAAAGTTCAATCTCATAGATGTTCAAGGGGATTTTCTCCTCCAATAGAACTCGAAGATTACACATATATACTCGTGCGCAACAAGCTGAACAATTACGAAAAATCAATTACCACCTGAAAATATTATTTATCCAAAGATAAATCCCCTATAGCTATCAGCTTACAGCATCGTATTTATATCCGTTTCGCAATCTCCCATATCCCTCCCCTGTCCATTAGCCAATAGACGTTGATTGATAGCGAATCTTCTTATTGACTCGCGTACTATCAACGCTTACACGGAATGTGCGTGTATTGTGTCATAGTTTTTTTATTTTTTCATTTTTTGTTTTGTTTTGCTTGTTTATTAGGTACAAGAAGAATCTTATTAAGCGCGTGTCGGAGCTTTATGTAGTATGTAATGCCAAGAGCAGTTCGTAAAGTATATCTAGAGTAAGTACAGCGCGTCAGCTGGCAACACCGAACAAGAAGTAGATTATGATATTTTATGAGTTATACTGCACTCTCAGTTCTTTTACACTCTTTTCCTACATATATATCACACACGTATATACCCATGAATAATAATAATCATACGTGTAACTACTATAACACTAATTAAATAATGACAAGACGTTATATTTTATTTTCATTTTTGCATATATGTCCGAGGAATTACAGCCATAACTCAATGAAACAGAGCACAGATTTTTTTTTTGTTAAAATAGCTGCACTATATACAACACTATTCACTGCGTCTATATACACAAAGAAAATCTAAAATAACGCACAACAATCGCCATAAAAAAAGCTATAACAGCTGTGAGAAGTGAAATAATGGCTTTATTCGTTTGAAAAGTTTCGAGTCAAGCCCCCTCCGCGTCCATTTTTCAGGCAGGATCGCATCAGATAAGAAAAACACTGGTCCGACAGCGTGTTTTCCACTCGCGCTTCCCATTCGCGGAAACGGCACACTACGCGCATTCACCCGTCGTCGTCCGTTCTCCCTCATGGATCCTCTCTCTTTCTCTCTTCCACCGTATATATACAGCAAAAAAGGGGTATCTTAAACGTTTACGCGGCGATTCGATCGCATACCTTTTACCCAACGCGACAGTCGATGCCGATGCCGACGACGACTGTCGCTTATATAACGGTATATACAACGTCCCTCTGCATCATGCTGCTGCAGCGTAGAAGAAGCTCTTTGCCCGCGCGCGCATAACTTCCGGCGAGGCGAACAAAAGATCATTTGTCACGGGCTTTGTCATTGCCGATGGGGTAATCGTTGATCTCGCGAACGATAAGCGTATATATATATATATAGCTGCAAACGCGCGCACATGAATGAAACACGAAGTGCGCGAGCGCACGGATACATGTGCGCGAAAGGGAAGACGACGACGAAGAAAAGGAACGAAGGTTTTTTGCGCGCCCTATACAAAGAGGGATAGACGGACTGTCGATGCGCGAGATGTCGAAGTACCATATAGTCTATAGGTTGAAGCGATATACGCTGTCGAAGCATTTCTTTCATTGACAATGCGCGCGCTATACGACGAGATGTAGGGGGAGGTTGACAACTGTTGCAGTTTTAATCGTTTATATAGGCAGGCTGCTATATGTATATTCCAAATGCTTGTATAACTTTTTCGAAAGATCTATATTTTTACTTTTATAACTACTATATATAGTGCAGGGATAAAAGTATAATTGCTCGTATTTGTCACTCGCGGGTGCAGCAGTGTGTTTTTTTCTCTCGTTATAACTATATAGAAAAAAGCGCTGCCATTAAAACTAAAAGCAAAAGCTAGTAACTCGTCAGAATTGACTTTTTTCCATATGTATATATACTCCCGATGCCCGCGTACCTAAAGATATATAAGTCACCCTATAGTCGAAAGTTGGAACGGTCATCTCGACCTCTGCATTCTTCCATCATTCATTCCAGGGGTCCTCGACGGCTCTTGGAGTAAAATCCCTTTCGTGCCTTCGATTAAAAATTCGATGTGAAAGAGAGAGGGACCGAGGGACGCATGTAAACGCGCACGAGTCGCAAATCACCGGCGGGACTCGTAAAATTGACTGGACAAGGTGTATGTGTATATATATGTACGTGTGTGTATACGCGTTAAAATAAAGAATGCGGGAGAAACGGTTTTGTTCTCAAATATTCCTGTCTTTGTTTCAATGAGGTATGTTGAATGTGCAAAAGTGTATACGCGCGTGCGTTATTCGAGGAATGTTGCCTCGACTATAATATGCATAAAACTATACTGAACGAATAAATTTCAAAACGTGATCATAATATTGTTGTACATATATTTTATCGTTCAGTTTAACGTTAATATAGTTACACTTCTAAATATATGCCGTTTGTTATTCGAATAATTTGAATAAAGAAAATGTTATTTCATTTCATATATAGAGATATATACCATTATACTCCCCCTCGAAATATAAAGTCTTAAACGTTTCGGAGCTGTCTAAAATAGATCACTCTCAACGCGTGTGTATGTATGTATGTATATGTGTGTATTTTATGATTACGAGTACTACGCCGTGTATATTACTCGTAAAGCATATCATCTGGTTTTAATGATTCCACTGAAATAAACGTCAGTTCAGGGCAGTAAAGCGTCCAGCCGCTATGACGAACCATTAATTCATCAACTTTGGCACACACACGTGACACACTTGTACAAGAAAAAAAAAAGAAAACGACGAATTTAACATATAAAATGTTAAAAGTAAAAAACAAAATGATAAATCAAACTATAATAATATGGATGTATAAATTACCTGAAGAAAGAGCATGAAGCAGACCCACTGGTAGTACCTGTACTCCTTGCGCTCGCTGTCCGGATACGACCTGGAGTTATCGACACCTGGGAAAGGCACCTCGTAACCTTCTTTTTTCTTGTAAGCCGCGGTGATGGTATAAGTACTGTGTATCCAACAATACGTATTAAGTACGTCCTCCGGTAGATCCTTACTGTGTATACAATCGATCGGATTGCCAACGTACTGACGCGTCGTCACGATAAGAGAGAACGCGATCAGTAGTATGACAGTCAAGCTATAATGTAGCCGGAATACCGCAGTGTCGATGTGGATATGAGAGATCTTTATGAGGCTCTTTAGGCCGCGGAATATGTCCAACATCTTCGCGGACGTGAGCCACCTCTGCTCCTCAGCGCTCACCTCGCTGATCCTTGACAATGCGATTCTTATACTTTAACACCTGCTCCTACACATTTTCTCCATGTTCTTCTTCTTCTGCTTCTTCTTCTTCTATTGGCACTTTTTACCTTACAACGGTACTTGAGTAATTAAGTTATCAGTTGTATAAACAGTCGTAGTAAACTTTAACACTTAAATTATCACTGCGTCCTTATCTTAATCTGATTAATCTTAAAGAAGATTGGTATAAGGCCATGGTTGCGTGAACCGTAGAGAAACCGAATCTCCGCGCTCATAATCGTTGCGAGATCAATGCCTCAGTATCGATGAAGCATTCTATTGTTGTGTATGCTTGATAAAATAATAATATTATAGGCGCGAAATTAAAACTCGTCGCCGCGGCCTCGGGGCGTCGGCGTCGCCGCGCTCGATGATCATTCGCATCCGGGTCCGGGGCTCGTGTTCCTCTGCGCATCCTCCCTTTTCTATATAGGGGGGTATATATGTTACTTCGACGAACCTTGCGCCGCCGTCGTCGTCGTCGTCGTCTTACTCGAGAAGACAGTCGTCATCTGGCGTAGCGTCGAATCGACAGCTGGCCCAGCGCTACTACTAGCCTCATCGGGGTGGCGGCCATTCTCCTCCTCTGGCGCTGCTCCGACGTCTAACTTTTTCCTCATTCGCTGGGCATTGTTACTGCTGCTGCTACTGCTGCTGCTACTAGTCCGGACTTTCCTAGCTCGTGCAGCTATAGTCCGGCGATTTCGGCTTTTGTTTGAATTTCAAATTCGACGGATTCGGGAGGAAGACACAGTGCTAGTTGAGGCAGCATCGCGTGGGGACATTTTTTCCCCCCTTCCACTTTTTACTGGTGTGTTCTGCAAAGAAGTTTCGTCGAGGGAGAGTTCAGACCGAGCGCTCCTACGATTCTTTCTCTCTTTCTCTCTCTGTCTCCAAGCCCGAGTGATTAGGGACGGAGAGCGTAGGAATGGCCGGTCGCATGCACGTACGCTTGGCTCAAAACTTCGACGCGTCTCACTTTCCACCGTTGGAAATCGAACTCGAAACGATTTAACCATACCACCCTTTTGAATTCCCTTCGATGACGGACAAATTCTATATATAATTTTTATTTTTTCAATGTGATGAAAATACTTAATTAGTAAAAATTTCAACTTTTTTCGATCACAATCATTCAAGATTCCTAAATTTATTTTGATATATTAAAAATAAAAATATATATTATTTATCATTGTTTGTTATTTAAAGTGTAAAAATATTTTACGCAAAAAGATAATAATCTTCGTAAGAAAAGCGCCTGTTCTGCTTGAACGTTTAGAGTTGTTGCTCGGGTGCTTATCGAACTCATAAAAGCACAGTGGCTCGGTAATGCTGAGCTCAGTACGACCAGAAATTAAGAGAACAGCTTTGGCTCGTCTCTAGATACCATGAATTTAGCTAAGAGCCGAATCAGAATTTTAAATAAAGAAGATAAATATTTTCTTACTTAAGATGATTGCGATTTTTAAATTTCATTAATAACAGCTTTCAACAATGTTAAGACCTATAAGTAAGTTTGTTATTTATATATAAAAGAAAAAAAAGTTACTTTAACAATAAATATTTAATGAAAATATTATACCAATTTTACATTTTAAACACCCGAAACTTTTTATCCACTTAACTGAAAGCGCAAAAAAGCAAAGAAAAATCTCACATAAATATTTGGATGACGTTAATACTCGTAAAACTCGTAACAGCAATGCCAACGGACTCGCGAATTCTCCTCAATTTTGACTGACTGACTTAACAGGAAATTACGCCCGTCGTATTTACTTTGTTATCTCTGCGCAAGTTTATTTTTTCCGGATTCCTTCCGGACACGTGAAAGCTTTCAAAGTATCCGAGAAAGTGCTTAAAACACTAGAGGAAGTAATATGACGAGTAGGAAATGCAACGACGACAATTATTGCATTGTTTGTTATGGCACAGTTGGAGAAATCGGCAGAATCGATCTCCGTAGAATCGTTTTCAAAGGTATATAATTTGAGTACGCGTTATTGTTACTTGTATTTTTAAAGCACCATTGTTACGAGTAACGTCAGATTATCAAAACTAGATAATCTTTAACATACCAAAATAAACAACCACTAGTTGAACCGGGCACTTAAATTTTTTAAAAGTAAACCACGTACAACTCTAATTAACTATTACTAAAATAATAAAAAAAAATCACGGTAGCACAATGTTCACTGACGATACCATTAAACTCTATCAACTAAATATCCGACACTCTCACCGTACGAACTAAATCTAAACCTCTCGGCATCACTGCCCACAATATCTCAAGTCATCTCGAGTCGAAAAAAAAATGACGAAATCTCGAAAGAGTCGACACTTCCGGCAACGTTGACGCGACACGACTGCACCGCCAAAAAAACACCGGGAATATGAAAGCCCACACTCTCTCTCTCTCTCTCTTCTCGTGCTCGAGCTTCCTACTGAATACAGACAAGCACGAGCTTCCAGAAAAAAAAAAGAAAGAAAGGAGACGAAGGAAAATCAAGAGGGGGTGACACACCGGCGGACGGCGCGCGAATGCACAAGAGCTTGGTCCGCGCCTCGTGGAAACACACTTGGCATCGGCTCGACACTTGGCGTGCACCGCTCGCTCGATTTCCCGAGGATAGGAGATAGAGACAACTTGCCGAGGTAGGAGGGTGAGAGAGAGAGAGAGTGGAAAAATTAAAGCTTGCGCTTTTGATACGGCCTCGATTTCGTCTCTCTCTACGTTTGTTTGTAGGTATATGTATGTATGTATGTAGGCTGTGAGGTTTGCGTCTGCTAATAGAGTTTATGGAGAAGTCGTAAAGCTGGCTAATCTTTCGGGGGCTTTCAATCATCATCGACGGCGCTAAAAGGCCTTTTTGATTTTAACGCGCGCACGGAGTAAGACGAATCGGAGGAGGAAATCAGCGCATGGATAGTTTTCGGGGAGGGTTATTTATAATGTATATGACCGATTTCTAGTCTTCTTTTTCTTGAAGGGGTATTAAGTACTTGAAAATGTTAATTGGGAATGTGGAATTGTCAGACGATTAAAATGCATTTTTAATTAGTCGGTATTTCTACTTTATCATATAGGTAAAAGTAGAGTTTTTATCTTATTTGAGTATGTTTACCCAAAATTCCAAAAAAAATCGAAATATCATAATTTCGATTCATTTACTATCACGATTTAAGAACTAACGGAAAACATATAAGTATACGAAGTCAGTAACCAGCGCGACTGTCAGTATAGGCGTGTTTCTCTAAACTGTTTCCGTGTAATCTCGTCGCTACTATACTTACAGTAAATTTGACTGCGAAGTGGTTAGATTGTGCCAAAGTATCAAAGTTTACAGTACGAAACGCAAACTCCAAAGATGGATCAACCGACACTTCACTACACATTTAATGAATTTTTAAACGCGCAGCATTATCCTAAATGAAAAATTTGAAAATTTTTTCATCCTTCCGATTGAAAATTATCTATAAGAAATCAACCACACGTCGTTTTTTTCTTCAAATTTTGTATATACATATGTATATATAGTTTCCACGAAACAATGAAAGCTTTTTGCATACAGAAAGCTATGGCAACTAACACCTCGAACAAAGTCGATCGGCGTAGCTTCTTCTCACTCATCTCGGTAACGTAATCTCCAATACGTCTCCCACCACTTCAAAGCACGAGAAGAAAGCCTTTTCCCTCCCAAAGACTATACGATCGTGCCTTCGCATTTCGCGATTTTGTTTGATGATATATATACGCGTATATACGCTTGCGCGCTTCTATTTCGGCCCTGGGGCTGTTGCACTTTGCCGCGAGAGACGTTGCTGGACAAAGAGCACGGGAATAGCCTTTTCGACTTCCTCCAAGCGAACGAGAGAGTATAAGAGAGTCTTTTTGCTCAAAACCCGAGCTTAACCTTTTAAGGAGACACTGATGCCTGCCTGTCTGCGGTTTGTATATTTTCCAAGAGCAATACTCCACGTGCTGTCTTTTTTATGGGGTCAAGTAAGGGTTTGCATATATAGGGCTTGTCATGTGGATGTTCATTCTGAGGTTACGACACGAAGTTATTTCTGGGGTAAAAGACAAGGCTTTTTTTATTAATTATTTCGGCCAATAAAATTGAAAATAAATCATTTTATTTTATAAATATTTCATTTTTTATGACTTTTAAGAGAGTTTATACTGTCGGTATAAACACGATTTTTATTGAAATCAAAGTTTTAATAAAAACATCGAAACCGCATTAGTTATTATTCTCCAGAAGTCGCCAACAATCAGTAGTGTTTTTCCGTGTGATTTTGAGTGCAGAATCTGTCAATTTATCATAGCCCCAAAATGACGTTATTTTAAACTTGAGAAACTAATTCTCTAAAACTTTCTCCAATTTATCTATACCTACATTTATCGAATTCTAAAGACCACTGATTACAACTTACAATAATGTTATCAGTTTCAGATAAATTTTCTGTACTTCATATATACTTGTAGACACACTAACCCATATTATGATTATCGCTATTCATACAACATTTGTAGTATGCCTACTTAAAATTCCAAAGTAATAACTGAAAGGCCAATTGGATAAATTAAACTCTGAATTTATTCTTCTACAAAAAATCTACCATAAAATATTCCCTTATAACTGTAGCACGGCACTTGAAAGCAAAAAAAAGGAAATTAGCATTTCTCATCGCGTACACCACGACAGGGGATATCTGATACTTTTCCACCTTTCAAGTAACAAGACATCCCAATGAAATTCCTCGACAATCTCAAGCACGAATCTGCACGCGCACGCACAGAGCAACGGTGTCAGTAATTTTTCGCGCTCTCGCAAACTCCACCCGCTTGCCCATCAGCGCCGTACCAGCTCACATCAATTCTGCATACTAACCTCATATACATACGCTGATTAATCTCGTCGCGATGCGCTGCATTCGATTAACTCTAGCCCCCGGCGCGAGTGTATTTAGCTTATATAGAAAGAGAGAGAGAGAACGTGGGTGCACTACGCGTGCGCGTTAATTGAGCTCGTAATTCGTGTTTAATTAAAGGCTTTGGCCGCTTCGTACAGTTGCCACGAGTTTTTTGTTTTCAACCGAGGTGGACTTGTAAATGATTATTTTAACACCTGGTGCATGCCTGATTTATCGTTTCGATTTGTTTAATTATTTTGCGGGAGCTATGAGTGAAGGATTTACGGTATGACTGCGAATGTAACATAGAAAAAAAGCTTTTCTCTACAGAGCAATACATCATTTTACCATTTCTGTCAGAATGTGAAAAAAATCTTTGCTTTCAAAAATTATTTTGTGAAAGATATTAAATTAATTTATTTTCAAAATAGAAATTATTGCACGGATCTATAACCGCGTTAATATTACAGTAAAATCACTGTCTGCATCAGGATATATATCTAGGAAGCAAGTGCATCTATTTCTAAAACGATTCGATTATGCAAGCTAGCGCATGCCAATGAAACCCATGTATACACAAGCTGCAGAGATACATTGTATACTGCGAATAATCGAAGAGAAATCGCGAATCGATATATGTAATATGCACAATAGGCGAATCGCCCCTAGGCACACGTGTGTATATAAACTAAACGGACAAGAGAGAAAGTTCAGCTTCGGAACAAATGGAGAAAAAAAATACAACAAAGTTAAAATGGAATTCCTGTATATAGGAGTTAATCGTCCTGGCATCGATTTGTCCAAACGACTGTAAAAGCAGCAATTTTTCGCGCGCGCACGCGTTGCTGTAGCAAATTACGCGAGCCGGTTATTATACAATTTTGTCGGCTGGTTCAAGGAAGCTTGTTTTTCTAGTTTTACGAGGAAAGTTGGATAATTTTCCTAATTTTCAAGCGGAGGCATAAATTTTTTGAGCTATCACTTGACGAGGTATGGCTTTATTTAGTAGAGAAAAATGGAAAGTTATTATTTCTAACGCAATTACGTAAGATTAAAAGACGGAATGCTTTTTTCTTAAACGATCAACTTAAGTACAAATTGTTGAATGGACATTTAATTTTTTTTTGTATAATACTGTGGTCATTTTATCGAAACAGAAGGAGTTAACGGAATGGCCTTGATTCCTAAAAGTATTTGAATAGAACGTCGAGTAAAAAATAAACTGTCAGAAATAAAATGATTCAAAATTAAATCGGTATTCCCACGTATTTGTTCATTCAAACTGAAAAAGAATTTTTAAGGGTAACTTCATTACTCATAAAAGATGGAAATTCCAAAAGTATTTTATATAACCAAGAGAATTATTCAAATTTAAGAGACATTTTTTAAGCGTGCGTGTCTCAACAGCAACGTTCATATGTGTCATGTAATATCATCAAAAGATGACATATTTGCCAAACACCATTTTTCAAGATTTTCCTTTATTTTTAAACGTTGTATCATCATTTTCTTATAAAATAACTCCAAATCTAAATCCTTTAATGAACATGGTCCCTCAATATACAACGTCTATATACCGACAAGAAACAAAGCAACCTACGTCATTCGTATATAATACAACAAAAAAAGCGCCGCATGTACTTTGAAAAAATATTGATAATGTCAATATTACCACAGGCTTGTGACGGGGGTAAATACCCAAGAAGACTAAACCACAAGGTATACAGCAACGTAAGCGACATTTAGCGCGAAGGGAGACACGAAGAAGAACGTGACGAAATGCGAGCAAAAGGCAAAAGTTCCAAATTACCTTTATAACATCCCCGCAGAGTAATTCATATA
>JAWWEQ010000010.1:21521962-21540887 GCA_035583055.1 Torymus tubicola | reverse complement strand
TAAGATATTTCGAAATTTGGCTTCGTTTTTGAGCAAAAAAATCCGATAATATTGATAAAATTACATCACTAAATTCAGAATTAATTATAGTATATTACGCAAGTAGGGAGATAAAAAGTTGGCTAGTCCAGAGCACGCGTGTAAATTGCAACTCGAGCAGTAGGCGAGGGCGGCAAATCCGTGCTCTGAGATGATCCTCTTTATCACCATGTTCGTCTACGATTGTTTACGATACCTGGGCCGAAAGTACGACATTCACGTTTCGAAGCAGGGAGCGAAAGTGGTACTTTCGGCCAGGGTATGGTGAAAATATTCACAAGGTCCGGTAAAAAGTTTGAATGGATTGCTTTTACACATAAAATCGTAATCCAAGAATCGCAATCACTGTTTTTAAATAAATAGTACAAAATGACACAAAGAGGTTACTTATAAAATGGTTAGTATAGTGTTAAGTCGTTTTCAATAAAGACTATAAATTTATATATAAAATTTTTGAGTTTAAAAAAAAATTAATAAAGGAAAAATTTTATAATTACGATGTTATAATTACAGCATAATATACTATAATTACATAAAATGACTGTCTATACACTTTAAACTACAAGACTCGTCGAGCCTGCCAAGTATATATGGGAGAACGGAGGACCACCCCTGCTATAGAGCAGCCCTAGACTTTTCTTCTCTTGTACTCCCAAGAGGCGTACATGTTTGTTCAAAATTGAAAAAGAATAAGGGAGAATAGGGATGGTAACTTTGTACCATCGTTTCGTAAAGGGTCATCAATATGTTTACATTGCGCTCGCACGACAATGACAAATAACGTTCGTACAACCGGTGTAAGATTTTATACTCTGATATGATAAATAATCCCTGAAGCCAAGCTTGCTAGCGCTCGAGCTCATTATCACAATGTGAACATAAATAATGTAATTTTACACCTGAGGTACGAAAACTTCTCTTATGTCAGTAAAGTTAAATTACGGATACTTGACTATAATAAATTGATTTCAGTACTTTCTTGTGTTTAACTTGTATAGAAGAATGAACAAATTTGAATACATGTCTGAGAAAAGTCAATTTATATTTTATATAGTTGTTTGCAATACTTGACTATCGATAATTGATATCACAACTTTCGATTGTTTAATTTGCAGTAAACAATGTAAATGTACTTTGTAACGGGATCGAAGAAACCCTGCTATTCGGCAGTTGGCAGTGGCACACGGGACGACCACTTGCCTTAAGCTTTCATTGTAGAAAGCTTAGGCTTCTTCCTACTCGAGCGCCTCTTGCTCAATGGCACTGCTGCCAACTCCGGTGCGAGAACGATCGGCTGCTGGCTCTACCTAGCCTTTCCTGTAGCAGCCACTTCTCCCGTACAACACCGCGTGTTTACAAACAGCGGCTATTCTTGTCTCTTACCTTCCCGTTACCGTTGCTCCTCCAGGAGTCGATGCCCTCGGCTAACTGCAGCTGAAACGGATAGAGGGCAGTATTCGGGAAGCATACACGGCTCGGGCACTCTAAATGAAAACGCGTGACTCGAGATGTAAGATAAAAACAAGAAACACTTTATTCAAGGTTTGAATGTCAAAGTTAAATCAAAGTCAACGCGTAGGTCGAGACTTTTACGGGAGGCGGCGCGCACCGACGGCTCTATCGCTTCGCTAAACTATATGCACGAATAACACGGCTTGCTATGCCGACTTTAACTCACCGCGAGGTGTACGCGCACGCAAGAATAATCACTCATAACCACAAGTTATACGGGACTTACTCGGAACTGTCCAACCATCGCAGTTCGAATCTCGCTACGCTGTATAAGTAATTATTCGCACCTTATATCAACGCCCGTCACAACTTAAATACAATGATAAATATTATTATTTTCCATAGATTATGCAGAAAAATGTCTATACTTGTCTTATTCTATACTTTTGTTGAAAGCTTTATTATATTGGCAATGTTATTATTTGCAGTCATGAAAAAAATTATTACCATTTGTTAGCTTATAACTTAACATCATTTTGTCATTAAAATGATAATAACAAAAAGCAATAAAATATTTACAATATTTAACACATAATACAATAGCACCAATGTTAGGAATCAGTTTTTTAAATTTGCTTCAGTTTTAGCTGAGATATCCATATGATTTATATATTCTATTCTATGTCACACTTTTAATGCTATCTTCTCCTTATTTTGTTGTTGCATTCATATAGTGCAATCTAAAAATAAGTACAATCAACATAAAAATGTTCGACATAAGCATATTGATTTTTCATTTTAAGAAAGTTTGGTAAATAAAAAAATTGCTCTGAAAAAGGTATTGTTTATTTTTAAGAATTTCTTTTTGGAACGCAAATGGTCTAGTAACGAGGACCGATGAATTGAAAAAATTTTTAAAAGAGTATGATTTCGGCATTATGTTAATATCCAAGACACACTTTACAGAAAAAAGTTACATAAAATTTCCAAATTATCATATATACGACACTAAACATCCTAGTGGAAAGGCACATAGAGGTAGTGCAATAATAATTAAATACATAATAAAACATCACGAAAATTTGAAAAGTACTGATGATTATCGCCAAGCCACCAACATAACTATTAAAGAATGGAATGACCCAATTACGTTATCTGCTATCTACTGCCCACCTAAACATACTACAAAATGCGAAATGTTTCCTAATTTTTTTAATAAACTAGGACATCGTTTCATTGCTTGTGGTGACTACAATGCAAAACACCGGTGGTGGGGATCTAGATCGTCAACTCCTAGTCCTAGAGGACGTCAATTATATATGGCTTTGCAGAATAATCCCCTCAGTACGTTATCTACAGGAGAGCCTATCTACTGGCCGTCTGACAAACACAAGCTACCAGACTTGATCGATTTCGCAGTTGGGAAAAAAAATTAATTTAAATCTCTTTACCATCAAAAGTTGCCTAGATTTATCATCTGATCATTCGACAGTTATAGTTACTCTTAATAGTAAAATACAAACAAATAAAAAATCGAGTTTACTATATAATAGAAAAACTGACTGGTCGAAATATAAAGATTACTTAAACAACAACCTTTCCTGCAACATCTATCTTAAGACAACCGTTGAACTTGAAAATGTAATAGAAAACTTTAACATTCAGGTTCATAAAGCTATTTCAGATGCATCTACACAATCTAGAAAATTATTTAATAACTATAACAATAATATTCCTAAAAAGATATTTGACAAAATTCATGAAAAGCGAGTTATCAGAAAAATCTCGCAAAATACACGAACAAAAGCGAACAAAACTAAACTTAACATAGTAACCAAAGAACTTCAAAAATGTTATTTCAAAAGAAAAACGAAAACATTCGGAAATACTTGAAAAAATTATCTCCAACAGAAGCAACTGACTACTCAATATGGAAGGTCATCAAAACTAGACGACCTCAGTCATCTATTCCTCCAATCAGACGAGAAAACGATAGTTGGGCAAGAATGGACTCGGAGAAGGCATCTTTATTCGCTGAACACTTGTGCAAAATCTTCAACCCCTTAGAACCAAGCAATACCGAACAAGAAGAAAATAGTTTATTAGAAAATACACGACAAAATTCACAAGCAAAGCCAATAAAAAATGTAAAAGCCGTAGAAGTGCAACGTATTATAAGCAACCTTAGCGATAAAAAAATACCAGGTTACGATAACATTAATGGTAAAATTCTTAAACAGCTACCACCAAAAGCAATTAGGCTGCTAACAATTACACAGCCCCACAAAAAAATTGAATATCCAAAAATCTTGACCATGGTAGTTATATGTTTTTGGGGTCGCTGAATCCGAATCCGTGGTACGTTCACCCCATGACTCAGTGGCCGGAAACGTCAAAAAAATTCATTAAATTCTAAACCCTAAGCCCTTAAACCCTAAACCCTTAAACCCTAAACTCTTAAACGCTAAACCCTAAACGCTTAAATCCTTAGTTAGGTACATTCAAATTTGTTAGAAGTATATGCAATTCAATAAAATACCCATAAAAATTTCAAGCCCATTACTCTTTTTTATGGTAACGAAATATTTTATTGTCAAATGATCTACGAAGTGAATTACGCTTCCGCTTTTTCGATGTTGATGGTAGATCTCGTTTCAACGACCAACAGTAATCTGCTAACATATTTATGTGCCATCTTCCTTGGTACCTACGCTCCATTTCCTTGATATCTTGGTGAAATTTCCCTCCCTGCTCTTCGCTGTAATCACCTAGGTTTTCTGGAAACTCATCTATATGGGAATATAAAAAGTGTAATTTAAGATTTATTAAGCAGCCTTGATTTTTGTAACTATTTACTAAATTTAATACTAGATGTTGGTAATTTTGGCTCTTATGATTTCCAAGAAAATTTTTAATTACCTCCTTGAAACATAACCATGTTTCTTTTTCTGTATGATTCATTTTCGTAACAAAAATTTCATCATTTATCATCGTACGAATCTGAGGACCATCGAAAATTCCTTCATTTACTTTAGCATCACTTAATTTGGGAAACTTATTTCGCAGATACTTAAAGCAGTTACCATCTTTATCTAAAGATTTTACCCATTGTTTCATAAGTTCCAATTTAATATGCAGAGGTGGTATTAGAATTTTTGATGGATCAGCAAGTGGCTTTTCTTTTATATTCTTAGAACCCGGTTCGAACGTTTTTCTTAGGGGCCAGAGACTCTTTATGTAATGATTCTTTCTATCCGTACTATCCCATTCACAGAAATAGCAAGGATATTTTGTGAATCCGGATTGTTGCCCTAAAAATTGCATATACTTCTAAAAAATTTGAATGTACCTAACTAAGGGTTTAGGCGTTTAGGGTTTATTATTTAAGGGTATAAGGGTTTAGGATTTAAGGGTTTAGGGTTTAGAATTTAATACATTTTTTTTATGTTTCCGGCCATTGAGCCATGGGGTCAAACGTACCACGGATTCGGATTCAGCGACCCCAAAAACATATGTATGTACTGCTAAACCTTGGTTGCTGTTAATTTTATACATTTGACCTTAACAGGATCTTGACCCTGAGGTGATGGGGTCAAACAGACCACGGATTCGGATTCAGCGACCCCAAAAACATATAACTACCATGGTCAAGGTTTTGGGACTTTCAATTTTTTTGTGGGGCTGTATTATCATCAATGGAATTTTTCGTTTAAAATACTTTCCAGATCAATGGAAAGTAGCACAAATTGTATTAATTCAAAAACCGGGAAAAGACTCTGAGTCAATATCATCAGACAGACCTATTAGTCTATTGCCAGCCATGTCTAAAGAGTGCGAAAGAATTATATTGGAAAGACTAAATCTTATTATTAGTGAAAAAAAACTTATCCCAAGTCATTAATTTGGTTTCCGAAAACAACACGCAACTATAGAGAAGGTAAATAGAATAACATCGACTATCAGAAGTACCTTTGAAAATTAAAATTAAAATTAAAAACCTAAATTTAAAAAATATCTTCCCGATTCTCTCTACAAATTGATAAAATCATATCTAAAAAATAGAACATTTCAAGAAAAAATAAAAGATACTGTCATAGATCTCTTTCCTGTAAATGCTGGAGTTCTCGGTCGAACGCTTTATCTACTTTACACCGCAGATATACCAATTATGGTAAACACTAGAACAGTTACACATGCCGATGACACTGCCATTCTGTCGGTACACTCATGTCCTATCTCAGCCTCTGAACAACTTCAAAACTACCTTATCAAATCGAATATTGGTTTAAATGTTGGCGAATAAAAATAAATGAAGACAAGTCAACGCACATCACATTCACTTGGCGGAAAAACACATGTCCGCCAGTACGACTAAACGGAAAAATTATACCACAAAATGACAGCGTTAAATATCTCGGTATGCACCTTGATCAATGTCTGACATGGAAAAATCATTTATGGACAAAATGCAAACAGCTCAATCTGAAAACGCGCAAATTGTACTGGCTTTTGGGAAACGAATCCAAGCCTGCATTGAGTAATAAAATACTTCTTTATGAAAGTGTATTAAAGCCTATCTGGACTTATGGCATTCAATTATGGCGATCGGCAGCAGATTCGAACATAAATATCATCGAAAGGTACCAATAGAAGACGCTGAGAAGTATGCTCAATGCTCCTTGGTTTATCCCAAATGAGCTAATAAACAAAGACCTAAACATTAAGACAGTGAAAGACGTTGTAAAGATAATTCATCGAAAATACAAGAATAGAAACTCTGAACATCCAAATGAATTAGCCACGGAACTAGTCATCAACAATATCCACGTCTCAAGTCTGAAGAAGTATAATACTCTATATATATAATACTCTAATATATAATACTCTAACATATACTCTGTACAACCTATAATTAAATTTGTCTTATCTTAATTTTTATTAATGTTAACCAAACTTCTTATTTAAGAACTCTAGTTACTGACCAATGGGAAAGTACACTCATATTATATTGCTTAAACTAATGTATATAAAAATTACTTTTTATATAGTCCATAGACAGATTGTAAGAAATAAAGGAGTAAAAAAAAAATTATACAAAGAGTCTTACAAAAGACTTATAATACGCGTATAACAGATTGCAACATGGTTTCTTTAATGGCTATATAGGTATGTGTGTTTTTACCGCGCAAAACAGTCCTAGCGACTGCTACAGTGCGGCATGCGGGCGCTAAATCGTTCTATCACCAGCTGATATTTACGATACCAAATCATATACTTAAAAAAATTTAATGATAAGCATTTCCGCCATATCTTTGCCAATAGCATAGACATTTTTTCCGAAGTTTTCGATTTTCATCTTCAAAAATTAAAAAACGTGTTATATCTCGAAAAGTATATTTTTAATATTTTGTTAAATCTGTTCAGCTTCATAGGACAACTCTTCACCAAAATCTAAAGGACAACCTTCACTGCTTATTTCATTTTCTACATACTTGATCAAAATGCCTATCCATATAACTTGTATACACTCTCTTTGACTCTTTTGGAAACTCAAAGTTGTTCTGTCCATTTTGATGATGATGCATAGCCTCGAATTTATTTATTAATGCAAAATCAGTTTAAAGGTCTAATGTATTTGTCCTAATGACATTATAAAAATCTAAGAATAATTTTGCGTTCATAATAAACAGTATTATTCAGAAACAATTATATCATTAAAAAATGTAAATTATGGGTTAAATTCTAGTACATGGCATTACATGATAACTTAAGATTAGTTGATAATGATGCCTCATTTAAACGTTGGCTCCTTCTCATAGACGAGTCGAAGAGCTGTAGTGATTTTGAAAACGTTAATGATGTTATACAAATTCCCAACGCGTTAATGTCGAAGAGCGAATAATAACTAAAATTTTCGATCAAAAAATAAAAGTGAGTAATATATTTGTGCATAGCAAAGTTTAGATGATGATAATATGATTAGAAGACAATTTCCAAGTAGACTCGGGTTTGAATGACTATAAATAAGTCTCAAGGGCAATCATTTGATACAGTTGTATTATATCTTCCATTACACATTTTAGTCATGGTCATTATATGTGGCATTATCAAGAGATAAATTTAAAAATAACTTGAAAATAGTATTAAAAGAAAAAGCTCTCGCAATAAATAATGATAACTTTTATACTCAAAATATCGTATGTAAAGAAATATTCAACAATAGTATATAAAAAAGCTCAATTATAAAAAATTATTTAAACTTTTTTTCAACCCTTTTGTTCAACCCCTTTTTCAACCCTCTTTTAATCCTTTTTTCAACCCATTTTTCAACCCTTATTTCAACCCCTTATTTCAACCCCTTATTTCAACCGTTTTTTTTCAAACCCTTTCCTTAACCCTTTACTTAAGTTTTTACCCTTCTTTGTGGGGGTGTGCGTGGATGAATTTGTATGGGTGGGCATTTGTAAAAAGGACCCTACCAAAAAATATTAGCTAATTTGTCAGCTGATTTATCATGCCAAAGCTTACGTCAATTAAAGATCAGCATCTTCAGTACTGGAAATTGCCTATCAGGATGTTTTACCTCCTAGATGAGTTAAAAAATGCACGTTTGGAAGCATTTTGCACAATTTTACTAATTTTTAATGGAAATTTATGGAATATTAATTTGACCCAAAGTAATCGGTCGAGAGCTTACCATAATCTGCTTCTAAAAGGAGTTTTGAAGTGATTAAGACAATTTAACTTCCGTAATCGCTGGACACACAAAACTGATTTTATAGTAGTAACTGAACTATAGGTACAATTAAGCCAAGCTGAGTAAAAAATTCAGCCTGCTATTATTTCAGCTATAGAAAAAGTAAACTCGCTGCAACATCAGGTGGAGGAGTTTATAAGAGTAAGCGCGTCCAGCACTAGGCTCAAATCGAGAAGGCAGTCGACGTTGAACGTTCAATTTCAGGACACTTTCACGATAGAGGAAAGAGATCCATCCTCTAGCTCTCTCGAGCCTAATCGGTGGCCAGCCCGGCTAGAGACACAGTCTGGGCTACCCCCAGCATACCCAGGTTGGATGGGGAGAGAGAGTAGTCTCGCACACGAGACTATAAACTATTGGCCGGGCAGCTCCTTCCCGACCAGGGAATCACAGTCCTCGAGATGGAATTCTTCTAATCAAGACATCGGCGAAGTCGTAAGGAAATGGCAAATACAATTTTTGGGAGCCAAAAGCCAGAGCATTGAGGTATTCCTGGCTAGGCTGGAGGAGCGTCGAATCCTGGCGAACCTTAGAAGAACAGGTTCTATCATCGCTGTCCGAATTATTTACGGACACCGCAGCGACCTGGTACCGGAACGAACGAGAAGCACAAGTGGAAGTGCTGAACAGACTTTCTGTCCGCCGCCAGACGCTGTTATGGCACCAGCCGTCGGTACTAACAGAGGCTGGTGTCTGAGGCAAATAATCGGATACAAGGCACGGAAGAGTCTGTAAGGGACTACATCAAACTGTCACCCCCTCCGAGCCGGAGCAACAATTAGACTTGTTGCATCAGAATCTCAAGCCTCAGATACAAGCAATGGTACGGCGTGCTGAGATTCACTCAACTGAGGACCTACTCGACCTTGCAGTGGAAGCCGAACAAACGGTGGAATACACCAAGATGTTTAAACCTCCACTCTCACCCTGAGATCAATAATATTCAATCATGCTAACTCACATAAACCATACAATTAAATCAATAATATTTAATTCTATCCTTCAGAGGCCCAAGAACAGCCTGCATTAATTCATCACACTGGTTTCACTCAGTGGAAAATTCAATCCGGTTTTGGACAAACTCACTCATTCGGATAAGACAAAAAATCACAACAAGTCAGTTGCCCCTTCGCAGGGAGCTGGTTCATTCAAAGTATTTTTTATCCTTGTACCACAACTGTTATATTATTATACGTTATCACATTGTAATTTAATCACACACACACACATACACTATAGAATAAATCTATTTTATCAAAGTTTGTAATTGTAATGTCATGCGATACCATTCACATGTAGCTTAAAACACTTTCTGCGATAACTTTTGTAATTCTAAATCAATTAAGATGTTTATTTTTACATTTTACAGTTTTATATTTCAAATTGTGTTCGACTAAAGTTATTTCAAACCCCATCCACAGCATGTTACTCATTATTAATCTTGATATTCTCAAACAGCAAGTTATACATATTTAAAAGAATCATGATGCAAATATTCATTCAGTAGTAAATACTCATTATACGATAGTTTCACATAGGAAAAAAACCAGGTGTACATTTTTTCAGTTCAGAGTTTTATACTTCTTTAATCTAGTAATTTTGAGTGTTTCTTGTAGTATGTTTGTAGCTAAAATATTTAGATGATTTATTAATCTATCTTTATATTTGATATGAAAAAAGATTATTTCTTCTTTAACCGAAAGAGTTTGGAGGGCCTTCCTAATTAATTCGTTAGGAACAAACTAGGGAGCATTAATTATACTTCTTAAAACTTTTGATTGAAATCGTTCGAGTATTTCCATATTGCTATTTGAAGTTGTGCCCCAAAGTTGTATACCGTACGTCCACACTGGTTTCGAAATGCTTTTGTAGATTAGTAATTTATGGTCAACAGTCAGTTTCGAATTTTTTCCGAGCAACCAGTACAGTTTGTTGTTGTTCTTTTCTTCGTGGTATTACTTTGCCATTTAAGTACCTGTGACTTCAGCCGTTAGCATTCTATGTGGCTATATTCAACATTTTATCTTAAGTCTTAAACTGTTTGTTTGGTTGTGATCCGTAACGTTGTTGATCGGTATATCTATTTCTAACTTTTACAAGTTCCTACTCCCGTGCTTAATACGTGCAGGCGTGAACCGAAACAGGAGCATTTTATCGAAATAAAACATGATTGTTTTCGCGACATTGGAACCACGCCGTTACACACATAATGATGATACAGAGAACAGCTAAAGAATAGCTATGATATAAATATGAAAGCATGAATATCGTTTACAAACAAACGTTATAATCATACAAATACTTTACTCCTTATTTTCCCACAATATGCATTATATTATTTTGTTTGTTGACAAATTATTTGTAGCTTCGCCACATAAAATTGTTCAAATAAATAGAGTGTGTGCAAAGCCTGAACCATTTAAAGATCCTTCATTAGTATGAAAATTTATCACAGATATGCAAAAAATCGATATTGTATAATTCAAATATTTTAAAGATGTTCAGAAGCTGGAACTTTTATAATGCGTCAATCGAGGCAGATGCTACAGAGGTCGTGAAGTAGGAAGAGGTCATCACCAGAATCAATCAAGAGGAAGAGGACATCTCGACGATGTGATGTCGCGGCATTTATTTTTTCATTTATTTTAGTTTAATTAATAAATAATTAGTAACAGTTTTATAAATAGCTATTTGCTATTATTTAAGGCTGCTCGTACCCTGGTACTCGGGGCCGCGAGAGTCAATCTAAAATGACTTCCCGGGGAGGCCCCAACCCGTAAACCGTATACAAATGTTGAGTTCGTGGGGCGAACCCAACTTGATTAGCGTGTCAGTAGAGAGAGCTCGCTGTATAGCTACTCGCAAGGCCGGCCGCTCAGCTATGTTCGTCACTGCAGACGACGAACCCGCGAAGGCGGCGGTTAGGTGAAGGTATTGAGAATGAAAGAATAGACTTGGCGTATATAAAACAATAACAAAGTCTATTCAATTCGAAATACAGAAAGTACGCGTCGCGTTGCGCGCATACAAGAGGCCGAGATCCGCCGCTAGGCGCGGGTGGATCAATATAATTATTTGCTGTTGGGCCGGTGATCGCAACACCGGCCGCTCGCTATTGCGAGTCGAAAATACAAGAATACTGGGACTGGTCATGCTGCACCAGCCCAGTTAATATCGTACGATCGGTTTACTCACGTAGCCGTTTGCAGGTCACGTGACCGTTGACTGAGTACAGGCTGTTGATGGGGAGCGTCCTTCCCAGTCACGATAACAGCAGGCCTACACCCGAGCCGGAATACTCCCCTAGCAGGGATGACAATGACGAGGCTGGACCCGACGATAGCGTCGGTCACTGGAGTAGTTGTATATCGTATATGATGATAGCGTGCGCGCGGTTAGATGACCCGAGAGAATCTGATTCGAAATTGAATCGAGCACGACTTTGAAACGGCGATAGCCGCGCTCTCCCCGCGCGCAGCTCTCGAATACGTTGCTCGAGCGATGTAAACAACCGCTCGAGATGCACGAATTCGCGGAAACGAGAGCCAAACGGGTTGGATAGAATACGGAGAACCTAGACGCTTATTTTCTCCGCATTTTATCCTCGAACCTCGTTATAAATCATTGTATGAGCATCAACAATGGTAGAACATTGCCAACAGATATAATTAACATCGGTCGGTACATTACCCATAATGGATGAGGTAGGTCCCTACCTCATCTTACAGTCGCACAATATATTACCTGTTATGTATGTATTACCCTTATGCCAAAAACACAATATTTTATGAGACACACCGTAACCCCTATAATTAAGATTTATATTCGTAAAACACTACTGTCACTTAATAAAAAGCACAGAACAATGTTTATTCGTATAACTTGTACGAAAACCCGCAGAAGCATGTAGAAAGAATAGAATCCCTACCACGTACACGTAAAAAAATTTATAAACGCCTGTGACGAGTAGACTCTAATTTTAGAATGCAGCACCATCTGAAATAATGAAAATTTTTACCCTTGTCACTATTAATTAAGCAAATACGCAACAATTACATATGTGCTTGAACGTACACGAAGAATCTGGAAGCTCCAGGCAGTTAGAAATGCAACGGGTATTCAATAGTATTAACAGATAAGATAAGACGAGTGCACATTGCAGTCATTGCAGTTAATTAATATTCGAGATTTGTTTCTTTTCTAAGCCGTGAGTTTACGGTCTTCGAGATTTGTCAAGCCTTCGGGTCTTCGAGATTTGGTTGTTATCTAAGCTGATATTTCAGTCTTCGAATTTTGTTTGTTGTCAAGCATCGGGTCTTGTGTTGTATTTGAAGTATTATTGGTGCAAGTCAGTAATCCAGTTTGATAAGAACATAGTCAGGAGACACGTTCCTGGCCTTTTATATAGAAGGCGCCACCACATCCAACCTCAATCAAGCGGGTGAGCAAGGGCTTCGAATCTAATGCTAATTCGAACCATCTTCATCCACTACTCAGGACCAAGCTGCCACTCAACGATTGAAGAACACTAAACATCAAGGTTTCTAGTATGTTGTCAATTAATTCGCGAATAATTCGGTGTTCGACAATCAGTTGCTGAAAATATATATATTTACAATTCCGAAATTTAGTTTTAATCACTCTTGCCAAGGTTTTGAATTAAAATATGTTAAATGGTTATTATTCGTACGCTATATTTATACGGTCCGAATAGGCCAGGACATAACAACGACAATTCCAGAAGAGCTCAAACATAGGGCACACGTGGGCTTAATTCACCAGTGAAGAAGTGCAGTGAAAAAAGTGATAATTCAAATGAAATGAAGTGATTATTAGACAGTGGTTGCTCTCATCATATTATAAATGATCCAAGGGCGCGGCAACGCCCTGCTTGGCGAGTAAGGAACGAAATGAAGTCAAGCGAGCAGGGCAATGCCGTACCTTTATTCTTTGACATTGGGTTTTCTAACCTTATTTTTTTGACATATTTCTCGTATTATATCATTGCACAAGAAAATACGACATATGAGGTATCCATTTGAAAGCATTTTTCACGTACATTCTATCTGTAAAAAATTTCGTGGTGAAAGATGCTTTCGTATTCAATTAATCAAGGGTCGAATTTTCGTAACCGCGAAATGAATTATAAATTTTTTCCTTCACTCTGCAGGGAATTTCTAGGGAGAATCTAGTAGAATGTTTTTGTGCGTCTACGTGATGTCAAATCCTATTAAAAAATTTAGTGCTAACAGCATACGAGGGGCGGAGCTACTGCGCTCTGCTTTATGAGGAGAGAGAGTGCGCGAACACAGCTAAGTACCCGTAGCCCTCGTGTCGCAGTTCAGCTGCTGTTAGTTTTATGTGTGTGTATATGGGCAGTTCTCTGGTGAATCGAAAGGTCAACATTTTTTTTCTTTTAAAATCGCTTCGTAACCATCCCATATGTTACCTTGAATTTTTTCAGATATTTTTCACTTATAGTTTCTTAGTGGCAGAGGGTAATAGCTGCTAATTTTAGCATTTTCTGCATTTTTGACGAATTTTGAATAATTTATAACTCCTCAGGGAAGCATTTTTGACGATACACAAGAGACCTTTGTAAAATTTTTTACCATAAACACAATAGACTTTTTTTGTGTTAGCGGAGTTTCTAGAGTTGCGGCTTCCTTTTTCTCAACGTAACGGGATTGGGTAAGGGTAAGGATCGTTTCGGTTGTCGGCGGGTTTTCTTCTAAAGGAGGAACGAAATCAAGCCAACGATAATAGTGAGGTCTTGGAAATCTATCCCTCCATAGATCAACTGCTGGCTAAACGACGTTTTCCTCTTGTGTTCACCTATCTCTTTCATGCGTGAAACAATGTTCGCGAGCCGCTCGGCTTTTGCGCCAAAAGGAGAGTCGGACTGCAGTAGGTTTCATTTCTGGTATGAAACTTTCATTCACGTATTCCAATAGTTCGGGATGCAGGATGGTGATGTTCAAGTTTACGTCAGAGTCATAGACATACTGATTTGTCGCCTGCCAATCCTGGTTGTCAGGTAGCTCCACCGACCGGGTCCTTGCGGAACATCCACTGGCTAATATCAATATACCATTTCCCTTAATGGTGAAGGTATGATAGACTTCCTTGGAACAGGCGATTCGGAGCGTCTCCTCTCTAGCGACGGAGTACAATCAACTGTTGGTTTCTTTCCTTCATGGAAAGTAGGATCCAGCGTCGAGATTTTGGTGATTTCTTCAGCTCGCAGATGGTGCGTTGGTGTTGGTAATATCCTGTCTTCTCCTATTTGCTGGATGTCCATGGCGATCCAGTGGAGTAGGTCATGTCGTAAAAGTCTGGAATGTAATTTCCTTTCCACCAGCGTGTTGAGTATAGTTAGAATCTCTCGGTTACAATGTATCAAATAATCCAATTTGGTTTCCATTTGTCGAGCAAAGGTCGAGGGTTTCCATGCCAGATGGTTTTCATTGGCTCCGGCTAAAATGGCGTTTAGTTTGGCGTTCAAACTCTAGCTCGTCTTCTTGATCGTCTCGTTGTGATGTTATAGAGTTCTTCGAGACTAGCTGAAAGAAGATGCGTTTTCTCGGCAGAAAGCTTGACCAGATTCCTTTTATTCCTGAATAATTGGTCGATGCTCTTATTAATGGCGTCCGCATCATCGGTCGTAAGGAGCCCAAATAAATTTTTGCTCACGCTTCCTATGATTCTGAGAGGCGTTATTCTACGCGTTAGGATGTTCCTGATTCAGGTCGTCTCTTCCTTAGCCTGAGCATCCATGGACATAACTATTTGCAGACATGCTAATATCCACGTGCAGGTGTTCGAGCGTTTTTAGTTTGACCTCCATGAGGTCTTTGTTGAGAGCTGCATTACAGTGGTGGCCTCAATGTGTGTTATACATCGAGTCAATTGTTCGTTGTAGATTTCAGTAGGGCCGTGTTCCTTAAGAAAAGCATGAAGATCTAGATGGATGATGACTTTCCAATTCCCTCTCTGAATCCGGATTGAGGGTAATTTCTCATGATATAGCCCTGGATTAGAGTTAATGGAGATCATTTCATACGGTGCTGGTGATAAATTGACGAACGGGAGAACGGAAAGGATTATCAGCCAATGATGAACTGCAGGTATCTGAAATCAGATCAGGTTTTGCAATAAAAATTTCTGGTATCCACCCCCTTCTTGATTTGGCTGTCGCCTCGACAACTAAATGTAGGTTAATTAGTTAGTGTCGCTGTCAGAAGTAACGGAGGGAGGGACGATTTTTAATTTATCCATGTGTTTCCTAATTGTTTTACCGTTGGATAGCTGTAATAAGACATTATTTCTACCAAATAGCGCTATGATCCTTAAGGGTTATTTATAATAACTATCGAATTTAGAACTACGAGGTTCCAAGTTTACCCAAGCGAAGTCACCGACTGTAGCTTTCAGAAGTTTCACTTTCTGGTCGTAGCGTATTTTTGATTTTTCCTTTGATTGGATTTCGTTGTAAGCGGCTTGAATTTTCATTTCGTCTAACCGGATAATTAGGTCCTGGAAGTATAGGTTATAGGTCCTCAATTGCTCTGCCGCTGGTATTGGAAACCTTGCTATTCGACCGTAGACTAACTCAAATAGAGTAAATTTTATGCTTGCATGAACGCTAGTATTATAGGTAAAGGTGGCAAAAGGAGCTAAGTTGTCCCACTCATACTACTTCTCAGAGCATGTCCGGACGAAATCCATGAGTGGGGCATGACTACGCTCCAAAGAACCGTTTGTTTGGGGATGGTACGCCGATGTGGTTAGGTGGTGAATTTTGAATAGTCGTAGAAGTCCCTCAACAATCTCGGAGAGAAAGCTAGTACCTCGATCTGACAGAATGACTGCGGGAGCCCCGTATTGGCAGATAAGGTGTCGTGCCAGTGCACCGGCGATGGTGGACTCTTTTAAGTTAGGTATGGGGATAGCGATGAGCTATTTCGTTAAGTTGCATTGCATCAGTATTAACCATGGGTTCCCGTGTCTTCATCCTCTCGATTTTCTTCTCTTGGCACTGTAGGCATCGTCTAATGTAATCGAGAACGTCATTACGCATGGAGGGCCAATAATATCTCTCGAGTCTTGCTGTAGGTTTGATTCACTCCCTTGTGTCCTCCAATTAGACTATCATGGAGTGTCTCAATGATTTGTTTCCTATCCTCCAATTTGGGTAGTTCTACTTTACCGTAACACACTGTGACGTTGACAGGGGTTCCACCGAAGATATCGACTAGGTCCTCAATCAAATTCCCAGGGTGATATTCATCTATAAGGTCGTTGCGGCGGGCGATTCTGAAGCTGGACAAGTTCTTCCGCAGGAGTATTCTTTTGAACCGTTTGAGGGTTTGCCTAATCATATCCCAATCACCCCTTCCGTAGGTATCCCTTACTACTAGGGAAAACACATTGTGATTTTTGAAGGGTGTGGTAAAAATTTGGCCCATCTGCGGCTTCTTAGATTTCCAACCTTTGGGATCGATTGCTCCAATTTCAGAGAGTAGAATCGTGACGCTACTAATTGCCCCACAGTCTTGAGAGATGAAGTGCACTATATTATCTCTTTCGTAGATTAGACACGGTCGTGAGGAGATTACATTATTCTTTAATGTAAGTGCCGGTTGGGGTTTTCTAGTAGGGCTAGGAGTCGACTCGGAAGATGATGCTTCCTTAACTGGGCCAACGGGTGGACATTGGTATTGATTTAGCGGCCCGTATTGTTGGAACATAGACATGAATAGTCCCAATGATTCTTGGGATCATGATAGGAGTAGTAGGTTCCACGGCAGGCAGTCGGAATATGGAGGGTTTGGGGTCGGTTCCTGAGGCTAAGAGTCCATTTTCAAATTGCTCGGACTCATGCTGTCTACACTCATGTAATGTCCGTTTGACTAATTCCTTGATCCTGCTGGCCATAATAGAATCGTCCTTGGTTACTGGATCTATAGCATCCAAATCATCCTGGATTCTCTGCATTTGTTCGTCGACTTTATCTCCATCGGAGAAATGTGTTGGAAAGTTGACTATTTCCTCCTTCTCAGACGTTATCAAAGTCTTTTCTTGGTGTACGCGGATGCTTTCCTGAAAGCGTTGAAGGACTTCCTCAGTTCCTCGGGTGTGAGACCCGTAAATCGCTCGTCTTCTTCTTCTGATTCTGATTCGGTTACTGGAACGGCAGATACTTCGACTTCAGTTTGGGCGTCGCACTATAATTTATTTTGACTTAGGTGTGGACAAAATTAAGTAGCGCCTCTTTGGAAAAAGATAAAAAAAAATGCTATTAAAAAACTTAAGGATAGTAGATTAAGGGAAAATGATTCGCGTTTCACCAACACCCCATTTACACCCTCAAAACTCACCCCCAAAATAAGAAATTTGGATAAAACTTACGCTTTTTGCTCAAAAACTATAAAAAATTTCTTTTTTAGTCGATGCAAAACATTTTTTACATCATAAGTTCTATCTTATATTTTTTACCATGGGGTAGATTTCCACCCCTTTATAGGGGTTGCAAAACTAATTTTGTCAAAATAATTACGCAAATCCATAGAGCAATTATTTTCAAGCGAAAAATGTTATTTAACATTTTTTTTATCAACCATTACTTTTTGGCTGTTTGCGATTAAAACTCAGTTATTCATTAGAAATCAATTCTTCCATAAAAAATTTCAAAGAGGCGATTTGGCTTGTTAAAAAAGCTTCCTGCTGCTGATGCGGGTGCAGAAACAAAGTTATAGCGATTACGACTAAAATGTTACAAATTGCTTATGAATGTACTATAAATTATACGTATTATTTAATATTAAATTATATTGCAATATATTAAACTACATTGTATTATGTATTATACAATAATAAAAATATATATTTTCAAACGCAAAGAATATTATCACAAAAAAAAAAGATTTGTAATGTATTAGTCTATATTTTTTTCGACAGTATCATCTGAAGATTAAAAATCTTCCAAGCTTTCCTCATTTGCCGCATCACTAAAAAATAGAAGATAGAACAAATATATACTCAAACATACGAAATGAATACTACATATATAGAGACGAAAATAAATAAAATGAAAATTTACCTCTGAAAAAATCCTTTGATCTCGCTAGATATTTCTCTATTTTTATAAAATTTAAAACGATTTTCAATGTAAACTAAAGATATCTACGATTCTATTTTGACGGCTGTTTTGCCGTGAATGATCCCTCATATTTCTCCTGTTAAGCTTATGCCACACTTCACTAGAATCTTCTGAATAATAAGATATTGGCAATGGAAATTTACGGCCAATCTGGCATCCATGCATCAATATTTTGTGGGAAGTCGGATTCATTCTAGCCCACTTGTATAAGTTATAGTGCTGCTTATAAGTATTGAGACAAAGTTTCTCCAGTTTATCCAAATCAACATTTTTTTTTTACTTAAAAATGATTAAAATGTTAACAATATTGCTAACAAAATTTTCATCTAAGTCTAGGCAATTAGCGAATAATTCCGGTTGGCTGAAACATTTTCGGGCTATATTGCCAGTGTTCGTGGTTCCGTGTCCTTGTAAGCCTAAATCAATTTTTACTCCAATCTTATCATAAAGTAATTTTTGAACTTTTTCCTTTTGTTCGTTGAATGTATCTGTTAAAATTATATAATTATATTCAG
>JAWWEQ010000010.1:21472919-21513014 GCA_035583055.1 Torymus tubicola | reverse complement strand
TACGTGAACGGCACGCGTTCGATCCGTTTTCTTCGGCTTTCCTCGCTCGCTCGCGCGTGCGTCGAGTGCCGAGTAGGATAGGCAGGCAGGCAGGCAGGTAGGTTTTGGAGATCCGCGTTTATATATATATATATATATATATATATACATACGTGGGTGTGTCACGAGAGCTCACAACGTGCGCTGGATGTCAAGGATTGTACTTGCGGAGTGTATATGTGGTGGGACGGGTTTCGCCAGAGCGTGTTTGTTTTGCGCGGTGAATGTAACAAGAGGATGGGCGCGCTGGTTTTTTAAACGCGATGATGTATATATGTATGGGTATTGTGTTCAAAAGTTGAGTGTATATGTATATAGGGTTGGGTAGTGGAAAATATGTTATTTCCGTTCGAAAGGAAGAATGTTCTACATTAAATATATTGAATATTCAGTTGTCGTATAGTTGATTTCGTTTTGAAAGAGTATACAGACGTCACAAGGGATCTTGATTTTCCGGAATCCCTTTTTCCATTTTACATTCGGAGCTGTGTATATGTACGTTGGTAGTTTTGAAAAAACAATTATTGTTCTCCCGACGTTTACTCGCTTCATTGACTGTTGAAAAGTTAGAAAATATATATATATATATATATATAGTTGTTCTGTGTGTTTTCTACTTACACGTAATACTTAACGCGCAGTAATGATGATGACCATGATGCAATTTATGCGAAAATACTCAAGTTACGAGTCGCAACGTTGCGAGTACAGTTTACGAGTGTAGCTTGCATTTTACGTACCTTGAAAATGCTTTCTTTTCAAGTTTCAAGCTTTTCTCCGAATTTTAAACATTACACAACGTGTGTGTGCAACTATAAAAATTATATTTGTTCTCGTTTATAACCGTGGCAATTATTTAAACGGCCTTCATGTATGAATTTCCGCGAAGTTATTCCAAAAACCAGTACGAGAAAGGAAAAATAATTTTTGCTCACTACCCTTCGCTCGAGTGCATATTTTCTTCTTACCCATGAGACTGCCTCACTGTTGTTTGCATAACTCGATACATAAACTTGGCTTTAACGTAACACACGCATAGCAGTCTCTTCCATATTTATCGAGTGTGCAGTCGACAGATAAAATCTTATTTCGCGCTTTCCTTGCTGCATATATACACATACACAATGACTGAAAACACAAAGGAACTTTTGAAAATGTGATTTCTACGTTATGTGTGCACGCGCGCTTGTTGACCATATATATACACTGCGCGTGTGCAAACAGTTATACAATTCATTCATATATATACAGCTTTACTGTCGACGAGTATATACGC
This sequence comes from Torymus tubicola, assembly GCA_035583055.1. Taxonomy (NCBI): domain Eukaryota; kingdom Metazoa; phylum Arthropoda; class Insecta; order Hymenoptera; family Torymidae; genus Torymus; species Torymus tubicola. The sequence continues at coordinate 21,511,699 of JAWWEQ010000010.1, read as the reverse complement.
GTGAAAAAGCGCGAAATAAAAGCAATAACGCGAATTTGACCGCGCGAGAAATGCATTTGAATTTCAGTCACGATTACAGAGTTCTGTGGGTGGTGGCTTTAAAACGATTTCCAGAGAGACAATTCAACAGTTCGAATTACTTCCTGCCGAACTGTTTATGCGTCGAAGTATATATTATAACAGTTCTTTTCACGTGAGAATAATTTTTTTTAAATATATACTTTTACATATACATATTATATACATTTTACTTTCGAACTTGATATACGATCGTTATAAGAAAGAATGGGAGCGAAAATTCACGGCAATCGAAAAGCTATAACGAGGTATAAGAAAAAATATATCAATTGCACAATTTCTGAATTAGCGGAGTGTAACGTCGCGCGCAACGCGCAGAGTGCGCATTGAGATAGTTAATCTAATGAAAAGTGAGGACGGTTAATTTTTTAGACAGCCATAAGCTAGACTACGAAGCTTAAATTGCCACTTGAACCCTTGCGGGCCATCGCGCGCGTGTAATTTCTCTTCTGCAAACGATTCCGCACAAATCAGCAGGAACGTCGTCGTCGTCGTCGTCATGTTTACCGAATCATAGTAGTATATACATAATACAATATACGTTTGGCCTGATTTCAAATATTATTCTTAATTTATACATACAAGAGCTCGGTAGTATAATATGCAATCTCACTAATTGAAATCTCCCTGTATATCTTAATTTTCGACCATTACACATTTTATTTAACAAAAAAAAAACTTTTATCGCTCACCGAAATCCACACCAACGTTCATTACCTCTATAACCAAACAACAACCCTCTCAAATCGCACCGACCACGTTAATCGATAAATCCCACTACCTTATATACGCTGCACAGTATAGCACGCACGTCGCACATGTAAATATTCATCAACCCCCCGAAAATCCACTACACTCTCCCTCCTCTCCCTTTCAGCGCTTTGATTATATTCTCTCTTTTTCCCCTCCTCCTCCTCTTTCGACTATATATACGAACTCGTCCTCGCGCGAGTTTAATTAATCGCTACGGGAATTAGCGAGGAATTAAAGCCCGAGTTATTTGGATTTCGCGGGTATATATAGGGAGGTTGGAGGGTATACCCAGTGTGGTAGCGCGGTTGGCCAGCCGTATACGCGATTAATTGCCCGCGAGCTCGAAGGTCGCGGCGAAAACAGCCTCTATACGGCCGTGTCCTTAGCATTGCGATTGATGGCGGAAAAAAGTGTACGTGGAAGAAGGGAGGGGAGATTAATATGCGCTACGTGGATGGAAGGAGAGTATAGTACGTATATAGTTGTATAGTGTAGTTGTGGGTTTGTGGGATAGGGTGGTGGTGACTTTGACGGTGGTTCGTGTGTTGAAGCAATCGTTGAGAGCGTGTGTATGTTCTTTTTTTCTTTTTTTTTTTTTTTTGACGCGTGTGAAAAGGAATTTTAATTAAAGTTGTGGGCGGTGAGAGTAGGATACAAAGGGTATGCGTGGCGAAAATGTATTTCGGAGGAAACAGTATATACATTGGTTTAATATACGCGCGCTGAGTTCTTTGTTAGGCGACTTTGGGAAATTGTATAATTAGCAGAGTTTTTGACCGGTAAGATGAAATTAATGTTATAATTGCTTGAACTACTCTTTAAAGTGATTAGTTTTCTTAAAATTAATTTCTACGGACTAATTCATTAATTTCATTCGTACATTAGCTACATAGATGTTTTAATGTAATTATTTTTTCATTAGTCTAAACGTTTGTATTAGCAGAATGAACTGATAATCGAGTTAAATGTATAACAACGTGCCCACTAATATCACATTTAGTTCACTTTCGATTATTAAAAGAATATTTCCAAACTGTATAATCATGTAAAGAACACAGCCATCACGCATCACGAGTACTCTTATATATGTAAAACCATATTTTATCTCATCGTCGATACTTTACCTCTTTTTTCTGAATCCAAATAACGTATGTCAATTTGGGCTATGAGCATAACAAGATTCTCGCTGAAATATTGGCATTCGATATACTTACAACCCAGCATGCGCGTTTGATCTCTAGTAAAGCTGATAAAACCGTACACTCGCTAACGCTTAAACACCACCACGAGAAGATAAACAACGATTGCAGCTCGGTCTTTTCCCTTGATCCCATCCCGACAGTCGCGCGATCCTTTGCCATTTCTCATATATATATATATCGTTTCCCCATCCCAGACTAACCCAAACCTCTCCACAATCTAATCCTACCTCTACCTACCTTTTTCCCAAAGTAAACAAACGGGGCATTGACTCCCGCGCACATTCAATTAGCAGTAGCGCAACACATTTTTTTTTCTCCTCCTTCTCCTCTTCCATTTACATGGAGCTCACGCGCGCATCGCACAATAACGGCATTTCCCCGCTGTGCGGCAGCGGCAGCCGCGTTGCGCAAAGAGAAAAGCCGCGCCGTTGCCTTTTTTGCGCGTATATACGTGTAAGATAGTCGCAGAGATTAATCAAGAGGAGCAGCGCCGCGCGAGCGCGAACGTCAAGGATCTCTTTCGACGTCGCGTTTTTGCCGCGTCTCACATATTATACGCGTTATATATGTAACGCGTGAAGAAGAGACGACAGAGGCTGGATTGTGCGTTATATAGACGCATGTGGATATATGTATATGTTATAAAAGCTGATGGGAATTCGAAAGTATATGTATGTATATATAGCTTTTATCAAGATGAGTTGTGTTACGTGTATATATATATATATATATCTGCGTGTACTATACATGTGTATGTGTGTAATATAGGTTGCGCTGAGAGCCGTTTGAATATTTATCACGAAGAAAATGCAAATGAAGGTTTTGCAAATTTTGCCGGGATTTTACTATCGCGAAGTCGACGCGAGTGTATATAATGTGTATGTATATAGTGTTGTAGTGCGCCGAGTTTTGTTATACAACGCGAATTGCAGATCTGCATTTTACGACGGGAGAAGAAATTCACTGAGTATTATTAAACATCGGACGTGATTGTATACAGTATATGTGTAATAATTATACGCAGAAGTTCGCTGGGAAAGTTTGTTGCAAAGACTCCGGCGGGTTAATAAGGAAATGATTGTAAAATGTTTATTATGTAATTGATTTATATACGAAAGTTTCTGAATTTACAAATTTACAATTTTATTCAATTTTACAGTAACACATAAAAATCATAAATATTTTTTAAAAAATGTTAAAAAAAAAAAACGATTTATGTGAAAACTACTTTTCTGTGTGTGTATATATATTAAAACCTTTTAGAATAACATTATATACAAGAGACCTCATTTGCAAATGAGTACGTTCTCTGTTCCACACTAATAAATTAAAATGATAAACATGTAATATAAGCCCCGGCGAAAAAGCCCTTTACACGCTAGCTACTTAATTTCCCTACTAAAAACAAAAGACACCGAAAGTAGCACGTACACATCGTGTATACACACAAACACACACGAATATAACAAAACCACACCTCGCGCGTTATTCTCGTTTTACAACAATGACCAAAACTATACACCCACTTAATCTTCGTATACATATACGCGTAATTATACCCTCTTCTGTACAAACTTATAAACATACGTTTCTTATACCATAGCAAACTCATATCTTCTTTCCTGCATTCCTCAACATCGTGTATATATATACAGACATTAAAAATTTTTCATCCCACTTGGAAAGATTCCTATATACCGAAACGACACGAGACGATGGCACATTATATACGCGCCGGCTGTTGCTCTCTGCTCGCGTGTGTACGGTGTTAAGAAGAGAGGAAGAAAGAAAGAATGAAACAACCGTCCGCGCAGCTGTTCCGTTCGTCGTCGTCGTCGTCGTCCCTGCGAGCGTGCGCACGTACATATACGTATAATATAATGCATTACAAGAGTCGTTTCTCCGTTCTTTATACCGAGACGAGAGACGCGCGCTTATACGATCATCATTCCGATGCGAATTCTGCCTGTCCGGTTGATTCTTTGGGAGACATGAGTGTGTGTGTGTGTTTTTTTTCAGAAGGAGGGTTAAGAGTGGGTATGGAGATGATCGAACAGGACGTGAATGGTTTTTGATTCGAAACGTTGGGGAGACTGCGTCTGCCTGGGAATATGTGTATATATATATATATATATAAGATGATGGCTTTTGAATTTCTTACACGTGTCGTTGATATATAAATTTATATTAAGATTCCAACATACGCGCGAGGGAGATAAAAAATGACCCTTGCGTATCGTTTTGAAAAAGAAAAAAAAATTATCCAAAACGTTATAATATGAGCGTTTTACGACGACGATCCCGGAAGAAAAACGTGTCGCATGAGCGAGGATGAAAGAACAACCCGACTTATGTATATATATAGTGACGGATAAAAATTAATGCGGCGTAAGAAAAATTTGCAGCGAAAGTTGATGAGGATAGCAGAGACGTTTATACTGTGCTTTCAAATATGTATATATACGTATACGACGATAACGTCACGCACGGGATTACTCTGAATTTCGCGGTGTGCGCAAGACTCTTCCGTTAGTGCGTCATAGATGGAACTTTGGCGCTTGATTCTTGTGAAAAATACACAGAGTGAGAGTACACACTTCTTCGGAATAAACCATTATATATAGTTGATTTTTTTATTATTCAATGCTTATAGTCGTATACTTAAATATATTAATTGGTGACGGAAGATCTATAAATGTAAACGTCTGGAAAAGATGGTTCCGTTTAGTAATTGACTCGTTTAATAATCAACAATGCATCATCTTTAACAATAAAATGATTCGTCAAATTACCCTCAAAACTGGTTACATTTACACTCTATATCAGTCATCAGCAAACAGCCTAAAACCCTCCAAGGTAAATTATAAACCTATACACATTATATATCAGAAACCGAAACCCTAACTCCTCATACCGCACTAAACGTTCCCATATACATATACATACACGCACGCACGTACGCACGTATACACTCCCACCGGCAACAAGTACATACCTCCGCCACTCTAATCTCCTCTTCACCCACCCACACTAGCAAAGCCCTCGATACGTGCATACACATACATACATACCCACTACAGTATAAACGCACACACATCTCGTCGTCGTACCGTACGGCGATGATGCGAGCGACGAAACGAGCAGCTATATAGCCACGTCGCCGCTCATCCGCTGCAATTGACAGACGGAGGATCACCACACGAGTAGATATTTTTTTTCTTCTTTCGAAAGCATATCGTACATATATATGTATACCGACTCGTCGTTCGATTATAAAAGCGCACACCCGTGATCCGAGCTTTTTATTCTCCTCTCTTGACGCGTCGTCTATATACTCTCACTTTTTGTAGATCTGAGTGCTGTGTAGTAAAGAGAGCGATTTCTGGTTGACCTGATTCGATTGCGATCCTAATGAGGATATTTCCCATGATGTTTGGGTGCGGATGTATATCGCATAAAGTGTGAGGATCTCGAGCGAGGCGGTGAAGATATGTAGCCGTCGTCTCTTTTAATGGAATGAATCTAAATGCTAATGCTGGAATGTGTATATGGTATGTCGTGTGTATGTATGTATGTGGGTTCGAAAGAAGTTACGTAATAGCGTATTAGGCTTTGGCTGCTGCTGTGTTGCTCTGTACGTATATACGGTATGAGGAGTAAAGAGGCATTACTGAAGCGAGAGGTCGATGGGTTTTGGCAGCTATTGAAAAGATTTTCCCGGATAATGTATTACATATTTTATGTATTGTATAAATGTTGATCTCTGTTTATATTTTGTTCAAAGTAATGCAATTTATTAAAGCGGCGCTAAAAGAATAATAATTTTAAACAATAATAATCATTAGTTGACAATAATTGCATACAACGGAAAATGTTATCGAGGTATATTTCGAGCCCGAGTATTCTAAACAATAAGAGTAAAGACAAATGATGTATGAGAGGTATTATAAAGGCAAAGCGACGATACACCTCTCGCATATTTGTATGTGACTTCCATTTAAATCTTTCAATGTACATATATTTTGAATAACAATAATTTCATAATACAAAGCAGTGCGTGTGTGTAGAAAGTTTGTGTGTGGAAAAATGGTTGTAAAAACAACGAAAAAAAAAATTTGGAGAGAAGCTTCTGAACTAATCATTTTCTTGTTAGTTATAGGTCATAGAAGAAAGGAGAAAAATTTTGAACTAAAGAAAAAAACGGACGAAAAGTAGTCACCATTCATTAACCAATATTAAGATCCCAAAAATACCAGCGAATTTTGCACAAAGCAGCCGTTGAAGTAGACGAATAGAGCTTCAATTTAATCTAAAGATGGTTAAAATCGAACAATTCTGTGCAAAGTTACGTGCATTTGAAAATGTCAAAAGTGAGAAAAATGAGCGCTTTTTTCCCGAATTCAGGACATTCTTAAGATTTTCATGTTTTTCCTGGCATTTTTGGGATCACAATAATCGTGAATAATTGGTGACTACTTTTCGTTCATTTCTTCCATGTTAAATTCCCAGAAAAATTAATTTGACGATAAAAGGACGACACGAGTACGTTTCCTTTAGTTGAACAATTTTCTCGTCTTTTTTATGGCCCATAGAACAAGAAATTAATTAGTTCAGAGGCGTGCCTCCAAATCCTTTTTCGTCGTTTTTGCGTTTTTAGGGAAAATTTTTCGTAGAATTCCACATATACGTATGTGTATATTTTTTTCTCTTCATATTTGACGTTTTTCAATTTCAAAATGTTATTTCACACAGATTTTAATATTTACTCGCACTCGCAGTGAATACACTCAATATTTGCCTTTCTTTGTACAAGGACATGACGCAGGAATCGTCGAAATCAATATTGAAATGTTGAATTTCGCGGCGAGAAGTCACAAGTCACATGATGTAAATGGCATCTGATGTGTATTAGATTTAATTACAGTGATTTGTGGTCTGACACAGTGTCAGGATTATTCGTGTTCGGAAATTTCTAATCTAATATATATTGATATAACCCCCCCTATAAATATTCTTTACAATTTCGAAGACGCTCTTACATTAAAATTGAAAAACAATTTTTTCCTTTTGATTAACCCTGGTAAACATCAATTAAAATACAGCATCGATTATGAATATTATTAACCGCTCAAGTACATGACACATTATTATTTGCACAACCACTCGTCGAAATTTCCAAATGAAATTTGCAATTTACATTCCTTCATCGTCAAAACACTGGTTCCGACGTAGCGCCATTCGCTCGCGTGCAAATCAAATCATACCGAAGCACATTTCATCGTAGAATAGAAAAAACAAACATGAAATTAAAATCCCTCGTTGCGCCTCTCGCAGTTCTTGCCGCGAAAACCAACAAAAAACTTTATCCAGCCAACTCTACATTCAACATTCCTCTCTAACTCTTCAAACTCTCTGTACCGACCTGAACAAAAAAAAAACCTAAAAACCCTCGTGAAACATTTGCACACGTGATTCACTACTCCCTTGGTTCTTCCTATTTATACACTTGCACGTGCAATCAGTTAGTCAAAACTCTCCGCAGCTCCTTGATAACACGTGAAACCTCCAAATCCATTCTCTCGGAAGTCGCGATCGATCCGCGTATAGTAAAGTGGATTTTGATAATTGCATCCCTCTCCTCACCGAGAACCGAGGAAATATATATACATATATAAAGCCGTACACTACGGTATATTAGCGGATTTTAATGATAGAGTTAGGAACTCGATTGGAGAGCGATTAGGTGAGTGAGTGTGGAGGCGGACACGCGGAGAGTATGTATATGGCAACGTCTGGAGAGACGATGAGAAGCGTTGGTTACAGCGCGTCTATGCTGCAAGCTCTATCTCTCTCTTCTCGAGGTACGAGGGGATCCTTGAATATCTTATACGCCCGGCGCGGGCCTGGATTAGCATGAGGAAGAGGTGAAGGGTTTTAGTGATAATATTGGTTTTTGATTCCCAAGGCTGATGGATAAATTAGGATGGGATGAGATAGTTTTAATTGAAATCTCGAGTATTAGCGATTTCAGCTTCGAACAGCGAAGATATATACTTATACAGCTGTAAGTACATTTAAATGTAATAGTATAGCTGTTTTATTTATGTAAAGGTTACGAAAATGGTAGATAAATTGAGAAGGTTAACATTTAGTTTACGAAAATATTAGAAGGACGGGATAATAGACTTTCTAATGTAGATGATAATTCGTGAGAAATGACTTGGAATATTTCGTATCTTCTTTATTAAGAAACAGTTAGGTACACATATTTCTTTGAAATTTCTTGAGAAAATATATAAAGACGCACCCGCGCATGTTAATTTCAGCTGTATGTAAATTTACGCAGGAAGAGCGTCGAAATATAGCCTCGTAAAAAATTTAGAAAAGCCAGTGCCCTTTATAAGCTCTTAACGATGTGCACTTTTTTTCTTTAAATACGACCCTTATAGGCCATCTATATCTCAAGATCAACATAATTTATTCCTCGTAACACTTTTAAGATCGGTCGCGCAGACTTTTTCAGGCTACTTTTTTTACAATCCAGATTAAGGATAGCCGTTAACTATAGGTTAGCGTGGTGTATATACACGACTAGCAAGCGAAGGATTTATTATATCGAGAGCACATCGCGCACTGCTGCTACTGCTACTGGTGCAGTGCGGAAGTCGATCAATTTTCAATTAAAAACTGAAAGAAATTGGTTCGCTACATTATTTACAGTCCCACTTCTCACATTATCAACTTTGCGCGCACATTTTTATATACCTATATACAATACTCCATTATCGACAATCTCGCTCAGCAAATATGTTTATATACTTTCACGAGAATGGCAAGATAGTACGTCGCGCGGTTAATCTTAAAGATTTATTATTGCTCGAAGAAGAAAATTCATTCTTATACTCAGAATTTAAACCGTTTCGATGTATTCGCTAAATCGATAAATACGCAGGATACACTGTTAAAAATTGATCTCTCCTATCGATTGTTATACAGACGAATTTCATATAGTATAACGTCCACTCGTGAAGTGCACGATGATTAAAGAAATCTTGGTATATACATACACGTTAGAATGCGGCTCCTTTCGTTTTCTCTCCTGATCAACATTAAAAATTCAGCCCACTAAAGACACCTTCCTTCGTCAGTAGCTTAAACTTCACCCAAACAACTTTTGATTAACGCTCGCGTGCCCACATCACGCCCCTATTACCAGCAACCTCTACGCGTACCTCTATTAAAAAATTCATCCCACTAAAAACAAATCTTATTCGACCCTCGTTTCTCCTTACACTGATATAGGCAATCGATAATCCGTTGAAACATTCATCCGCCCAATCTCTTGCACGCGACGACCGTCATTCTCTCTCTCTCTCTGGTGCAGCAACTTTTCCGCCTCGCGGAACGTGGAGTACTTGTGCACACTGTACCTATACCTACCGCACAAGCGATAAGCAACTTGTTGCTACCTCGAAGAGCACGAGAGATACGTATCCGGCGGTTTAATCACTTATTAATTGCCCCCAACAACGACGCAACGATACAGAGAACGAGTGTACGGTCGATTGCGCGAGAATGAATTTTTTAGGAAGGGATGTATATATATATATATGCGAGGAGGAAATTGCTTCGTTGGGGTTGTGTTGTTTCTTTTTTTTTTCCTTTTGCATTGACTTGAGTTCTTCAAAATGGTGCGAGCAATTGGTTTGTGGAAGTGGTTACGTAGTAGTCGAGCATAGGGGAGTTTTTTTTCGAAATTAGACGTTGTTGAGATGCGGAGATAGGTATATATAGTTATTTAAAGGAGGGAAGTGTGCGTTCTAGGAAGTTGGTCGAGTTAAGAATGTGTAGATGGATGGATAAGGATTTCCTGATTGAAAATAGAGCTCTAGTTTTAATGCACTTTCCGTTGGTGTTGCAGATTTTTCTTGAAAAAAAAAAGAGTTTTAAAAATAGCGCGCAAGTGAAGTGCGTTACGCGAACTAGTGATTTAACTTTCTGTGAAATATACTTTATCAGCAAAACGATGCTAAACAAGAAAAATCCTATATTCCTTTTCAGAAAGAAATGATATTAAGCTAAAATCTTTTAATTCAATTTAATCCTACCACTCATGTAAACATTTAACAAATTTCGCTTCTCTCTTTCATCTCACTTATATATATAAACACACACGTGATATGCGCTTTTATCACTTCATATATATATATATAACGTTGCACGACCGTGAACTATTAAAAACCGCAGCGTGACATTTCCTCTCTTTCTATGTCGCACGAATCCCTGCGGACTGCACGCGCACTCCGCACAATTTAAAACTCAAACGCAAGAAACAACAGACTCTCTACAAACAAACATACAGAGAGAGAGAGAGAGAGTCACGAGTACAACAACTCTTCGCGTGGCGGCTGCGGTGGCGCGCATTTTAACAACACCCACTATACGACTTCCCGCGTACTTTTAATTAAAACAATAACCAAAACCCAGGCGAGCAGAGCCCTGCTAACTGTATATAAACATTCATACATACACAGACATACGCGTATATATACTATACAGTCGTGTGTCAGCGCGACACTCGTTTCCGGCGTGCGATGACTAAATGGATATAATTAGGACTCGCGATGTGCGCGTGACACGATGCTTCTGCTGTTATACTGCTGCAGGCGACGACGATGATGATGATGATGAGACTTTCTTCGGTTTGACACGCGCGTCTGGGATGGGAGATGGGAGATTGTTTCCGTTTTTTTCTTTCTTTCTTTCTTTTTTTTTTGTTTCCCTACGCGCGCGCACAGGAAAGGAGCTGAGCTGTTTGTTATAATTGGGAAAGAGAGGAGGAGATAAGGGGACGAAAAAGTATTGTGTTCAAGGAGAAAGAGAGAGAGAGAACGAGAGAGAGGAGACCCGTTTCTCGTACTTCCGCGCAGGCGCACGTTTCTCGGGAAAACGGTGTTACCGGTGGGACGCGGATCGGAGATTATCATGCGATAGAGTGGGTTAGTATGTGCGGTAATTAGTTTCATATAGTGCGTTTTGACGGGAGGTATGTATGGGCAGGTTTGTAATGTCTTTATTTGTGGAGTGAAATAAGGAAAAAATAGTTTTATTCCAATATATAATATCATTTTTTTTCCAAGAATGTCAAAGTTAAATTATTGATTTACTTTTATGCCTCGATTCATGTATTATTGCAATACATATACTATATGAATGAGAAAAAAGACTGGTTTGATTTAATTGAATGCTCTGGTTTTTATTGAAAGATGCATCAAAGATATTTAATTGAATTCTTCAATCAATTCTTTTTAATTAAAAAAAAAACTAAGGCCTTGAAGAATCCTACCTATTCCTATACTTTTACTACTTAAAACAAACGGTTAAAACTACCTTACACATAATATAAAAATTATCAAATCCATTAAAATTCCTGAAAATTAAACCCTCCAAACATGAATTACACGATGTACAACACGCACATAGCGCGACACAACAAACACGCATAGAACGCGTAAAAAAAAAAATTACAAAGAAATTACGACAAGGAGACGTGCGGGCTTCGAAGCCCTTTTCCAAATTTACATTTGCGCGCTTTGAATTTTAAAGCATCGCAAATTTACTTTCAACGCGTAGGTACAAAGTGCCGCTGCCGTCGCCGCTTAATGTTTATCGCATGTACCACGAACAGAGAGACCATGCGCGCACGCTATTATATGTTTTTTTTTTAATTAAAGCCCGCGCTTTGTAACGTTAATAAGCTTGCACGCATGCGTGTGTGTACATGTATAGGTGTATATATATATATACACACGCACACACACACACAAAGAGAAACCAGACTATATCGCAAGCAATGAAATATACGAAAAGAATTAATGGCTTATTCTCGAGGATCACGAACGCGCCTAACGCCGTTAAAGTAAAATATATATAAGTATATACATAGACTTCGACTAGAATAATTCGGGCATTCGTCGAGGTTTTTGCATGTGTGAGTGAAGCTCAAGTGTTTTAAGAGAGCGAGTGAAATATGCCGTGGTGTCAAGGATATGAGTGATTTCGCGAATAACTTTTTTTTGGGAGAATAGACGGCGCGGCGGTTCGGTCGGTTGGTATTCTGGAAGGTTTCAAAGTCGTGGGAAATATATTTGCTCGGGGTTAGGTAAGATTTATGCAAAATTGAAATAGTTTTGATATAACTTGCGTTGCGTAAGACGTTGCTTTAATTTCATTATAATCCACCACGGCAATTTAAATACAATTCACTTATATATAGGCTTATATAATCCAATGCGCCAATTTACCTCCATACATGGAGTAACTTTTACATAAAACGTATAATAATGAGACGATTTTCGTCATCGCCAAAACTTGCCTATAAACAATTCGTCTGTATTCCGTTCCAAAACAAAGCACCTGTACTATACCACCTCGCAAGCTATACCCTTAACGTTACGTTTCAATAAACCCACCTCGTCGCGGGTTATTACACAATTCGCGAGCTTGCAATACGCAATTTGCACCCGCGTACCTGGCGCATATGTGTGTTTATACATACGTGCGATTCTATTATATACATATGTACGCATGCGTTCGCCGTACTGCTGCAGTTTTCGAATTACACGTTATATACAAACTCCCTCCCTACCAAGTCCATTAAGCCCCATTAGCGTCTTTATTGTTACCAGCACCACTGCTATACTTCGTGTTTTTTTTTCATATTTGTTTGAAACATGTGGGTATAATGTGCAAATCGTGGTGCAGTGTACACTGTTACAGCTTTTATATACCTAATTTAAGTGGTTGACCTGACGCTGAACTCGCACGCGCGTGGCTAAGTAGGTTTTATTGAAATATTGCGATGCAAGGGATGATGATGGAGAGAGAGAGAGAGAGAAAGAGAGAAAAGTATGTGCACGTGTAATTTTGATTATATTATTTGATAGACAGATGGAACATAAGGAATGTATTATACATATAGCCTTGAGCGGTTGAAATTACGATCGATGAATACGCAATGTTTCTCAGCTCGCCCTAATCGGGAGTAAATTAATACAGAAGGCGCGTGAGCGCGGGGGCGGGTGGCGATGATAAAAAGCTCATAAACTTTTTAATTAAAGGGATTAAAATGATATTATATCAAGTACTTTGCAGAAGGACACAGAGAGTCGAGGCATCAAAAGAGATTAACCTCTCGCTCTCCGAATAATGCTTTCATTTATATATAATTAAATGAGTAATTAGTTTCATTACACAAAGGTCGCCGCATCGTCGTCGTGTTCCATCGATAAATTTATAACAAACTAGACAACATCACGTGCTTCTTTCTCTCTCTCTCTCTCTCTCTCTCTCTCGTGCGAATGAAACGCCAAACACGCACGTCGAACCTATATCTATATTCGAATTGCCAAAATTAATTATGCATCACGTAGGTTAAACATATAAGTAACTTAAACGAAACCTTCGACCTTTTCCCCACTTGCTTTTTTATAGCGAATGATTTACCTGCGCGTGACTCATTATTTACCTCTCTCCTAATTGTTTCCCTCCTTTCCACCCCTATAGCATCTATATATATATATATATCACGTCTGACGTTTCTTCTTTCCATCCACTTCGACTTTTTCGTATCAGCATATGTATACGTATGTAGATAGAGAGGTAAATGTATACGCAAGGAGCGCATTTAAACTTATCGCCTTGGAAGTATACAGCTATACGAACATTATAGGAAAAGTTGTGAGGGGGGAGGAAGAGAGTAGCGTTTACCGAGTGAAATAAGAAAGATTAGATGTGACTTCTACCAACTTTCCGGCGACAATCTCGTGTAGAGGGAGGGTGAGAAAGAAGTTTCAAGCCGTGAAAGGAATAGAAGTTTCGTTGTGTACATATGTATAGATATAGGTATATAGATATATATTTATTACAAACGGAGTCGAAGTTTGCTCGAGGAAGCGCCCGATTTTTTCCAATATCGCGCGCGGCGCGCTCAGCGATATTATACGTAATTGAACCCTGAGTACCGTAGAGTTAATCAGACGCTATACATGCGTATGTATATAGAATTCTTGGGTATTGATAAATAAAGTATAGCTTAAAATCAATTTAGCTCTCTGCATTCGAACTTCTCGGTAACCGTGCATTCTTCTTTTGCACTTCTCATTGTTGCATTATATAGTGACAGCGCATGATATGTTATGCTAATTCACGACAATGAAAACCACGCGATACGAAACGCAGGCGTGGATATATCACGCGTCCAACGAATAAATCAATCAATCAGTCCCATTGACACAATAAATTCGAGAGAGAGAGAGCACATGCAGTTCTTTCACTCTCGCGACTTATCGTGTTTATCCTATATGTATACGTATATATATATATACATGTGTAAGTACACACGATGCTCTGCTTTAGAGTTGCTGGGGTTCGAGTTTCTAAAGAGGAGAGGAAAATTGCACGCGGCCGCGTAGTATATGTGTTGAGGGAGAAGATGGATGGGTAACGGTAAATAGTGTTGACAGCGTTAATTATTGCTAATAACTTATTGTCGCATGTATACAACGTGACGCTGGGTCTGATGGTTTCTCAATGCGTAGAATATGGAAGTCCTATATTGATTTTCAAGGGCAACAAAAAAAAAAAAGAAGGAAAACGGTATCACCACTGCGATATATATAAGTTTTACAAGTTTTATCGGTAGACTTTATGGGTACGAACCGTCTCGAGCTATATAAACTAACCACAACCTTCTATACGAAGAATCAAAGCCACTACACCCAAATCACCTCTAGTCACGAAAGAACCATATCATCGCATGTAGCCCGTCGTAACAATCCCTGTTGGTCTGCTTTATAAATTTTCGTATCTCGCAAAATTATTATACTACTATCCTATACCCTTCTCTCGAGAAAAACACTTGACTTTAAATCGTATATCTCTTTCGTCGAATTCGTATGTATATATATACACAACGCATCACGAGCGAATACTTGTTGAGCACATATAGATACGAGATTTCCGGGAGGAAGACGTGTAGCAGCCGCAACTATACTTAGTTACCTACTCCTTGAAAAACTCATGCCCAAGGCGACAACGGGTATCATCGTATAGATATATATATATATAGGCAACGATTAACTGACATTTCGAATCGATCAGAACGAGCACAAGCGGCATCCGCCTGTTACCTTGAATTTCGATTCGCGCGCGCTTCTTTTATATAAGGTATGTCGCTACTACGTATGTAAGCGCCAGTTTAACTAGTTAGGTTTGTCTATTTTTGGTGACGAACCGACGACTCGCTCGTTACATCGAGTTAGGGAATTACCGACTTTAACTTCTTTTTTACTCTCTAAAAATGAAGTGTACATTCGTATATATACGGTTTTAATATCATTCACTTTCCCGTTCTATAGACGCTCTATGCTACTATTTAAAAGCGAGGAGTATAACGGCGAAAGTAGGCGCGCACGTATATGTATATATATATATATATACTTGTTGAGCGCACTACTCTCCGAACTTTTGAAATCACTCGTATACAACTCATTCCGGTATATCATTAAGTACATATCTTACATATTGCCTTTGCCTCTTGCAAAATTCACCTCTTTATCTATATACTCGTTCTCTTTCCAAATGTACATACACCTATAAATAGTCCATCACCTTTAAAAAAAAAAAAAAAAAAAGGCGACGTCAACGTCGTCCCCCCTATCTACCTAAACCACAACAATAACAACAACAGCAGCAGTAGCGCAGCACATCGTGTATCGCAAAAACCGAGCGCTCGCGCATCCCCCCGCAACTCAATGGAGCATAAACAAACCCGACCCCGTTAACGCACCTCCTTCACCTTCTCGCTTCTCCTCTTTCTTCTATGTACACGAAAACAATAACAACAACAACAACAAGAAAAAATCAAAATATCGATTCTCCCACCACTAACCTCGACGGATTTCCGGGGCCGCGAGGCGCGGCCTACTGTCTCCACAGGATACACTTGAACGTCTCTTATCCTCCTCGCCTCCTCTCCTATCCTCTTTACGTTTCTCTCGCTTTCGGTCGTCTTCTGTATAGATATATGCCGTATATATACAACTGTATGTGCCACCTATCACATGACAGAATATATATGTATATATACACACACCTCGGAGCACACGCGACTGTATATATATATAATACACGCGAAGTGCGCTCGTCCGGTGCGCGACAGAGACTGAGAGCTCGCTAGCAGTAGCAATAGCAGCAGCAGCTCACATCATAGCAGTGTTGTGGTCGCGCCTCCGCCGTTCCGCGCGCGTTGCCCCGGTTACCAGGGCCGGAGCGCGGTCGACGACGTGCCTGAGGTGCCTAGATATAGCGCTTCATATATATGTATATGTATATATATCACGTGTGTATGTATATGTATATATGGAGTGAGGGAGGGAGGATATATCCCTCGGGAGGTGTGCCGGATTTTCCCTTTTTTCCGAAGGGCACGCGCGAGTGTTATGATGGAGCTATTACGGAGGGTTGGAAAAAAGGAAGAGCGAGAGGAGTGATAAGTTTTTTCGGAGATGCTGGAGGTATATAGCCGGGAGGGATTGCGAGGTGGTTCGGTTGTGCGGATCCTGTTGTTTTGAATGTTGGGGATGATGATGGTGTGTATGTATATATATATAGGGTACAACCGCAACAAAGACAAAGGATATATATAGGTTTTGCGCTTCTTGCAAAAGGAAGATATATATGTGTGTGTAAAATGTAGGGCGCGGGGATATCAGTCGCAATCGTGATTTTTGCGCTAGCTAGAAAAGGGATGATTTATAGGAAATGTGAGGAAATAAATTGTTTGAATTTAGCAAGTAGTGTATGGTAATGTAGCTAGCCTTTCTGCATAGAAAATATACTTTTAGGTAAGTTTTATACAGTCTTACGAAAAAGTTAAACTTGTTAAATTAATTTAAAAGACTGATCTTACTATGCAATTCTGTAAATAGTCTCTGTTTAAAACTACATTAATGTACGTAGTTCAAAAACTTTACGTGTTAGCAATAATGATAATTTTTTAAAAATACTTTCTACAATGAATTAAAAGAAAATTTTTCCGACATTGCAAAGTATGAGCTTTTACGTCAGTTCGAGACTTACAGAAGCGGAATTTTTTATTTTTTATTTTCCATCAAAGGTCCCGTTGAGACTATTTTTTGTCAAAAGCCGAGAGTGAATAAGTTATGTAGAACGAGGAAACTTCGCGGCGCACTACTACCGCAAAACTTTTGATGTCTGGTGAATCGCTTTCAGTAATGTCGGCAATGGAAAAAAATTTGTTCGGGAACCCAGATTCGAAGATGAAGAATATTCTCATGTTTGTATTTCCAATTTTCCGATTCTGCGTCACAGCTTTTTTTTTGCGTCGAGACGAGACAAATATTGGAAATGTAAGTATTTCAAATGCCGTCGAAGATAATTTTTCAGTGATTTAACGAAATTAAATGGAATATAGTAAATATTTATATATTTATTGTAACAAATGTATAATTTCAATCAAGAGATTAATTATATTGATTTGCATAATTGTTTCGTCTACAATGTTGTAAAATAATCTTATATAAAAACTTTATTATTATTTCTTACTTAGATGAGAATAATTCCATAAATAACTTTTTTCATTTAATACTGTATTTAATTTTATCACGCTTTTCCGTAACAATACTAGCGTTATTTGTGAGGTCAAAGAAACAGTAAACGAGAAGATGATTGCCGATGTTGAAGATAATTCTTTCCCTTTTTTGAGCGGAATTACATCCTTAAGAATATATAAAGGCCGTTGAACCCACGAGATAAATCATCTCTAAGAAAGCTTATGGAAAGGTAAAATGTTTATATCGTGCCGTTTTCCTACGCATTCTCTCTAATACAGCGAATATAACTTTTTAATAGCGAATCTTATAGCAAGCCTGATTATTTTTTTAAAGTAAATTCGTACAAACTCTAAAGCTTATATTTTTTAATACTTTTTTCAGAAAAATTGATATTTAGAAAATTATTATTTTTTCAACAAAAATAAAAAACATTACATTACTAAACAAGTATTTAAATTAAATCTTAGCAATAAACGATATTTTAAAGGAAAATTTTTCAATAAAATTTTAAGTCATAGATATCGAACCCTTGTACTTGTTATTTCGTATTTTCAATTGAAAAACAATTGACAATCGATTATTGAATACTTTATTATACACGTATACGATATATTGAAGTAATATAAATGATAATTGCAATACTGTTTTAATTAACCAGTACTTGATCAAGCAAAATTGAGCGAGCGTCTGTCAAGGTTGAACGTAAAAAATATTTTATAGCGCGTACATATCTATATATGGTTTTACTTCACTGTATAACAAAGACACTTTATTCTTTGCTTGATTCGCGACGTGCAGAAGACAAATGATGCTTAAATGTCAAAGTGTATTACCGAGTTGTATCCAGGTCCTCATTAAAGTGCTCAAGGAATCGTGACCATTTACAGTCGGCTGCATTTTTTAATACGCAATTTTGCTTCCGTAATAATTAATATGATGTTTGAGAATTTACGTATTATAATAGAAATAAAACGTTGTATATCTATATATTAAAAATTGCTAATACTAACGGCATGAGGTGCAATTAATAGACAGATTCATCAATATATAACTATACATATTAAAATTTATTAAAAAAAATTCTCTGGCACAAAGAAGAAAAATATAGTCTCAGAAAAAAGCTCTGATGTAACAAAAATTGTTGCATATGAAAAGGTCTGTATAGATCAGGTTGAATACTTGTACTAGTCGATTGTGTAATTGACAAGTGTAGAATATATAAAAAGTTTTAATAAACAGTCTGCTTTAATTAAATATTTTATACTACAAAATCGTAGTTCAGCATAATCTATTGTGCGTGAATTATCCAAATATATCGATGTTTTTAATTACTTCTCACTCCTCCATTTCTCATGTAACTGTAATAAATGTGCGTATGCTCGGTTTGAAATATTTAATGCTGCATTCATTCCTTGCAGTCCAGGTTCGCCAATTAAACTCAGACCACACAGACCTAAAAATAAATAAATATTGTGTTTTAAACAATATCATTAATTTTAATTACCAATTAAGCAGTGCTATAAGTACCTAAATATGCATGTAGAGGATCAGTTCGTTCGTTGTCACTCTTTCCAAATCCTCCCATAATAGTATTTTGAGTATCAAGAACAAATGCCCTATTTTCCTCACAATTCGATAACTCGCTAACACCAAGTAACTGTAAAGTAGCTCCAATCCAAAAGCTATAACAAGAATCAGATAATTTTCCTGGTCTTCCTTGGAATCCCCTATCTTGCCTCATAAGACACCATCTTTTTAATCTCTCCAGTTGCTTTTCTGAGAGAACATTTTCAAGCTCCTTCATTAAATATAAACTAGCTACTGCGCAGAATGTAGACCCCCCATGTGATTCCAGTCCTGGTCCTTGACCAATTGCACCATCAAATGACTAAAAAATGGGAACACAATCATTAAAACCACTTATAATGTTTAATTTTTATTATAAGTTAAAATAAAAAAATCTTACTATGCTTTTTAATATGTAGTCTATGGCTTTTGCCTTATTCATTCCAGACCAGTCATCCAGAATAGCTGACACACAGCAGGCACAATAAACAAATCTCATATCACTCTCACAACCAGTCACCATAGCCATAAAAGATCCATCAGGATTCTGGCAAGCTCTCATTCCTTCAACAATGGACTCCTTATCAACTCTACTCAAATCATCCCCAAGAATCAACAAACTGGCCAAGCCAGTATAGGCCATCGCCAAGTGGCCACAGTGATATTTAGTTTCAATATCCTTAGGAATCATCGTTGAGGATTCAAAACCAGACCTCGCCCCAGCTCCAGCCACTTGCAGCCTATAAATCCAATCTATTGCCTCTTGTTTCTGCTGCGGTGAATAATCGCTCAGTGCATCCAACAGATCAAGACCTGATATCGCAAAGAATGCAAAAGTCATTCTCATTGCATCTGGGCATCCATTTGGCATCATTTGTAAAATAATATGAAAGTATCTGGCATGTTTCTTCTTCATTAATTTGGGAGTCATCTTTCTAGAAATTCGTTTGAACTTTTTTTTCAGTCCCTCAATTTTGACTGGCTTTTCCATGCACGCTTCCAATATAAATAATTTAAGTCTTAAAATTTATCATCTGTACATGTTTCTCAATATTTACAAGCAGACCAATTCCTGTGGCTCAACATTCTTCTCATGCTCATCCTCCTTGATCAATCTGAAATCATCACTTACATTAACTAAACAATTTATAATCTTTCCCTTTATCCCCCAAGATCCTAAAAAAATAACATTACTACACATCAAGGCACCTTAACGTTTTGAACTTACGCGTTGGTGTCTTTAATTCGCACGGAGTTAGCGGCTAGCCTTTGTGCAGGTATAAACATCAGCTCCTCATCGTGTCGCCCGCGCGAGGATGTCTCATTCGCGTCCGGCTGCTGTCTACTCGCTCGCTCGAGTTCGCACACGACTTTGCGTATATGCAAAATGCGTGCACATAGAATGTTGTATTTGCACGCACACACACTGTGGCTGACTGGCTGATCGAGTGCTGCTGCTGACCCGCAGAAGGATGATACATTCGAGTAGTTGAGTAAAATCTGCGTTATCGGTATTATGTATATACACTTGTCGGATTCTCGAGTGGGTTTCGACGTTCAGATCCAGATGGCATTACATACTCGCAAAACCATGAGAGTCGCCGAAGTATCTGCGTGATATTATTGATAAATAAGTCATTTTTTAAATGTAACGAAATTCGTTTATTAAAATACATTTTAATTAAGCATCAATACATGTCTAGTCTCTAAGAAAACAAGCAGAGTCTATTGCGATGTTCGTAAATTTTTTAGAATATTGATCTTGTTCTATTTATATCTGCAGTAATACTTTTTTGCTAATAATCTATTATTAGATCCATAAACTCTAGTAGTATATATTTGTGTAATCATATAATTTGTGTATCTATAAATAATTCTTTGAACTGTCTTCAAGAATGTCTTATTACAACTATAAAATAAAATAACATGTGTATACTTAATAAAAACTACAATGTAAAAAATGCTGTATGCTACTAGCTTTTAATTATTTTTAGACCGCGTCTATAAAATATAAAGTACCTGAGAAGTTCTTTATATTATCATTTCAGAAGAAGGCAATAATTAATGAATCCATAATAACAATTATTTAATTAATATTCTATCAATGATACCCAACTTCTAAACTCTGTAATGTCGAATCTTTATACAACATTCATGCATAAATCTCTAACCATTTTATTAGCTAAAAGTAGAAAAAAAGCGCATAATTACGCCGGGCACCGGCGCCCGGCCGGCCTTACCGGCTCCGCGGCAGCTTTCCGTTTTGTGTAGCCATATATATAAGTCATATGTATAATACGGATACATGTGTACATAACCATTTCCCCCTTCAAAATTATCCCAAATATATATCTCTACTGCACTCATAACTACGTAACCCTTTACCACCACGGCAGCTTCATACATTTCACCCGCAGAACGCGACGAATCAAAATGGAATCATTATCATGCGTATATAGGTACAGTACAGTACGTACCATATACATATACATCTGTCTACCCTATGTGTGCGCGCGCGCACCCGCACCCGGCAACGGGGCTACGTAGTAGCCTATAACGCGATCTAAAAAAGCACGCGCTTATGGTATAACGGCACATTGTACAAATATACTGGGTACAGTGGAATAGGGTATATAGTACGCACGCGGTGCAGAGGGGAGAAAAAGAGAGACAGACGTGCAGAGAGGGACGAACGACCGACGTCCGACACATATAGATATATAGGTATAATATATATATGCGCACAGCGAGCACACGCTTCGCGAAGTTGGCGACGGCACCGGTGAGGCGCGCGCTCGTCTCCGTCTGTGTATATATTGTGTATATTCTTTCGCTTTCTTAGGGATATACTAATTGGGTGCTGGAACTAAGGTGGAGAGCGTGAGATCCACGAGGAGATCGCCTTTGGCGTTGTCTGGTGCATCTGCTATAATACATTCGCAGCTGCGTGTGTGAACAAGAGATATAGAGGTTGACTCGCGTGGTCTAGTTTTCTAGGCGCGAGTCCGCCCTGGACAGTGACAGCTTGATTGTTGCTGCTGCTGCATTTGTCTCTTGTCTGCCCTGGGAAGCATTACCAATAAGGTTATTGGTATATAAGGCATTATTCGCCGGCTACTAGTACATCGCGAAGCGGTAAGTCTTCCTGTTCCCTTATCATTTGATTAGTATGAGTACAAGAGTTGTGATAAGTGATAGATATTAGGGAATGGAATGAACTTCTGGGAGCTTTTTATTTATCATCATGATGAAGAATTTTGCATGCTAAGAGTAAGTAGGTGTATATACACTCGGTACACTTACACCGTGTGTGCATGCGTGTGGGTGAGTGAAACGATGGTTTCGTGCGTGCAGATGGATCGCCAATCAGACGGGCCGCTGCTCGACGTGCTGGGACGCGTTCTGCACGGTTTCGTGGATTCCTGACGACCGCCGTGTGGCTAGTAGTTTGTTCGTGAGATATTGACAGCCGTGCGCACCTTTGGTTTCATATATCAGCGGTAGGTCGTTGTTGTCATTTGTTTTATTTTTCTTTTCTTTTAAGAAGTATGCAGGATGAGTGTGATGGGCAGTTGTTAGTTGTGAGGTTGGTTCTTGACTGATAGTGCAATGACAAGCTCTTGAAGAGAATCTCAATTTAGTTTAGTTGTAGGAGTTTATATTAGATTGTAGTGTTTTAGCTTGATTTTTAGTTACTTTAATAGAAACCTGATATTTATTTACTTAGTCAGAGCTGTGTAATGCCCAGACAAAGAGTAATGTTAAGGGTAGTATTTGAAGAAGAAAACATGTTTGTGCGAAGGAACAATATGTCCAGAGGGCAGTAAGTTAACAATATAATGAGTAGATATAACATTTAGTCTTTTTTATTGTAGTATTTTGTATGTTAATAACTAATATGCTGGTTTTACCTAAAAAGAGCTTGCAAGCGATGGTATTTCATGACCGCTCATAACCTGGTTCAGTAAAGTTTTAGTTGAAAGCTTACGACTGTACTTTCTCAAAACATAGTTAATGTAAATGAATTTTTATAGCAATGAAATGCATAAACCAATTGAGTTTTAACAATGAGATAATCTATAT
This sequence comes from Torymus tubicola, assembly GCA_035583055.1. Lineage (NCBI taxonomy): Eukaryota > Metazoa > Arthropoda > Insecta > Hymenoptera > Torymidae > Torymus > Torymus tubicola. Next base: position 21,488,382 of record JAWWEQ010000010.1, on the reverse strand, counting down.
TCTAGTAACAAATGTTTTACGCCACACTTATATTCTTATTTTCATGATTGTACAATGCTATCTTTACAAGCTTATTTCAAGTTGATATATTATAGTCACCATTCCAAAAGGATATTATAATATTTTAATTTTTATTGTATTTAGTAACCAAAATATTCAACAGTCCTCAAAAAGTTTTTATAGTGCCCCTCCTAATATTACTAGATTTTAGAAATTTTTTTAAAAGTAATTTCTAAAGTAACTTATGAAATTCATGTGTTCTATTATTATTATTTCGAAATATTCAAAATTTATTTATAAAATTTAATTGAATTATTCAAGAAAATATTTTATATTTAAATAAAATTTTTTTGGAAAATAACAAAGTTAAATTATTTTTATTATATAAAAAATTAAATTAATATCAATAAAATAATTACATAACTAAAAGAAATAATTAATCAATTGATCAATATTATCAATTGTACTTTAGTGAATTGCTTTCTATAAACTAAATATAATGTTTCAAATAAATTTATATTTGAAATTAATATATGATCTGAAGTGTGTTATAATTATATTGTAATAATTGAATTATTACTATAAACATATCAAAGTAGAAATCATTTGTATAGCCATTATTTGTTATGTGTGACTGTTTTTTATTCTTTATATTTTTCAAATTAGGTGGTCCTTATTTATAATTTTTTATTTAATATGTTTGAAATTTTTGGTAACAACCGATGGTATGAACAGCCTTTGAAAGTGTTTCGAGTGTTTGTGTGCGGAAAACTTTGCCGTTAACCGATCGAAAGTTTCGGAAAAAAATTAATCCTATATGAAACAAAATTCCATTTTTAAGGCAAAAAGTTTTCATTTTGACCATAAATAAAGTATATTTTTCGTCAGATTGAAAACTTAAAAAAACTTAAATTTAATTTATACATTTTTTTACGCTAAATCACCTATTCAGAGCGAAGGGACTATTTAGACGATCTACTATATATAAAATTGAAGTCAACTTAGTGAATCTAAATTATTGGACTATAGATATAATGGACTAGAAAAGTGCTTCACATAAATATTTGACTTGATATGAATGGATAAAATGAAGAAATCAAAATAAGAGTATAGTAGAAATATCTAATTTCCTGTCTATTCCACGGGTGTAGACTTATAACCATTTCTACCGTCTCGAGTGCTCTCTCGGGTTGCAATATAGCGTTTTTGCAGCTATGTTAATTTATCTTGGCACGCTTTTTTTATGTATCACATTCTTGTCATAAAGACTTCTACGAATAACCTTTTGTACGTCTTATTGAGCGTTTCCAACTCCTATACTTACAGTTAATACATTTGGTAGCATTTTTTTGTGATCGATTTAATATCATCGTTATAGCAATTCCATTAATCGATTTTGACCTTGATGAGTTGCAGAACGTGAATCTTTGTGCGTTTCGTGTCATTCTACGTATTCTGCAAGACTAATTTAGTTTTCCAATTAACGCACCTTCTAATAACTGCTACTTACAGCACTTTATGTTTTACAATTTAAAATTCTTTAATCGTACATTACTAACTTGCCTTCGGAGCGCTCCCGCGCTCCTTGATTTATTGGCACGGAAACCTCTTGTTTTTATTTTTCACTTGATCGATTTAAAACCGTTTGATCACAAATATGTTCATTCGCTTTTTTATCCGAGATTCTTTATCTTTATCCGAGTTATTTCTGGAAACCTATTTCTCGATTCAATGAAATGAATAAAAATCAGAATTGCTCAACTAATTTGTTTTGCTCGTAGTGAGAAACTGTACTGAAGGCTTGTAAATTTCGACTAGGAATTTGCATTTGACAGCTGCATCAAAATATATCATAATACAAGTGTAAACTTCCAATATATGATACCTTCGCAAGCACGTATATAGGTACTTTTGACAGGTTACAAAACAAAAGTAGAAAGCAATTACTATACCGGCATACCGGGCTGTTTGTTTCGAATAGTTTAGAACAATACTAGAAAATCAACAAGCGCGCGTGGATTGTTTTGTTGTGGTAGATCAAATATAAATTTAGTAAGTAGTGTTTTTTGGAATAAAGAAGTACCCATCTATAAAAAGGAGTATATATTATGTAGTATAAGAGAGCGAATAGAATAGCGTGGTGACATGTTCTGTCATATCATTGTGGCCGCTCCCTAATATATTTCATATATTTGCTAATCATAATTCACAAATAAAAAAATTAATAAAGTGAAGTTAGCTACTTCTACCACTGCAGGTCCGTTCCTCTAAGTTCGTTTCATTGTTGTATCTTTCTGTTGCAACCACCAATGAATTTTTTGATAACGCTCTGAATTGGCTCTAGTAGAGTTTCAATTCGATACTATCGCAATCTTCTTTTTATAGATGGAATTGCAACTACCTATATAAATAACGATTTTTCAATGAAATTAGTTTGAAACTCTAGGACAAAAGTGTTTCAAGTTTTTAATTCTTCGAAACGGTAAAATAGAAAAATCGATTTTTTCAAAACTACTGAGTGTCAGTTAAAAGAAAACCCGCTAAAATTGTCCGTTTTTTCCTCGAAAGAGATGTCGCCACTTTACTCGTGTGTGTCTGCATTATTGTCTCAACGGACGAGCCAATCGGTTGTTTCCAACATCTTTGGCTTCACTCTCTCCCCGTTTCGCCGCAGTCATACTCTCCCCCCCCTTTCCTCTTACTTTGCTCATCATGCTTCGGTTCCTAGGGTCAGGGGGTGGGGCGACGGGGGTACACCGCATAGCCGCGCGCGCAAGCGCACACAAAATACGTGGCACGCCCCGTATAGTGAGAGCGAGCGAGGGAAGAAAAACGAACAGCAACGCCGCCGCTGCCGCGCCGCCGCCGTTGTAGTAGTTGTCGAAGTGCGGCGCGCGCGACTGACTTCCTCCTCCGGTTTTCTCTCTCGCACTGTGCGCTGTGTGAGTGGTGCTGCCTATTACTTCGCTCCGCGTTGCCTTGCGGCTCTCTCCTTTCCGGGACTCTCTCGGCGTGAGGCTGTGCTGCTGAGCGGCAGTGTGCGTTGCCGCGATGGCTCAGAACAACTATTTCGGCTTCACTCACGGCGGCACTCAATATGGGTATGATATTTTTTTTAATTATTTCATTAAAAATGCGTTGTCGTGCGAATTTTCGTTGGATTGTCGTCGATGAAAAGTTATACGACGCGTGATGGCTGATCGCCCGCGTTGCCGCCGCCGCCACCGCCGCGCGAACAATGCCGGCGAGGCCGCCAGCCGCCATTAAAGTATCGCGCGCACTTATCACGTAGCTTTAGAATTATTCGACGTTGATTTTTCATCGTTGCAATTGCGATAGTTATGAGGGAAAAATTAGCTTCTAAAGATTGCCGAAGCGGTGTCCTTGGGGGCTGTGGAAACTTCCATTTTACATATAGCGAGTGCGTCGGTGTGCTCGCGCACGCGAGTATACCATGTATGTGTGTGCATGTGTGAGTGTGGAGCGGGAGAGACTTGGGCACGCGGCGCCCGAATTATCGAGCGGCTTGCGTTCCTGCGGAAAATTCCGCGCCTCGCCGATGATGTGAATATTGTGCTGCATATGATCGGTTTTTTTTCTGCTGACCTGCGTGTGTCTATAATACATTGCCACTTGAGATACTTAATTATTCATCGGGGTTATAGATGATGCGGCTAGAAAAGCTAGCACGGCGTGGATCCGAATACTCTAAAGTAGCGTCAGGGCGGTTGATAAGGGGAGGAGAGTTGTAAAGATGTAATATTTGTTTGAACTTTGTTTCTTACAATGGATGTCCCTATGCTTTTTATAGAGCTACTAGTGCTGCGGCTTACCAGACTGGTCAAGCTGGTTATGCCGTAACTCCTGCTGCAACTGCTGCCACATATACTCAGAGGCCTGCTGCTGCAGCGGCTACCGGCTACGAGACTTATCAGGCAGCTGCAGCTGCAGCTGCTACTGGAACAACATACGCTGGTGAGTGTTATATAAGTTTGCTAGATTTTGGCTAGCAAGCAAGATGGTCATGCTTTAGTGAGCACATGGCATCTTGAAGAGAGCTAATTCTTGAAGGAACATGAACTACTCCAAAATATAAATTTCTGAATTAAAATTAAATTTTCAACTTAAAAACAATTTCTCACATTGGTTTAATGTATAAAAGATAATTTATTATTTAAAAAATTTTAATGAAACTAGATTTTTGTGTTACAAGTATTAATTAAAATGAAAATTTGAATTTTTTATTAAATAATTGTTTCTTCTTAACAGCAAACCCAGGAACAGTTCCACAAACGTACGATTACGGGTACGGTCGTGCAGCACCTGCTGCAACATACGACGCTACAAAGACTTACTACCAGCAGCCTGCTGCTGCGGCGACATACACAACCACTGAAACCCACTATCAGGCTGCTAAGCCTGCTTACAGTACCACTAGTGCATACGCAGGAGCTCCTCGCCAAGCTACAACAACTGGTCAGGCAAAGACTTATCAGGCTACTAGTACAGCCTACCCCCAAACCAACCCCTCTCAGAATACAACTTATTCGTCAGGTTATTCAGCTCCTGCAGCACCAGCTGCAGCCCCAGCTGCAGCAACGAACAGTAAGTGTCTTGAAATTATTATGCTAAATAATTATATGTAGGGTGTGTTTAAGTGTTCAAAATTTGTCTTATGTAACATTTATTTTTGATGAATATTACATAATTCTTCCTATATAAGCTGAAGAGAGTAAAAAAGTCCTTTTTTATTTACTACATGATTTAATTTAATAATTTAATACATTAAAAAAATAATAGTAATAAATGTTACATTTTATGTAAATTTCACTGAATTTTAATTTTAAAAATTGGTAAATTATTCATTGTTTGTAAACTTTTCTACATTACAACTCATTAATCTTATAAACATTTATATTATGTATTATAACAATAATTCCCTTATCTATAATATAATAACTAACAGGTTGAGCAAATCTTAAGTTATAAGTTCAAATATATCAAATACTTTTATATTATTTAAAAATAATGTACACAGCTCAACCTGTTAAATTTCTTTTTGAGTGTGCCTAAGCTTCCTCATCTATCTTCTTTCGTTACTTATCTTCAATTGTTTATCAAGCTTCTGCAATTCATGTGTAAAACCTTAAAATCGTTTTGCAATTCCTTCTGTTTACTTTTATTTAAATCTATCATCCTTTAAAAAATGAAATTATGTTAAAATGAAAGATATTAAAGGCTTTTACTGTCTAATTTTTAATAATAAAAAAGGTTTTGTTCTTGTGAGTTTTTCCTTGTACTTCTTCATTGACAACTTCTTCAAGTATAATTTCATTTTTTTTTTATTATATTTATCTTTTAAATACTTGAAGAAGATGCATATTAATTTTTTTTATATTTTTTATTTACATGTAAGTAGTGAAGTAAAATATTTTAAGGGTGTATAATATATATGCTAAATTATTTATCAACCAGATAAATAAAAAAATAGGTATTGGAATTCAGAATGTTTATTACAAATTTTAGGACTTATATATTTTGAATTTGAAAACAAAAATTATTAAAGTATTTATGTACATAAAATAATAAACTTGTATCTATGCCAAATATTTTAAGCTAATAAGTTCATAATTACTTTGTGGACAATTTCTTCTATTCCAATACCTATTCTGCAGAACAAAATCTTTTTTCAAAATAACAACCAATACTAAAAAATATGAAATTGATTCTCTCACATCATTCAAACGTAATTTATAAAAGAGGAGTTACAAAACGCCGTTTCAAGAAATGCATTAGATTCACTTGTAAAAATAAATTCAAAATAAAAAGAAAAAAAAAAAGAAAATGAATTAAAAAAGCATAGACAAATGAGAAAGCGTTCGGCTGCTCTCTACCAAGATCAGCACGCACTCGGTTTGAGGCTTCAATTTCATTTTCTTTAGAAACGGCGGGTACAGCGTACTCCGGCTACGACGCAGCGCTGTACAGCGCCGCGACAATGTACGTAGCTCAGCAGAGCGCAAACAGCAATTCGACTAACCCGAAGACTGGAGGTTGGCAGGGCTACGGACGCAAGGGCTTCGGCTCTGGCGGTGGCGGTGGCGGTGGAGGCGGCGGCATGAAGGCCATGCGACCCAAACAGCCACCCAAACCACAGCAACTACACTACTGCGATGTCTGCAAGATCAGCTGTGCTGGACCACAGACCTATCGCGAGCACTTGGAGGGTCAGAAACACAAGAAGAAGGAGGCCTCGCTGAAGGTTCCACAACAGCCACCTGCACGTGGCGCCGGCAATTCTCTTCGCTGCGAACTCTGCGATGTCACCTGTACCGGCAACGACGCTTACGCCGCTCACATCCGAGGCGCTAAACATCAGAAGGTTGTCAAACTCCACACGAAACTCGGCAAACCTATACCCAGCGCTGATCCCACGGTGCTGAATCCCAAGCCCAATGCGAGTAACAAACCTGGCGTCAAGAAGGGTGTTGTCACTGCTACACCGAAAATCAACTTCGTTGCATGTAAGTAGCAGTTATGATTTTGTTTTCTCTGTTACTAGGGTTTGGTGATATAAGAGCAGAGTATAGTAGACTAAATTATTAACTGTCTATATATGACCCTGGTATCATTATCTCAACTGAAATAATTTTCTCTAACTTCTGTCTATGGCTTGTAGCACAATGTATAAATAAGATTCGGAGGTCGCGTTAATTATAGAATTCAATTATTAAACATAATTTATTAGAAACTTTTGAAACTTTACAATTTCCATTTGGGAAACGCAAATTTCTAAAATTTTATTCGAATATTTGTCTTCATTTAAAAATTTTAAGTTTTATCAAATATGAAATTTTAGTATCTTAATTTAGTTTATGTATTTTCTTACTGTATATGTTATTAATAACATAAATTTTTTACCTACTCAATAGCAAGTAAAAAATATTCAAAGTTTTAGTAGCGGGTAATGAGAGTCAAGTAAGGCTTAAGGGGTATAAAACTTGACTTCATTCCATACATTTTACTACGCTTTGCGATCGAATATTACGAATAATAGTAAACTTATTCATAATAAAGTATTAACTTTCTTTATAAAGAACCACTATTACTCGAAGATCCCGAAAAAGTAGTGTTCTTTTCTTGTATAGTGACTCGGCGTGGCGTGTAATATTGAGAAAGCCCGTGTCTCACCGGCTTCCGAAATCTCGCGGAGTCCAAGTTGTACGCTTCGTGTAACATTATCATGGCGCGTAGGGCGGGGGGGGGGGGGGGGGTCGCAGTTCTCCGTGCGGGCAAGCTGAGCCACTTTGTCGACTGATGGTGGCGCTACGATACCGCCAATGGCATATATACCTATATGGGCACATCCGGCGGTTTTTCTCAATGTATGATTCACATTACGCTAACATGTCGCATATAAATATATTCCATCATATCGCGGATAGACAGAATTATTTTTTTTATGGATTTCGTATAAGAAAATACTTAAAAATATGAAAATGTCTATTTTCAGCTGGAAATCTCGGAACAGTAAATCAGGGTCACGAAAAGATTGATGAGAATGATGATGCCGCGGAGGAGACAACAACGGACGAAAAGGATATTCAGCCAGTCGGTCAAGAGTATATCGAGGAGAACAAATCCGAAGATGGCAAGATTATCAGTTTCAACTGTAAGCTCTGCGAGTGCCGCTTCAACGATCCTAACGCCAAAGACATGCATATGAAAGGCAGGCGGCATCGTTTCGCTTATAAGAAGAAGGTTAATCCCGATCTTGTCGTCGACATGAAACCGAGTCTTAAGGTACGTTCACACTTAATTTTTTTTTTAAATCTCTTCATCCATACATCATTTGGGGTAGGAAACTGTACAACACAATAAACTTTTTTTTTCTTAAAATTAATATTTTAACAAAAATGAATAAATAAATAAAAGGGTTAACATTAAGGTATTTCAAGAATGCATTAATGCCCCCTTAACTATATTTAAAATTTTTTTTTTTTATTTTTGTGTTCATTTGTTTTTTTTTTTATTTTCAACAGGGGAGACACAAAACGGTAAGAATCACATTAACTGTTGACATTTATTTAAAAATAATAAGAAAATTCTTTGAACGAAAATCAATCTATTAAATTCTTTATTTAGTTTTCATTTTGTACTCTCTTTCCACCCAAATAATATTAAGACGTCGAAATCGTTCATATATTTAATAAATTCAAAAGATCTAAATCGATTGTGTAGAAAATTTAATCTTATCTAAGCATGCTCTTTTTTATTGCAGCAACGTAAAATGCTAGAAGAGAAGCTGCGTCAGCAACAGATGCGTGATGAGTACATGCGTCGTCGTGATGAGATGTCGCAGATAGGACCGATGGGACCAATGGGTCCAATGATGGACGAGGAAATGATGTACTGGGAGGAACGTCGACGGTACGAGGAAGACTGCGAGTATTACGAATGGTACCGACGGTACGGACGCGGGCCTGGTGCCCCGCCTATGCCTCGTCCATTCCCCGGTCCACCTCCTATGATGATGTTCCCTGGACCACAGAGGCGGCCTGACACGTCAGATGACAAACACGTCATCGCCCATCACTCCACAATCTATCCCAAGGAGGAAGAACTGCAGGCAGTTCAAAAAATAGTCTCACACACAGAGAAGGCTCTTAAATTCGTCTCCGATGCTCTTGCCGATTCGGGTAAATATCAAGTCTAAGAAGTTAGTAATTATAACCAATGCAGTTCAAAAATTAAATTATACGTTGACATTATAGCAGCAGCAGCAGCACCAGCCGCGACAGCGTCAGCTGCGGCGACAACCACTACAACTCCGGCCAATTCAACAAATGCAAACTCCACCGATGCAGCGAAAAAAGACGAGGCTACCAAGAAGCCTGCTGCGCAAAAAGAAGACGGTAGCGACGGAAATCTGTTCTCGTTCCAGAAAGAAAAGGAAGACTCGAGAATTCTTCGAGGTGTTATGCGAGTGGGAAATCTTGCTAAGGGTCTTCTTCTATCTGGAGATAACCACGTCTGTCTTGTAGTATTATGTGCTGAAAAGCCAACCAGGTAAATCTCAAAATCATAATAAATAAATATTCGCCATTGATATACTTTTATAAATATGTCTATCGTCAATAGACATAATTATTCTTAAATATTAACAGATTATTAGATTTTAAAAATATCGTTTTAATTACAATTTTTTATGAGTTTCTTATAAATAACATAATATTGCAATTAAATTTTTAGAACCTTATTGAACAAAGTAGCTGAGATATTGCCCGTGCAGTTAAAAACTGTGGCGGCTGATGAATCGTACAACGTTGGCAAGCATCCAGAGTCGGCAGCTCTTACTGTGTCAGGAGGAACGGTGACGGTCAGCGTTACCCTGACAAGCCCGCTAATGCGCGACACGACAAAGCCAGCAGCGGCAGCAGGTAATTTAATTGCTTCTCGCGTTTGTACCGGCCAAGAAAAGGATAACCGAAATAAGTGTGCTGTAGTTCTAATGGGATCAGAAACAAAACAAAAATGGGTTTTCTTTTCCTTTTGCTTTTGATTATTCTTTGTGAGCATCTGTTGATTAGATTGGATTTAGTTTGTTCTTTTCATGGCCTGGAAAAGGTTTTCAGTAACTTTTCTTTCCAAGCATCCAGGTAAGCGGCTTTACAGTTCCAAGGACTCGACGGCGAACTCGCCAGTGTGTGTGTACATATATAATACGCTCTATAATTTAAAATAAATTATTTTTTTCGACGCAACGGCATTTGTTCGTATTGTATAACTCGAGGACTTAATTCGAGTCATACATGCTTACAAATGCAGTAGCGTTGACCAATTTTTTCAAATTTAAAAGATATCGTAAGATCTACTTTTAAAAAAATATTCTTTACGGGAAAGAGAGAGCGTAAACTTGATACATATGTGAAGTTCCTTTCGTTCGTTTTTTTGTTATTAGTCAACTTTTTCCAAAATGCAAGTAGCAAAAAAGCAACTTTTTGTTTTATTATAAAAGACAAAAAGATACATTGTAAACAATTCAGAATAGCCGATTCAAGTTTACAGCGGCTAGCTAGAGTCTCCTTCAAAGAAGAGTTTTTCCTGTGATATCGTTACATACAAGCGTGAGCACACATTCGATATCAGGAAAACAACGCTGAGGCAATCTGAAAACTATGGACTTTTTGATCATGCAAATGAATAATCCACCCTCTATCTCTTTGAGTGTAGTTTAGTACGATGCTGAACGTTTTTTTCGTGTTCGATTTCATTCGTAGCAAGCAATGATAGTGATAACGTATCGTTTGCAATTAACATTTTTTTTTTAAATTATTTTTATGATTGTTGCAAATAGGTAAAAGTATAACACTATCAATGTTAATATATCAAAGCGTCATTTCTGTACATCTTGGTAGTTGTGCAGAGGTGAAGAAAATTAGAAAAAAACGTTTGTGCATCGGAGCGCACTCTCCTTCGATTTTCACAGTTTAAATCTTTGGTTTTTTATTTTAATTTCAATACGGTAACAAAAAAGGTAAAAGTCAATGAAAAGTTAATAAACTGAATTCAGTCGAACGAGGCACATTGAGAGTAGAAAAAAATAAATCAACAGATGATAGAAATAAATAGAGGGATTCTTTTCCAAGCTGGGCATGATCAAACACTCTAAGTGTTGTCTAAGCGTATTGTGCTTTCTTTGTTGGAATATCAGATAATGCTGGACAACAGCAACAGGGAGCTGCTCAACAACAAACGACGCCCGCGACGCCGGCCGCGACGAAACCAGACCCACCGGATGTACTTCCCAAGGCTAAGTGTTTGGAGGCTTTAGCTGCACTCAGGCATGCCAAGTGGTTTCAGGTTTGATCTCAACTCAACCATTCAAACAGACAGTTTTTTAGAAACAAAAAAGAAAGAGTAAAAAGAGTTTAAAAGTATAAAGAATAATTAAATGACTTTTCACAATTTCGCGAAATGATAAACAACGAGTGCAAGTTGTCCTCTCTCTCTCTATCCACAAAAAAGTCAATAAAATTATATAAGATAAAAAGCGCAACAACGGCGAAGAAAACGTATATAAAAAAACTCGTAAACTGTTAGCGACTTCCAGCCTTGTCGTTCACTGCTTTTATTTGCTAATCTTATGATCTCTCTTCGCAGCATGAATATATCTATGTACTATAATCATAGCGTTTTTTTGTAAGACACCTCGAAAGCGTGGTCTTGTTCGAGCCTACTCAAAGTGCCCTCGATTATTCCTCGGCATCCTCAGAGCTCAGAAGATTGAGCCTGTTGTTGTTGTTTTGCACAAATGCAGACTAACATGTCGCGCATTCAAGAGCGATGCAAGAAAATTATGAGAATGGGATATTGATGACACGACTAAGTTTGGATGCCGTTGATAAGCGAGCCAGGCCAAGAGTGCGATCGAATAGACTATCGAGACGCAAGAACTTTTAAAGTAGGTATAGTTTCTTGTCGCCGACATTCGACACGAGCGACACGGAGCTATACTCGCTTTTGGGTTCGATCCAAATCTCTTTTACATTTACGACATCCAGAATAATATGACAAACGATTAATCACTTTTAGTCTTCTTTGCTTGTAAAAATATATATATATATATGTATATATAAATTAAGAATTACCAATAATCAAAATTACGTTCCGTGCAGTTCGGACTCGATTTTCTGTTAATTTTGCAAACGTTTTTATTCCTGTTAATGGGGATCGGTTGATTATTCTGGATTATTACATGATGCACCGTGTAGCCTAGACTGAGTCTGTTCTAGGTCTGTCTTAGATATTAAAGTTGTGCATTCTTGCAAGTACAAATGCATTAGTATTAAAATTTCAATTTTTGAAAGTTTGCACTCGCTTTATTTTATTTGGACAAACGTTATATAAAAATAAATTTGAAAAAATTGACACTCGCCGTGAAATTTTTTATCGATGCTTTGATAGTTTGTATGAACGTGCCTTTAACGAGCACTTTTAGCAATGACGACAAAGAGACAGACAAGCACAAGCACACAGTGGTGTCGATACGTGTACCGGGTGTTTTTTTTTCATCAATTTTGGAGAATGATATCGAGTCTGATTGCATTGTTTTTCTCACTCTACGTGTATTGAGACTTGTTAATTATATTATTTTCGGCAATCGATTTAGTAATTGTATTTTGTTTTATCAATGTACATACTCGGTGACACAAACACATAGAAATAATAAACACCCGGTAATATTGATATGGGCTAAACAATAATTATTATAATAAAACGGATATCGTGTTACTAGGCACGAGGCTGGAAGATAATAGTGCTCGAATTGCATAGAGCAAGTTAAAGTTAGATTAGGATAATGTGACAGCAGTAAAAACAGTTGTTAATGGTCTTAAAATTGTTTTTAATAGGCTAGAGCAACATCACTCCAGAGCTGTGTAATGGTTATTCGTATTATGCGCGATCTCTGCAACCGTGTACCAACCTGGGGTCCATTGAACCCATGGGTATGTATTTTTACCTCTGCCTTAGTTGAATAAACTCGCCAATCGATAAATTAATATCATATAATTAATTCCAGGCTTTGGAATTACTGACTGAGAAAGTATTGAGTACTGCTGGTGTACCCCTCAGCCCTGGCGCGGCATTGAGACGACTTTTGGAATGTGTAGCTGGAGGAATTTTACTCCCAGGAAGTCCAGGTGTGTATAGAATTTAATTCATTTTTATATTTATTTATTAAGATTAAGAAATACTAAATGATGAAACTGATGACGAGACTGAGAATAGCGCAGAGTTGCTTTTCGATCTTGAAGACAAGTTTTTTGGATTCTCTGATCTTAAAGCGACATCCCTGCGCTACTTCGAAGGTGAACTGGCAATCTGATCCAAAATTAAAATAAAAGAAGTCCTGACTTCAACTTATTTTTTTATTTCAAATTAAAACATGGCATATTGTATTTGTATTTCAGGACTCGCGGACCCATGCGAGAAAGATCCCGTCGACGCGATCGGCAATATGACAGCTCAACAACGCGAAGACATTACCGCTTCCGCACAGCACGCCCTGCGACTAGTCGCCTTCCGTCAGATCCACAAGGTGCTCGGCATGGAACAACTACCGCCACCCAAGCATAAGGGACCGTTCACGCGCAAGCGCAGACGTGATAACAGCAACGGTGAGGGAACAGACAGCGAGGCCTCAAAGAAGGACAAGAAGGCCGAAGAGACGAAGATGGAGACGGACTCCAAGTAGATTTCACCAAAACATTCAATTTAATACTTAAGTCATAACTTATAAAAGGAAAATAAACAAATCATGGAAACAACGTAATGGAAACAAGAATAAAATCGATGTCCACTGAGAATAAGGAAAAATGGATGCGTTTCCCCCCTGAAACATGTATTAGCTATTGTTGTGCCGATTGCTCGTGTGTTCGAGGCGTGTGATCGAGAAGTGAGACGCTAGATGTAGCGAAAATTAAATTAAATTAATGAAAGCGGCTGAGAGGAGCGTTTATTCAGGAGTGTGTGTAAGGCTGAAGCGTGCTTTTATAAAAATGAAATTGATCTTCTGTTCCTTTTTATCGTGTAAAAGGAAATTTCGTGATTGCGTTCTTTTTATAATTGAACTATATTTTGTAAAATGGGCAATTGGTACAATAATGCATTCTAAAAGAAGTAAGTTCACTCAAAGGGAATGACAGTAGATGTTGTGATTTTAGTTTGGGCTACTTATTTAACGATGCATCTTTGAAACAAAACTGAAATCAGAGTCACAATTGTAATGTGCGAGAAAGCTATGTTGACATGGAAGCTGTGGAGATTTGTAACTTTTGAAAGTTAAGGTGTAGATGTAGTTTGTATTGGGACTTCATGTGTATGTTGTGTGTGTAGTCTTATTGAGATGAAACAAAAGAAAAATCACAAAAGACGTTAATTGCAAGGTACTTGCTTAGGACTGTCCTTGGAAACAAAAGTTTCTCAAAACTGCATAGAATTAAAAAATGTGTAATATCAAGCTTTCAAAGCACCGGACTATTATTATTCATTTGACATTTAACTTTGAACGAAAATGAGAAAAAATACACTCCTTGCAGAATTATATCTTTGATTCACCCACGTTATAACGATGAATTCTTTTCGGAGGCGAATGTATGGCTGTACTGCTGTATTTTAATGACTCCGATGAATAAATGGATAAAATAAAACGAAACATAATCGAAAAGAGTTCATTTACTTGATCATCCACTATTCCTACCAAATTTTATTAATCAAACTATTTATTTATTCAAGAATATTACAAAGAATATCTGCAATGAGGTAAACCATGTTAACCCTAACGACCACACACACAGTCACACTGTTTCTTAAAAATTGTTTATATAGATATTATGATTTGTAATTCATTTAAAGACTGCTCTCTTGTCATTTTTTGATCAACAAGAATTATAGCAGTGATCTGTTTACATATAGAATAGTTTTTCACTCAATTTGTATCGAATTTGAACTTATATTAAAAATATGAGAAAATTTCTTTTATGCTTTGTGATATAATTTTTAGTTTTTTTTTTTCATAGAAAAATTATGCTTCAATAGCGTAATTTAAAAATTCGAAATAGTCATATGTTCCTAATAATCCGATGGTATAATATACACTTCCATTGCGCTAAGAAGAATTTTATGAATAATTTTACGATTGTACTTTTTGACAAGGGAACAATTCTCTTTCCTGAAAAAGTAGACCCTACTACTTTATTAATGTATATGCATATAAAACTATGCATAACATATGGCAATTTTTTCGTTTAATTGTACATGTTATTCATTATAGTGCAATGAAAACATTTCTTTTCTGTATTATTACATGCAATGTCGTTTAGAATGAACTATCACCCAAAATAAACATTTTTTTTATTAGATCCTGAAAAAAAAACTTCATTAAAGTGTATTTTCATTGTATTCGACGTCTTATTGCAATGAATAAATATACTTTATCAAATCTATTATTTATTTTTGATTTTTTTAAGGGGTCTGTCTAGTAGCTCGCGTCGAAAAAAACGCGATTTTCGTGATTATTTCTTGGGACACTGGATAAAGGTAATGATATAAAAGTTATTAAGCTTAGTAAATACACTCTTGAAATACATAAAAAAAATTTTTTCTTTTATTTTATACATGTATTATGACCAAAAACGTCAGCCAAACGCAACACCTCGAAAAGTAGGTAGGTCCGCCTTGTTGATAAAATCTCGGAGCTGTGTTTAGTTTAGTTTTTATTTAATTTCAGCCTTACATGGCCCAGAAATGGCTTCGCTTTTACATCATATTCACCCTTTACACACTTACAATCCTCACTTATAATTATATCACATTGTTACTAAGAATCACAATTCGCACCTCAACTCTTTACAAACATTTATAAACTTATATACTACACTTATCTACTAAACGCCGCCGT
>JAWWEQ010000010.1:21460751-21472819 GCA_035583055.1 Torymus tubicola | reverse complement strand
TGCATCTTTTTTTACACGTACATCAAAACTGTCGTCCTTCGACTCTTTTAGCTTTATTGCTGATGCACTTGTATTACTCCTGCTCCGATCTCCACGTAAACTACGCTTTTTTGGCTTACTTCCTGCACGTCGCCAGGATTTAGTTTGATGTTTGCCTTTTTTATCCATTGCGAAAATACGACAATTTCACGTAGAGAGATGTTGCTCTAACGATTTTACAAACAGAACTGCCTCTTTTCGCTCCAAAAGCCGGTATATACATTTAGTAGATGAAAACAACGAAATATATACGATCTTTAGGATACCGACATATAATATATATATACATATATACAAGAGGATTCTGAAAGAGAGCAGCTGCGAGAGAAAACAATAACCTACCTTTGAAGCGTTCAAAAATAATGTTAGAGTTCTCGGATCGTTCTAAAATTTTCACACAATATTTCTTAATATATTTACTTTCGAAAAAAGTAAAAAAAAAACAAACGATTTTTCAAAAATGAGTTACCAGACAGACCCCTTAATCCTTGTCTACAGAATTTTTTTAGCATAATACCTATATTTGCTTTACTTACACAGCAGTTATTAAAGACAATTGAAATATAAAAATATTAATTTATTATAAAAATGTTTTTATAAATATATTTACATTTAAGTTTTATAAAAAAAATTTTAATAGTACTTTATTATTATACAGTTTTCATCTTCATCTTCAATGATTTCAGTCCTAACTATGTCTGTCACAGTTTCATTTTCATTGCTACTTAATTTTCTCTTTTTTCTTTTATAATCAGCTGAAACTAATAAAGAATTAATCTGTTCATTAATTTTTTGTTTTAACTTAGATTTTATCTTACAATTTATATTTTTATGATTGTGCGTACTTGATTTTATTTTCTCTTCAATTATTTCTATGTCTGGTTGTAAGTTGTGTACATTGCTTTCAGTTTTTTTACTTGAATCAATTTTTGTTTTTATTTGATAAATATCTTCCAATCTTGTATTTTTTATGCCTACATGATTGTTTATTTTTTCTTTTCCTGAAGATTCATCAATCATGTCTAATCTGTTATCACAAGTAAATGTTTCTTCTTGGATAATACTTTCAGGTATCAGTGTTTCGTCATATAAATATCGATTTGACGATTTATCCACGTTTCTTAAATTAATTACGTCAATGTCACTAATTTTAGTGTTATTCTTTATTAATTTTTCATTTTCAAATTGTTCATTTTCTGACAATCCTAATGCAGAATTGAAAACATCTCTCTTTTCATTAATATTTGTTTTTTCGCTAATGGTGTCTAGATTATTGAAATCAGTTACTATTTTTTCGTTTGAAACACAGTCAATCAGTTTGTCTTCAATGTCTTTTGAAAGTTCATTACTATTTAATTTTAGTTCATCTGAAGGTATACTTTTGAAATTTGCCGAAATTGAACGCAATATTTCATACTTATCCAATTCATTTTCTTTCATACATATATCCAATATAGGGGATAGTACATAATTACAATAATTCAAGTCTTTTTCATCGAAAGGTATTTCATTCAATGATGCTTCTTTAGGTAGTGTTTCTACAGACCATTTGAAATTGTTAAGTATATACTGAGTCTGGTCAATATATCGTTCTAGCTTATACTCTGTTATAAATACTTTTGTATGATTGAGTACATATACAGCTTCTATTTTGTTTAAAGAAGGATTCATTTTAAAAACACGAATAGTGGCTTCTTGTATATTGCCACAGGTATGTTGTTTATGAAGACGTTGTACGGTATGTTGTATATAAGATGCCTGATTTATCCATGTTTCTAATATTTTTTCTGATTTATTTAAATATGAAGCAATTGTAGATAAGTCTATTTTAGGACCATATGGGTTCAAATTTAAGTAAATAACTTGCTCTTTCACAACTGCGAGTTTAACATGAAGTGGCTGTACATTATATATTTGTATAAATTTACATATTTTATTCTCTGAAATCTTAGATTTTGTATGTTTAAAAGGTTTATCTAATAAAACATTTGTAACACTGTTTGCCAAATCTTCTGTATATTTCACACAAGTAAACATTTGATTATCACTTTGAGGTAATAGTGTTTTATTACAAGAAAATGGATTGGTTGAGTCTTCTATTTTCTTGAAGTTAACTATATCAACCTTACTAATTTTAGTGTTATCTTTCAGTGATCCTTTATTTTGAATTTGTTTATTTTCAGTTGAATCTAGTAAAACATTTGTAACACTGTTTGCCAAATCTTCTGTATATTTCACACAAGTAAACATTTGATTATCACTTTGAGGTAATAATGTTTTATTACAAGAAAATGGATTGGTTGAGTCTTCTATTTTCGTGAAGTTAACTATATCAACTTTACTAATTTTAGTGTTATCTTTCAGTGATTCTTTATTTTGAATTTGTTTATTTTCAGTTGAATCTAATAAAACATTTGTAACACTGTTTGTCAAATCTTCTGTATATTTCACACAAGTAAACATTTGATTATCACTTTCAGGTATTAGTGTTTTATTACATGAAAATTGATTTGTTGAGTTTTCTATTTTCTTGAAGTTAACTATATCAACCTTACTAATTTTAGTGTTATCTTTCAGTGATTCTTTATTTTGAATTTGTTTATTATCAGTTGAATCTAATATAACATTAAAAACATTCATTTTTTCGTTAATATTTATTTTTTTATTAATTGTGTTAAGCGATTCCAAATCAATTATATCTTGTTTTGGAATACAAACCATTGGTTTGCCTTGCATTTTTATTGAAAATTTATTATTATTCAGTCTTAATTTATCTGAAGGTATGCTGTTAAAATTTTCAGAAATTGAAGATGATACCTTATGTTTTTCAAACTTATTAGTATTGTATAAAGAGAATATTACATCATTGCAATAATTCAATTCTTTTTCATTCAGTGATATTTCATTCACTGATTCTTCTTCAGGTAGTATTTCTACAGGCCATTTAAAATCATTTAGTATATACTGTATCTCTTCAAGATACCGTTTTAGTCTACACCTAGTTATAGATATTTTTGTATAATTTAATACATACACAGCTTCGTCTTCATTTAAAGCAGGATTCATTTTAAATACACGAATAGTAGCCTCTTGTGTGGTACCACAGTTATGTTGTTTATGAAGATGATGTACAGTATGGTGTATGTACAATGCTTGATTTATCCACGTTTTTAATAATGCTTTTGGTTGATTTAAATGTGAAGCAATTGTAGGCAAATCTATTTGGGGACCATGAGGGTTCAAATTTAAGTAAATAACTTGCTCTTTCACAACTGCAAATTTAACATAAAGGGGCTGAATATCATAGGTTTGTTTTTTTTTACATATTTCAATTTGTAAAGCTATTTCAGTTTTTATCTTTTTGTTAATGGTTTTATCTGATAAAGCATTTGAAACACTCATCATTAAATCTTTTGTATTAATTTGATCTTTTGTATTGTTTGACAAAGTGGAAGACTTGTTTTGAATTTCTTCATATGATGGTGAAAAATATATTTCATTTGTTTGAGAGTCTAAATTATCCTTGATTCCTTGAATATTTTCAATTTTATTTTTAAGTACAGCTGATTTTTCAGAATGATTGTTTAATGTATGTTTTAATGATGATGCCATTATTTTTTTGAAAACTAAATACTTATCATTTTTTATCCCTAATACTCTTTTACAGTTTTTATTATTCCATCCTATCAGTGATCTCAAAGTATTAATGCAGTAATCTAGGTCTTCATCATCTAGTATTATTTCATCAAATTTATTTTCTTTAAAAAATTGAGAAGTATTCAATAGATTTGCAAGATTGCGTAAAATTTGCTGTAATTTTGTTGAACTCACATGTATTTTTATATGGTCCATTATGCATCTTGCTTGTAGCTGTGTTAAATTTGGATTTAACATAAAAAGACGTAAGGCAACTTCTTGAATTTTGCTGCAGTAGCAGTGCTTGTTTTTCTGTATTATATATTCTTTTATTTGTATAGCTTGACTTATCCATTTATTAATAAGCATTTCCGAACTTTTTAAATATTTAGCAGCTGATGCAGTAGATATTTTTGGACCTCTATCATCAATACACAAGTATATGATCTGTTCTCTTATTAATGATATTTTAAAATGACGTTTTTCAATATTCCTTACTTTTTTGTTTTTTCTATGCTTTTCATAAGTTTCTTGAGTATTTAATATTTTATTGATATTTACATTATTTCTTATTATTCTATTAATATTACTGTGGGATGATAATTTTTCTTCATCACTACTTTCTGACACTGAATCAGAGACTTCTGCATAAGTGTGATCCATAATTGATAGATCATATGTTAATCTGTCAGCACGTACTCTACCTTTTTTTTTATATCTTCTAGATAAAGTTAATTTTTTTATATTTTCTAGGACTGTCTTCTTATCTCCATGTACAAAATAAGGATTTGTCAATGTAGGTTTAAGGTATTGTAGGTGCTGCTTTATTACATTTGTACTACAACGAAATCCCATATTTTTCATTAAACCAATTACCTCAGAAAATTTTATTCCAGGATTTTGTTTGTGGATACATAGTAGTGCAGCTTGTCTTTGACCTACATATCCAAGAAAACCAGTCTTTTGGTGAAAGCGAACCCATTGTTTTATATGTAACTCTGAAATTCCCACTTGTTTAGCAACTTTTTTGAAAGATAATTGTGGACCTTTAGAATTAATACACAAGTCAATAACTAGTTTTTTTGCAGTGTTAAAACGAAGAGCATTAATGGCAGAATGTGGAATATCTATAAATAAGTAAAAGTTTATTGTAACTGATGATGATACAGTTATATTGATAAACATAAATGCATTTTTATACCTGTTGTCATTGTTTATATTCTTTGAATATAGATAATAAACATGAGCCAAGAAATCCTCATAAATTTTAACTTTATTCAATCTTATCTTTTTGTTATGTTATCCATATAGTTGTGATGCTAAAAACTTTTTAAAAAATATTGATTTTTTATTATATAATTACTTAAGTGACAAACTTGATTAGAAACATAATTAGTTTTCATAATAAATTACAATTGTTATTACTATTAAATTTGTTGTTGTCCATATCAGATAAAACTTTAATCATTTGTGAAACAGAATGTGCACTATATCTATATCTAATATTTCACAGAAGGGAATCCAAAAAAATCATTTTCAGGCCAAACGCACTCGCGATTATTTAACATTATCTTGACATCGAAACAGTATATACGTCATATTAATTTGCAGCCTGATCTGCAAATAAAAATATGAAGGTCACTTTGAAAATAGAATTCGAACAATTATATCCTATCGCAGTATCATCGGTATAGTCAATTCGTCGGACGATCCACGTCAACACAACGATATTCTACTTTATTGAAATTTTTGCTGCATATATGTTTCATTAAAAAACTACCGTATTTAAAAAAAACATATAGCACGGCTAACAATTTCGACCTAGCATTTATTTGACGCTATGCGGCTGTGCCCGGCAGCGCCCGACCTAACCCTCAGGACGGCCAATCGCCACCGGGCACATGATATTTCTCTTCTGATCATCCTGTCTCCCCGAGGCTACAATGGCTAGTGGTGTCTGCTGCTCGAGAAATTGATTTTCTCCTCCGTTTTCACTCCCTCGCAACGTGACATCTGTGATGTTCTTCTGTGACCTTTTTGGGGTGAGAAGGGAGTGGCAAACGACGACCCATGCTGGGAAAATGCGTCTGATGTCTGCTTGGCTTATTGCTATATGCAAGCCGAGGGTCATATGTTAGGAAAGCTTGGCTTGGGTATTTAACAAAGAGGTTTAATACGCTGCGTGGGGGATATGTTGTATATTAGTATAGGTATATCTAAGAATTTCTGGGAATTTTACGTTTTCACCAATTTGGACGATGACCGATGTTTTCCGTTTGTATATATATGAACAAATATTTTTAGATTTCTTAAGATTTGATACAGACGACGTGGTTTGGTTATTTATACAAAAACAATAATTCGATATCATCGAGTGATATGGTGATAAGCATCTTTGAAATTCTAGCAATCGCAGATTTCAATGTAAATGTAATAAAGAAAACCCTGGCTATAATATTTACGTATTTTACCTTTATCATTGAAAAATCCGAATACACTTCCGTTTATATTAAAGAATAAATAATTATTCAAACAATTGTATTTTTCCAAAGCCATATACGTTACATTTAAATTAACGATTTTGATTTGCTCAATAAAGACATATCGTTTGACACAGTTGTATTAATTAGAGAAATCAAACATGGCATGATAAAATGAATATACTTACTGTGTGCACCAGCACTTATTTGTTACATATATGCATACTCAGATATAGCTACATGCGTGTTATAGATAGGTAATATCTATAACTTCAGCTCTACTGCTTCTTGCTCAATACGACTCATGTCTATATTTGTATACAGACGCACGAACGATTCGCATAAAACGCTCTGTAAATTTCCTTTCGACTTTTCCCGAGCGCTTTAATTTATCATTTTTTAAAAGCTTTAAATATTATTCTCTCTTTGAAATCAATTATTTTCCATTTTACTATTAAAACAGCAGAAATTGATTTTCCAAATATTTTTCAATAACACGAAAAACTACTATTATTGTGCATCATTATTATTCTTATCTTATATTCATTTGATATATCGCTGTTATCTATATTGACTTAAGCAAACCCAATAGAACGGAATTTGCTGGAAAAAGAAATAATATTTAGAGGACAGATATTTTGCGCACTGTTGTGTATAAAAAGATTACGTAGGTAGGTACTTGTCTCTCGTTGCATACTAATAAATAATGCAGAAAGAACTTCGTCGCAAATCTTATATACAAAGAATGTGAAATGAATTGCTTATTGATCAATATGGTTTCCAATATTGTTTATTAACTTTCAATTTATTAATTTATAACTTTAGATCCAAAATAAAAAATTTGAAAATTTTTATTGATTTTTAAAAATTTCTGCATACAAATACCTAGGTAATATAGGTATACCATGGTTCCAGCTGGAGTCCAATATAATTCAGGTACCAGTCTTAAAGATAATATTTTAAATACTTCATAGCAAACAATGGTTTCATGAAATTGTGTCCGTAAGTACTATACCCTGTAGGTATAGAACAATTTTATAAGTACTCTACAGTCCCAGAATAAGATTCAGGCATAGCTGATTAGTTCAATATAAATATAATACTATAGGGGTAGCTGTATATGGGTAAGACTCATGAAAGATATAGATCCCTGTCTCAAATCGTCCCTCAATTTGGCACTATTTGCCCAGATTTTATTTTCAATCGTCATTAACAGTAAAATGGATAAATGGAGAAAGCTGTTCTGGGTTGGAAGAGCCGTAAATTTTGAGGAAGTTTAAGAATCACGAAAGGAATAGATTCCTCTTGTCTCGGATTGTCCCTTAATTTTGGTAAGATTTCCACAGATTTTGATTTCAATCGTCATTAAAATATATCTTAGATACCTGGTGACAGCTGCTCTGGTATGGAAGAGCTCTAAATCTATACGAACTTTCTACATTGTTTTTATTTTTAGCCTTATATATACAAAAGTTTTGTACACCTTTAAACCTATTACCACCTTTTTAAATTTCTCGAGTATTTGTCGAACGTGACAATTATGAAGCATTTGCAAAACAAAAATCTGCCTATATACCTCGATGTTTATATACAAAACATTGTAAATGTATAAACGTGCATACTACGTTTCGCCACAGCTTTAAACTGCTTCAATTGCGCATCGACGATACGGTAAAGTGAAAAATGCATGTGCACTTTACGACGCAGCGAGCATAACGTAGCATACACATGTGTGCTTCGTTCATTATGTGATTAGTCATGCTCGTCTTTGAGGCTTATATGCTATATATACAATATATGCCTATATACTATAGCTTATCGTGTGTGGCACGTTGCATCAGCCGCGTGAGCGAAACTGCATATCAAACACTCGAAATATATATACGAGAATAGCAATTATTATTGTACCACGCGACTCTATACTGTTTTATGTAAGGTATAGCTGCTGCTGTTGTTGACAGCTATAGTCATGTTTTGGAGAACGGTGTTAAAGCCAATTATGATGTTTTCTGGCGCAACGAAGGTGATTATATACGAAGGCAGGATATATTTTCGAGTGAATCGAATGTATTTTTGCTATTATATTTCTCATCGATTGTTGCGTTACATGATACTCGTATTTTTACGCCGATATCATTGCGATGAATTGTCACAATGAATTATATAAACAACTATAGTATAGGTACAGAGATATATAACGCAACTATAACACGTTTGCAAATAACCGTTTATAACGATCGCCTTGGCAAATAATATTTTCTTTATCGAGAAATATAGCAAGGTTTCTCCTCGTATTGTCTATATGCGTATATTTTTACGAGTTTGGAAAGTTTTTTCGGAGCACGCGAGTTTCATCCAACAACTACTACGCAGTATACAGCTGTTCCCCTTTGCATCGTATGCTTTTCCAAGTCGTACCTATAGAACGCAGCCGTGAAAGAAAATGGTGTCTGCAGTAGCAGCGTCAGTCGCGAGTATAGCGAGGACTCATGGACAGAAATAACGGAACTTTGGATCGCGATGCTCTCTTTGTTTTTTTACCCACGCCTGCTCTGCGTTTAATAGAAAATGGAGATACGAGCGTGTATGCGTATAGTATTATAACTACCAATGCAATTAGGAAATAGCTCGAGAGTTTAATTTAATTTAGGCTGGTAAGAGGATTTGGAGAATCGCACGCGTTTAGTGTTGGGCAACATAACACGTGGGTATAAGAGATGAAAACAAAATAAATATTTTGGCAGGTTATAGTTCCTGCTCCGATTATTTTTTTTTTTTGGCGTAGGTGCGTATAATGATTCCGTGAAACATTAAAAAATGACGCAAAGTCGGCGTAGTCGCACGTCACTTGCGCACTTTGCACGTCGATAAACTATATATATATTTATAAAGAGAAATTGGTATCGGATACGAGACAAAGCTCGCTAAAATATACACTATACATCACGTCTTCCTCTCACTCTCCATCGAGTGAATAGGTCGCGACGCTTGTTCGCGAAAAAGAAACGTCATCAGGGGAATGAAAATGAACGAAACCCCACACGACGTAAACAAATCGATAAATCCGTTCTGGGAACGTTTTGTCTGCGAATATATAAATAAACCTCAATTTTGGAATACCCCGCCTGTGCTCCAAAATATTTTCCTTCGAAAACCATAACACACGTTTGGCTTATCTTTTTCTCCATTGTTTATACGCGAAAAATTAGATTGAGCATTGTTCACAAAGACCATTGTCGTACATCGATCGTCTTTCTGCTTTGCACTCACACATACACACACAGTCGTACACGTATACAAAGCATTTGATGCCGTGGAAGAAGCCAAGAAATCAGACGACAGAAAGCGAAAGCATCGAGACAGACAGGCATACGCACGATGGGTGGGATCTCCCGGAAAAATGAAACTCTTGCCAAAATGTATCGCTTCGCCCGCTCGTGAATGTAAAATCTGGTCATCACCCTCGCGAAAAAAGAAAGAGAATAAAAAAAGAGAGAGCGTCCAAGAGACGCTCGAGAAGACGTTGTATACATATATATACACATATGATGTATATAGGTATAGCAATATATATGGGAAGGTTCTAGAGGCTTGATACGGGAGAGGTAGAACCAATGGCAGGCCGGGACGTCGCTCGATTCCAGTGAGAGCGGTGGGGCGAGTGCTCTCCTCACCTATAAATACGACTGGTCGGCCTAGTGACGACTCAGTACCCGTATCCGAGACGTAAGCGGTGTGTGCGAATATACGCAGTATTACAAGAGCAAATCGGCTGAGCGATATTTTTGTCGGTTAGAGATATTCTACATTTGGAAAGACTTGTTTAGACCGAGGTAAGTTTTTAATGATTTTTTTTAGTTTAAAAAAAAGTGCAGTGTGTTGTTGAGGCTAGTATAAGGTTAGGGAGTGATTTTTGTAAAATCGAAGTGAATAGTTTTTATGGTGTAATTTGTGGAAAATAGTGCAGAGGGGACAGAAAAAGTGCGCAATTGTGCAGGTTGCCCTTTTTAGGACGCAGAATGGGTAATTGGGTCAGAGCCTACATAGCGAAGGTTAAACGGTTATAATTGGATGGGTCTGTCGTTTCCGTGTGCAATTTGGCGATCCAACAAGCATTCTAAAGGATGCTGTTAATGCGGCGAAGGTTGCGATTTGACAGCAGCTGATTTTCTTTGTTTCGTTGCTGGGTGAGATATAGACAACGGGACGCCATTGCTGTAATTCGGTCGTAACTTAACTGTATACAGCCTTTCAAATTTCGTAAAAGTTTGCTCGTTCGATTATTGCCACATCGGGAAATTTTAGTGTTATTATATAAATTTGAAGAAAACAACTTTGTGAAGTGTCGGAGAAAGTTGATGAAATTGGTGTCTCGTTAAACGTAATACAAACGTCGAGGTAAGGTGACGGTGGTGGGGGATTATTCGGTTAGTCATTTCCTGTAAATAATTCGGTGGGGGAAAACAATTATTTAGTGATTCAGATATCAGTGCGGAAATATTGAAATCGTGCGGTGTGAATAATAATGCTTGACGAGGAAAATGGCCGCAAGTGTTCGGTTGAGTCAGATGGTGGGTTAGTCCACCATCTTGTTCGAGCCAGCTGTAGTAGTATTGATTGCGACGCGGATGGCAACGCCCTTATGAATATTTAATGTTATTCTTTTAGTACATTGTATACGAGACTTTGAAATTTGTTTCTGTTATTAAATATTAGTAGTGCTCTTAAGCTTGTAATTTAGTGATAGGGTAAATATAAAGAAATGAACAGAATTTAATATTGATTTTTCAAATAATTTCAATTCAAACAAGAAATAAATTCTTAATAGAATTATTATTATTGTTAATTGAAATATTTATTTATTTGAAATTAAATGTATTATTTTGAATTGATAATATTTTAAATATTATACCAAAGATCAAAAAGAATTGAATACAATTAAATATTGACTTTTTAAATTTATTTCCACTCATACTAAATAAAGAGAAATTGATTTATTATATGAAAATTTTTTCAAATATTTACTGCTAAACTATTTTTCTTTTTTAATGCAACAAATAAACTAATTATTATTTTATCATTACAGAGAAACATGCAGATCTTTGTGAAGACTTTGACTGGCAAGACCATCACACTTGAGGTTGAGGCCTCAGACACAATTGAAAATGTGAAGGCGAAGATTCAGGATAAGGAGGGAATTCCTCCAGACCAGCAGAGATTGATCTTTGCTGGCAAGCAGCTCGAGGATGGACGCACTCTGTCTGATTACAATATCCAAAAGGAATCTACTCTTCACTTGGTCTTACGTTTGAGAGGAGGAATGCAAATCTTTGTCAAGACTTTGACTGGGAAGACTATTACACTTGAGGTTGAGGCTTCCGACACCATTGAGAATGTTAAGGCCAAAATTCAAGATAAAGAAGGCATTCCCCCAGATCAGCAGAGGTTGATCTTCGCTGGCAAGCAGCTTGAGGATGGACGCACTCTGTCCGATTACAATATCCAAAAAGAATCTACACTTCATTTAGTCTTGCGACTTAGGGGAGGTATGCAGATTTTCGTTAAGACTCTTACTGGCAAAACAATCACTCTGGAAGTTGAAGCCTCAGACACAATCGAGAATGTCAAGGCTAAAATTCAAGACAAAGAAGGCATTCCCCCAGACCAGCAGAGGTTGATCTTCGCTGGCAAGCAGCTTGAGGATGGACGAACTCTGTCCGATTACAATATCCAAAAAGAATCTACACTTCACTTAGTCTTGCGACTTAGGGGAGGCATGCAGATTTTCGTTAAGACTCTTACTGGCAAAACCATCACATTAGAAGTTGAGGCCTCTGACACAATCGAGAATGTCAAGGCTAAAATTCAAGACAAAGAAGGCATTCCCCCAGACCAGCAGAGGTTGATCTTCGC
>JAWWEQ010000010.1:21409177-21460050 GCA_035583055.1 Torymus tubicola | reverse complement strand
GACCAATATCATTAATTTCTAACATAGCAAAAATATTTGAAAAACTATTACATAAAAGACTTCTAAGTTTCCTAGAATAAATTTTCAGAAAAGCAATTTGAATTCAGAAAGAATTAATCACATAAATAATCTAATTTATAGCCAGCTTGACGAAACGAAACCAATAGCCGTCACCTTCCTAGATCTTGCCAAGGCTTTCGACACGGTTAACCACAAAATACTACTAAACAAATTAAACAACTATGGTATCAGAGGAAAGGCACATAACCTATTCAAAAGCTATTTAAGAAACAGGAACGAACGAGTTAAAGTCAACAATGTTAACAGTAATTACGATAAAATAGAAACAGGAGTACCTCAAGGTACTATATTCGGTCCACTGCTATTTATTATTTACATCAACGACATGTTTCAAACTTTACCAGATGAAACAATAATATCATTTGCAGATGACACTGCAATAATTGTGAAAGGCAAAACTTGGAATGAAATAGAAACAAAAATGAAAAACTATCTGGCTAAAGTATCAAATTGGCTAGAATTAAACAAACTATCACTCAACATAGATAAAACAATATATATGGAATTTGGAAGCACAAAAAATAGCACGCCGAAAAATCTTAACATCACAATCCAAGGCAAATAACTAATAGTCCAGGAGCATTAAGCCCATAATCATTCAGATATGGATGCGTTCTGACGTAGATTATTTTTTTCAACTATAGCTTCTCCATAACGTATAAAACGAAAATATCGGGGTGCACCAAAAAAAAAAGTTATGCAATTTGCAGGAAAAATCAAACGTGAAAAAATACGTCAAAATCGCGGTTTTTTCATACATTATTGAAAATAAGTCTCCAAAGATGACGAGTGTTTATCGTTAAACTATTTGCTTTTTAACAACAATTAAAATTGGTCTTGTTAGGATATCACAAGAACTCTTTTTATACAAATTTCGGAATTTACTGAACACGTTCTTTTAGTAATAAAAAAATAATAAACATTGCGAAGTTGGATGCCGGGACATGAAAATCAGGTAAAGGAGAATTCCGAAACCGCGCCTTCATTATGAACGCGTGATCTACCCTTGTCGTATCTCAGCTTCTATAACTCCAAATGAGATCATTTTTTTTTTAAATCGATATGCCGAAGTGAGAGAAATACGATTAAGTAGGCTTCGACTCCCAATTATTAAGTGTTATTGTCGTATTGTTGATAAAATAAATAATTATTTTTAAATGTCGCAAAAAATTTTATATCAATAAAAATATCGCTGAAGAGTGAGCATTATTAACTGTAGACAAGTATTAGTTTAAATAATTTCGCACTATCCACACTATTAGTTTAAATAATGGTACCTGGTATAATGCGTTTGCTGATAGGACACGTAATGACTGAATTTCCCATAATTTGTCTCATTAGGCCTTTTGTAAAAATTACAGACAATTATTATTGTGATATATAATATCTTGTATACTTAAGATTTCAGAAGACCTTAAATTTTTACCGGGATTTGAATGTATTGCAGGGACAATAAAGTCATTACGACGACCATCGAATGAGTAATTCCGCCAGGTTAAAGGAGCAGGTCAAAATTTAATAATCTTACTGCAATGCAAACGTTTTGTAACGTATCTTTCGCTACCTCCGAACAGCACGTTGATGCTCGTCCTTCGCGCATTAAAGAAGATACCTCAACTTTGACGTTATTGTTAGATTTTTCAACTCATCAACCTTTTCCAGTTTGAGATGCCATAGTTTCACTTAGTAAAGGAATAAAAGGCACTGAAAAAATCAATTGTCACAATGCTTTGCAAGTTGGTTTGAAAATGATGGATAATATTGTTGGAAATAATTTCAGTCCACTTCAATTTCAAAGAAAAGATCAAGTCGCGCCTCTTCAAGATGTACATTGTATTAAAATAAGAAATGAAGATGTCAGCATTAATCCTACATTAATATTTTAAGGGATTGCTGTAGCAATGGAGGCTAAAACTAAATTGAAAGATTGTTTTACATATGAACTAGCCCCTTATCCACTTTCAATTTTTGACAATGGTATAATGCGCAAAACTGAAAAGTCTAAATTGTACGATTACTTTCAACCAATTTATGAGGAGCCATTCTTGCAAAACTGTATTTATATTACTGATGGTGGTTTTTATTGCATAAAGTCGTTTGGCCACAAAAAGAAAGCTACAATGTTATTCTAGATCGATATTTAAGCTATGTTGAAAAATACTACACTCCAAATAATTTTATTATATTCGAGCTATTCCGAAAACTTGAAAAATAGCACTAAAGGCGCAGAAAGACAGCGATGACAGGCTAGACAACAGTGTACAGAAATTCAATATGATATGTCGATGAATGCTACAGTATCTCAAGAAAAATTTTTTTCAAATGAGAAGAATAAAAATCGTTTTATTTTACATTTATGTCAAAAACTAGAAGCATCTGCTTTTCACACCGCTATAAATGCAACCACTGGCGAAAAACCAGCCGTAATCATGGCTGAAGATATAGACATATTAGTAATTTTAACAATAAGAGTGCCTACGGATAAAAGAGTATACTTTTTGAAACCAAGTAGAGGAAAAACTGCCAAGAGATTGTATGACTCTAATACTTTTATGAATACATCTTTAAAACCTTTAATTGGATTTATTCACGCGTTTAATGGTTGTGATACGACTTTAGCTTTCTATAAACAAGGAAAAGGAAAAATTATTAAGCTGCTAGAAAACGATTCTTCTTTGATTAATAAAGCATTAATTTTTAATACACCAAGTTCTACAGCGCAAGATATAGAGAATGCAGAGCAAACAATAATTTCGGCTATGTATAGTGGCAAAAAGTCCAGAAATTTAAAGTTAAGTGAACTACGATACTTATGTTTCAAAAATAGTTCAACTAAAAAGGCATTTAATTTAGCGATGTTACCACCAACCGAATCTGCGGCAACACAGACCTCATTTCGAGTATATTTCCAAGTACAGCAATATCTTAGAAATACTTTAGGATCCAGCACAATGGGGTTGGGAAATCAAGGAAGAAAAGTTGCAGCCAATATATACAAATGCTCTATTAGGAATATTAGTTGAGGAATATTAGTTGTAAATATGCAAAAGGGTGTACCAAAACATGTAGTTGCGTAAAACATGGATTAAAATGTTCGGATTATTGCGCAGGGTGCCATGGCTAAAATTGGAAAAATAGCTATGATTCTATAAAAAGTTGCAATATAGAACTTGAAGAACCTGATGAAAGCGAAATTAATACAGATGAAGATGATAAATTGGAATTAAATGTTGAGATAGAGAGCCCAGTTCTCGATGATCTTGAGGATGATCCTGTCTGCGAGAGTGATAATAATGATGATGAGTTAATGGCCAAAAAAAACGAAAATTATTATAATTTTTTACCGTTATTTAATAAATAACGGTTACAAAATTATTCTTTTTGTTTTTTCTCATACCTGCTATACATTTAAAAAAAGGGAATAAAAATAAAATTTTTATCTATAAAAGTATAGTTAATGCAAAATTATTTAAACTAATACATGTCTACAGTTAATAATATTCACTCTTCAGCGATATTTTTATTGATATAAAATTTTTTGCGACATTTAAAAATAATTATTTATTTTAACAATAATATGACAATAACGCTTAATAATTAGGGGGTCGAAGCCTACCTAATCGTATTCCTCTCATTTCGGCATATCGATTTAAAAAAAAAATGATCTCATTTAGAGTTATAGAAGCCGAGATATCAAGTTTAGATCACGCGCTCATTTTGAAGGCGCGGTTTCGGAATTCTCCTTTACCTGATTTTCATGCCTCGACATCCAACTTCGCAATGTTTATTATTTATTCATTATTAAAAGAACGTGTCCAGTGAATTCCGAAATTTGTATAAAAAGAATTCTTGTGATATCCTAACAAGACCAATTTTAATTGTTGTTAAAAAGCAAATAGTTTAACGATAAACACTCGTCATCTTTGGAGACTTATATATCACGATCTATACGTTGAATCGAGACCAACGTGGTTTTAAATGAAAGGTGATTACAAGCACTTTCTTTATGTGTATTTATAATATTTTTTTATTTGCAAAATGGCAGCGTAAAAGTTATTATTTATAAGGAAAAAATTTTCCGAGCATTTAAAATGGCTTAAAAAGTCGTTAACAATTATAAAATTCCGAGATACGGGTCTCATTATTTGTGATAAAGAAGCATCTAATAAAATTGTAGCAAAACCAGAACCCGCATTTCTGGTGTGAGCCTCTTACCAGTGCGAGAACGTGAGACTTACAAACTACGGGATCGTGGATTCATGTCCTGCTCGTCGCATATTTTTCCACTCTCCATTCTTTATTTCTGTTATGCGTAACAGAGATATAGAAGAAATAAAAAAGTATTTCCGTAATTTTATCTTTAACGCTGTTTTTTTGATTATGTAAAATTAATTATATACGTCTTAAATTATTAATATTACATATGATTGTAAAATTTTTATTAATACTTCCTATCTCGAAGCGATTATTTAATACAGAATTACTTAATATACTAAAGGTTGAGGATAGGTAAGATATAGAAGTGCACAGCTAACTCAGAGTCAGAATTTACAAAGAAACAAACATATATTTTATAAAGTAAAGAAATAAGTAGATTTATTGCGGGATACTTATAATTTATCACTACAAACTATTCAAATATTTGCACGCGTTACATCGGTGGGGGACGCAAGAATTAATATGCTGAAAGTCGGTACATAAAATACAATAGAAGCCGTAAATGATCCGCGGACTACACTTGGTATACCATATACAAGGAGGTGCCTGAGTACGCACTCAGAAAAACGATTCTCCGGTTTTGAAGTGAAATTCCTTCCGAGAAAATCATCCTGCTATAAAGAAGGATTCCCCCTGCGCCAAAAAATTTCTTCCTGCGTGAAAAATCGTCATCTTGCTATAGGAGTATTGATTTTCTGTTACAAGATAATTCCTCCTTCCATAAGGAGATATTCTCTTGGCCCTATGTTTAGCGGAAATCTTCCTCCAACAAGCAGATTCTCGTTAGTGCAAGAACATCGTTTTCTGAGTGCGGGCTACTTAGCTGGCTGTCTGTCGAGTGGATGTATCCTGGCCAGGGTTGCGAGTCCTAAATTCCCTGAGACACTAAATTCATCAGTCCGAAATTCTGACGAGTTTTCGGAATTGACTGCTCCCAATTCCAAAATTCTGACGGAATTAGGGAATTGATCGCCCACAATTCGAGTCGATAAGTGTGATCAAGTCCGAAAATACGTCAGAATTTCGGATGCAACAAGTCAAAATTCCAAATAATTTTTTTTTTTGGTGCTATTTGGAGATTTTGAAATAGCTGTGTAAAACCATTTATCGTTTAATACAAATATTCAAAAATGTCGATGAACAACAATTCAAAAACAGTCTGCCCCGAGAGCGAGACTTGAAATTCGCATTCGAAATTCATCTTCCTTTCCGTTTTGTGTTGCCTGACTTTAAATACGCCCTGACACGCCTTGATTATAAATCATTAAAATTTACATTAATTATTTAATCTTTATTTTCATTTTATTTAGAATCCGACGTAAAGAACAGCTATGAAGTAAAGATAAATATACCTCAGTTAGAATTTTTCATTGAAAATGATAAAGATCATTTTTTTATGAAATAAATTAATAGTAATTAATAATATTTAAGTAAATCTCAAACGAACTTTAAAATCTAATGAAGAATTACGTAATATAAAGATAATAATAAAAAAGTATATTAAATATGTAATTAGCTATAATCAAAAAAATAAAAAGGGTGTGTGAACTTGGCCGCAATCTCTGAACTCTACTTTGTACACTTAGATAAAAAAAAATTAAAAAAAAAAAAATTATTTGGAATTTAGACTTGTTGCATCCGAAATCTGAAATTCCGAAATCACGTCGGAATTGAGGAATTGCGGGTAGTC
This sequence comes from Torymus tubicola, assembly GCA_035583055.1. Taxonomy (NCBI): domain Eukaryota; kingdom Metazoa; phylum Arthropoda; class Insecta; order Hymenoptera; family Torymidae; genus Torymus; species Torymus tubicola. The sequence goes on along the minus strand of JAWWEQ010000010.1, from coordinate 21,454,061 downwards.
AATTCTGAAAACACGTCGGAATTTCGGAATTAGGATGCGATAAGTGCAAAATTTGCAACCCTGCTGCGGATCCTTGTGATCGTTCGGATCTGAACGTGGAGTGTTCTGGAGACCAGGCTGATGTTGCGAGCAGGACGGCCGACGACGAAAGAGAGCGAGCTTAGCCATGCACAGTAGTTTATATGGCTACTTTCGGTAAACGCTGTCGATATTTTGATACAGACGAGTATTACCCGTCGCAGACAAGCAGTACCGTTACATGATTTAGGATCCTGAAATTTATTTATTCAAGTAAATTTAATATGTAGAATACTCTTTAATCACGTTTTTAAAAAGATCAACAAAAATTCAGTTTAATCATAAGATTTCCTTATAGAGAATATTGTTATTAAATCTAAAATGTTTAAAATACGCACAAAAATTATAAAATAAAATTCTTTGTAATTATTTCTATTTATAACAAGAAATATATATTTTTTTAAAAATCAAACATATGTGTACCTATACTTTATTTCATCGTAAAGAAAGATTTTTTAATTTTATCATAAGATATTTTAAATAATGAACAACAAAATTAAATACAAAATATAACAAAATAAAATTAATTAAATTTTGAATTGATTATTTAACAAGCGCGCGGCGTACTATCCGATAGCAGCTGAAATTAAGCTATAATAGAAAAATGTTATTATCCAAATTTCTATTTCTTTTTGGTGGTTTGTCAACTTTTTAGAATGCTTTTCTGTTTGTTTTCTGTTTATTCTTATATTTAACCACATTTTAGTATAGTTTTGGTAGATAAATTGCATTAATTACGTGACTGGGACTTAAGAAAAGCCATTATTGCCCGGTGTAATAAAGGGCTGCTAAAGTCACAGGTAACACTTAAAGTGCGGTGTTAGATAATGCCGAAATTTAAAAATGGCTCCATCTTCGGATACAATAAGTCTAACAAATTTTTGGCACTCATTTCATTACAAATTTGATAAATGTTAGAATATAACTTTTACGTATAAATAGTAATTGAAATTTATTTTTTCCAAATCCTTTCATAAAGAGATACTCAAAAGCATCGGAACGTCTTAATAGAATTACAAGTAAACCGTTTGCATCTTTTTCCCGAACCTTTTTTCCGCTGATCTCGCAAATTTTATGAGACGAGGACATCTAGAGATCTTGACTAACGCAGTAACGGCACTCTGTATACCTCATTCTACGAGCTTCATGGAGATAAGTTCAGGCCCACTTCGTGCGCGTTCAAATTCAGATTAAACGTTTACGACTTCGCTCTCGCCATGACCGCGTGTGGAAACTTTCGAGAAGTGGGTACTACCGATTGGTCATTCGCTTACACCCGAGCGGAGTAGGAGATAATAACACGCGCACATTTTTATTATGCGCAGCATCAGATGTAAATAAGACAAGTTCATGAATTGCGAGTCACGCGTTAGTTTGCTATAAATCCTTAATTGAATGGATAACTAGGCTCGGAAAAAAGTGAGGAGCTCCTTGTCGTGGTCACCAGTAGCGAAGGGTTTTTCGTAAAACATCAACAAAGAATGAATTATCTAGATAGAAGTTTGATTGTATCATATATTTGTGGCTAGAAGCGATGATAGTTTATGTGAGTTTATGGAATGTTTTTGAATTTTTGAAAACGTCTGAATATGCTGATTTAGAAAGCGAATTCGTGAGACCTCTGGGACGATAACTCGGAAATTCCAAGGATTAAGAATTAGAAGCAGATGAAAAATTAGAAGAGTTCAAGTTTTAAAAGATACGTAAATTTGACTTAATGAACGGCTTGCATTTGTAAACATCGTATTGATCCAAAAAGACGTCACTATACGAGCTTTACTTAATCATACTAATCCTCCCCTCCTCAAACATATATTTTTTTGCTATCAATATAAACAATTCCTTAAATCTGTATTACACCTTTATTAAATCTTGTTACTTATTTGCGCAGATTGTTTCTATACATAAATTTCTTTCAAACTGGTAATTTATTTAATAATATGTATAATTTTAATAAAATTTTTTGATGCGTTATGTAAATTTTTAAAAATAACAAATCTTGTTATTCATATTTTTTGTATACGAAATTTTACCTTTCTAATTTCAGTTGCACAATTACTCTGATAATAACACTTTTTGATACAGTCAGAGTGAAAGTATATGCCGAATCGAGAATATTCTAAAACTATAAAGAAGTTTTTAGTGCCTTGGAAAACCTGTTGAAAACAAATTAAGTGTCTTATAAAATATAAACTGTTTACCAATATTCTGCAGGTAAAAACGTAAAGGGCGTTGCCTGGTGTATAATTTAATGATTTAAGATTATAGATATAATTTACAGAACAATGTAAAAAGACAAAATTATCAAAGTTTTGAATGACGAGATTTTTCTAGAGAAGTAAATTTCTAGTCACATTGAAAACGTTTAAATGGTTAAGTTTAATTCAGTATTGAAAGGAAAACATACGTAGAGAGATAAACAAACCTGTACGAGCTTCAATGATAGTAATAATGGTATAATCATGATTCATATTTTTTCAACAATGTTCATGTTTTAAGCATGAAGATTTAAACTAAATTAATCAATATTCATTGCCTTATTGCGTATTATCAAGTATGAATTGCACGCTGCAGAATAAACTTTGTAATTATATCTTATCTTTCAAATTTTTTATAAATAAAATATTTTGAAATGTTAAAATTCAAATGCAATATTTTCTTCGAATTTCAATATCCAGAAAATTTGCGATTCTCGTTATCTATAATTACCAATTAGTTAATAATAAAAAAATTAAAAAAAATATTTTTTCTCGTTTTTAATTGAAAAATGCTTCCACTATAATTTTGATAGGTTTTATTAAAAGCCAATATAATATTATAGTTTTTCATACCCAGACATACAAGTTTTTCTCCCTTTCTCTCAACTTATTTTTAACACTTTTTAACCTGTTGAATTTAACATCCATAATTTAATCTCAAATACCTATATGCAGTATTATTCAAACATATTCACATCTTTGAAGTCACATAAAAAAATGACGACCAAAAAACAGCTTGCGTCAAGAAACGAACGCAAATAATAAATTTCGTGGTCGGTATTTTTACAAAAAGCCAAGAGATTAGCCCATCTCGCAATAAAAATGCATCGCAATCTCACTCCTTCTTCCTATCACTATAAAGTCTGACGAAATGCGCTTTCTTCGCTCGAGTCATCGTATAAGACTTGTCAGTACTGATAAACCAAGGGTAGAACATCAGAATATGAAAAAAAAAAAAAATGACAACATCGTTTCGCACGCGCATTGATAGGTCGATTCCGATTTCCATTTCCTTTCCTTGTCAACTATAATTGCGCGCGCCGGCGCTTATACGCTCCCAACCATGAGTGGAGGCGTGGTGTGAAACGAGTCGTCGGACGGTCGATCGGTCGGTCGCGCGGGCGACAAGTTAAAACGCGGACCTTGCCGCTGCTTAATCAGTGTACACTCGAAACGCCGAAGTTGATCGATCGGGCAGCCGGAGTTGCCTGTCGTTTTGAGAATTTTAAAGGAGCATATATCGAAGATGATGATTAGCCAGAGGAAACAGTTGGAGTCGTTAAGCAGCTCGCCGCCTGACAAGGTAAGATTTTCCTTGTTATTGTTTTGGTTTTGCATGGATATAGTGGGGTAGTGAAATCAACGTTGGCGGAATCATGATTTTTGTAACGTAATTGTGAAATGATTCTCGCTTGTATAATGGTTTGTCAATGATTGATAAGGTTTTAAGGTTTTCGTAAGTGGAGTTATTATTGCACAGATATCCCTACAATACGTTACGAAACGGTATAAATAAATAAGTTGTTCGCTGTCTGGTAACCGTAAAGTAAATGGTAATTGGTAATTATTTGGTACTTAAACACTTTTTGCTTTTTTTAAATTTGAGTTATTATGTGAAATGTATAATTTTAATGATTTGATGTTCGTGCGTTTGATCAAGTTAAGAAAAACTGGAAATATATGAGGTAAATAATTGATTGAGGGTTTTCCTTTTATTTTACATTTTGCGTAAGTGGATAGCAGACTTTGAATGACTTCATTTTTCTATAATACTACAGCAACATTTTAATTCTTCAAGTATTCAAATTGAGTTGTTGATTATAGTTCGAAGAAAGATAAATTTTTTTTAATTCTTTATTTTTTCTTATTTTTGCAATACTCTGCTTCTGACGTTGAAATCCAATAAAATGGTATACAGATGATAATAACTTTGGGCGCTATATATATATCATCAATTATTTATTAACATATTTGTCTAATATCACACATTTTTTTTCTTAAAACATAACATGTTTGAAAAATGATAACTGTCAATTATAAATATTTAAGATTATCATATATATTTTCATTTTTTTTATAAATTAAACATTTTTAACCACTCTCATTCAACTTATTCAATTTTAAAAACTTTCTGTACTCTCGATTACGATAGAATGAATAGTTAAAATAATGGTATAGACAAAATACAACTTAAATTCATGACGCAAAGGATTTTCCTCTCTTACTCGCACACGTCTACCCGTTGATTTTACGTGATACGCTCACGCCCACTTTCTGTAATGAGGAAAGATTGGGAGGTGGCGGTATATCGGCTACACCTCTTCAGCATTCCTTACCACTTCATTTACTTTTTATTTACATTACACCCGTTTTGTTTTATTATCAATTAAATTTAACCTCGCAATCAGCCTCGGCGTCGGTGTCGAGCCTCCCGAGCATCGAGATCCCGCATTGGTAGAAAAAACTGGTCAATCTGGTTTCTTATGAGAGGGAATAACGTAGACGATTCGTTGGCCAATCGGCGAAATAAGATTTCAGCGTCCAAAACATGGACATTCCTTTCTTGTTTTTCTTTTTCGCGTCATATCGGTGGAAGACAAATCACGAAATATTTTGTGGGCTCGGCCTAGACAACGGGTTTTGGTGTACTCACACCTATGGAATGTTTATTTCTAGGTACTTCTGGAATCTTGTTTGTGCATTCATTCATTTATGCGTTTGTAAGGCTTGAGAATCTATGCATATTTGTTTGTATATATACAATCATAGAGGTTTGCATATATTTATCAGTTTACTTCTTGTACGTATTATGAGAGCAAGAAATAATCTTCATCTTATTTATCGTTTCATTATCGTCTGAAGAATCAATTAATGAATTTCTCATGTAGAAATTTGCCAAGTAATTGTACACCGATCATTTTTATAGGGAAGCTAACATCTACGCGTACATTTTTATTCTAAATTCCGAAAACTTAAAATTGCTTTTTTTTTAATACTTTGACTTTTGCTTTTATCCGAATTTGTTTATCGTGACTATTTATATCCAGGTAGTATAGCTGCGCATGCACCAAATAAACCAAATTTTCGCTCATGCATATATACACGCGAACACCTTGCGTGCTATAAATACACAAACTATAACCATACCGTGATTGCGTGATTTGGTACCGATTACGTACCTTGGATAGTGTTGCATCATACATTCTTTTAGATCCCGAAAAAATTTAAAAAAATCTGATTTTCTCGGAGTAAAATATCAAAACCAAGTACCTAAGGAATCAGAAAATTGTTTGTAAAATGCTCGCGCCTGCCTGAAGATCGCATCTCTTCAGCGTGTCTACGTTTCGAACCTTCAAGAATCGTCGCACGCGTCTGAGAAAACCAGTTTATGTACGAGTAAATCGGAATTTTAAAAACTTAAGAGACCCGGTTTGAAAAATCGAGAAAAGTGAGGCAATCGACGCACGTCGATTCTGATATTAAAAGCTGGAAGAAGCAAGCCATCAAGTGATGAAGAATTGGATCTTGAATGGGACTAGTTTGCATTAAGATTTTTTTCCTTGAGTAGATTATTAAGATAAGTGAATCGCATCCGCGTCATTAAATGAGTAATAAATGTATGCGTGTAATCGTTATTGCTGCTGTATTTCGTGTAAAGTTATTGCATTTATTCAACAATTACATGTTAGATGATCTTTACATTTTTTTTATTTAAATATAAACCAACCCTAATTTTTATAAGAAGTTTTCCAAATTTTAAAGTGCAATTAACAGTTTAGCTCTTTCCGGTAATACGACGATATTTTTTATATCTATCTAATAACTATATAAAACAATAAACCTAAAAATAGGTATAATTTAAAATACTTGCTATTCTTCTGCTCGTGATAGCGATAAAAATTCAATGGAAAATGAAATTCTAAACATTCATACAACAGGTTTAACATTTATAACTGTGCAATACTAATTCCCGAGCTGAAATGGGAAGGAAGAAAAAAATAATAAATAAATTTTTGTGGCGATAAAACCGACTTTCGACAAAAGCTTGCCCTCTGGAAATAGAATCCGGGAATTGGATGAATGAATTCTTTATCGTTCGAATTATTGAATTTTAAATAGGAACCTAACTTTCCATAATCGGCAAGGAAAAAATTCCTTCTTTATTTTGTTCACGCTAAAAAATGCACTATAAATTAAAAAAAGTATCATTTTCTCTATCATTTATACCCTACTGACTCTTATTATTAAATAAAGCAGTTTCGACATTTTTTATCTATATAAGCAATAACAAGCGCCAGAATTAATTCTTGTGTACATCGTAACAAATACCGTTTGTGATGAGCACTCGTTAATTAATTAATTAAATACTCTCATTTATGATCAGTGTCCATACAATATTTCATTTTCGATAATATCTTTCCTAAACAACTCTCAAAGCTTACCATTCGACCGTTATTTCAAGCGCACTTATTTTACTCTCTCTCTTTCTCTCTCTCTCTCTCTTTGTTTCACTTTCTTTCTCTCTCACGCTCACTCTCTCTTCCTTTCTTTTACTCTTTGCTTAATTTCTTTTGCAATAAGTAACAATTGTCTCCCCCAATCGCCTTTTATTTTCTCTTCTATGTACCCATAGATGTAGGTATAAGTATACGTTAAGCTGTACAAAAACACCACCGCCGAATCACCTCATCGTACTTTGATGCAATTTCCTCATTCGCGTGCGCACTACTAACACTCGAATTGCACAGCAGTCAAACAAGAGCCAATCGTCCGGGCACCGTAGATCCTTGCGTCGTGTGAATTGGCTACGTATGAGACGAGTCAGTTCTTTTTAATATATTATATAGATACGAAATAGTTGTTGGGAGAAAGGAAAGATGGTGGGGTAACTTTAATCTTTTTTGTTTGGTAAGTGGGGGTAATGTTAAGAGTTTTTGTTAATTGTTGTTGTCGGAAAAGTTCAGTCAATCAAACAAAGGATTTATGTAAAATTCATCAATATTTGTATTTTTTTATATTCTTTTAAATTGATAAGAAACAAACAACTTTCGGTATTTAACGACGTACATCAAATTAATCGCTTAGTATATACGACGTATATTCTGGGCTTTCCCAAGTATTTCAATAATGAATATTTAATTTTTTTAAACTTATAACTCCGACAAACTGGCGATAAAAATATTTTCAATGAATAATTTATTATTTCCTTTGATATAATCAAAACAGTCGATGTTAATAAACTGATTTAAATAATAACCAAACTCAGTTAAAAATATACCAAAATAATTTCAAATCTCATTACAATTCGCTAAAATTACTTTCATGTGAACTTTTCTCAAACCACAAGCACACACTGCATTAACACTATACAGAGTCATTTAATGCAGTTGAACTATACAGCGTATAAAACGACCGCAGGAAATCACACCACCTGACTGGTTTAAAATTCCAGGAAAGAAATGTTTTGTTTTTACTGACTCTGTCAATGGTCGACGATCGGGTCATTTTCGCGGTTCATCTAACTCAACTAGGCACCAATGTTTCATCAGCTGATTCTCACGCGAGATGAAAGTACGATAAAAACGTCCAACTCTGATTCGAAGGACGCATAATTATACTATGTGTCTTTTATAGGCACAAATCTCCACAACTCGTTGTCTGTATATATAGCCTTGACTCTGAAACGTATATATGCACCAAATAATATCTGATGTAAGGATGATGATCGATTGCAGATTTCGGTCTAGGAGATGGATTCGTCAATTTTTCGAGAATTTTGCATCATTCGTATACCGGATGGAAGATTATGGAAATAACTGTAAATAGAGAAACGATTTCCTCGTTACATCATAATTTTTTCCAATTGACATTATTTGATCACAACGCGTATTATGTTTATAAACATAGTTTGATGCATCCTGCGTCAGCAAAATTCCATTATAAATTTTTATAAATTTATGTCAATTTTATCAATGATTGCTTTTCTATTTTTTTTATGTTCTTATCAGATTCCTTCGTTATTAAAATATTAATAAGTTCGTTTTTTCAATAGAACTTTCAATAGAATCCTAGAACTTTTTGATTCAATTAATTATGTTAAGGAATTACATCACGGTAACAACTTTTTGCAAATCCTTATGTAATTATTACGTGTTAATGATAATTCATTATGGAAATAATATTAACGAATAATCAAAATAAATTAACAATTTCTACTTAACTAGAACCTCTTTTACGTCTGTTAGTAATCTGCGAATCAGTCATTGCATTATAAATGAGTACTAAAATAATCAATTCCAATTCCAAATGACATTTAATTGCAATTATTGAATGTCGAACTTCGCAATGTTTACTCGATCAACTAGTTCCAGACAATTTATCACCTTTTCCTCTTTTACATTGTCCCATTGTCGTTCGGTCCGTTTAATTTCGAACTACTTGAATTAATGCGCACAATTTAGTACTGAGCTAAACACGATTTTTAATTAAATAATATGCGACTAGTGACTATATAGGTATTTAAAATTAGCCGATCAATCAAATATCTCGATTAAAGGAAGTATATTGCTGGTTTCAAAAAGTGTAACATGAACTCGTGCAAGATTAGGGGTTCTACTAATCAGTTAGCCCACGCTAGGTGTCATGAATACAGACTACTTACTTGCGACAGTTTCACGTTAAGTAATTATTAATCGTTAGTTAACAACACGTTCCAGGAAAAGCAGAGCTATTATAGATCTTTTGCCATTAAATTGTTTCCTACTTGACACATGTTAGCTCAGGACAATTTACGTTCATCACGGTCACAATACATAACTGTAAAAAAAAATAATATCGTCTTATATTTTCAATAATCTGTTTAAAGCTCTTAAACATGGATAAAATAATAACGACTTATACATTTCAATCTTACAACAATCACATCAATGCGGCTATTAAAATTCATCAGCACTGCAAAGAATAATTCACTGTATTTCATCATCCCGGTAAAACAATATCCCTCGCGCACGAATACCGCCGTAAAACAAAATAACTAGAAACAATCATCTCGTCGAGGTAAAAACTCCTGCATCATTATCACGTAAGTACGTGTTCCTGCTGCATCTCGAGCATAACAATTACATATATATATGCACACGTATATAAGAAGAATCGAAAAAGAAACTATATAGCGATATATACAACGAGCGAGTGTGTAGAAGTAGGAGAAAGCCGAAAGGGAAGGGCGCGAGCGAGTCCAACGTATAAGAAGTGATCGGGAGTGGCGGCCCGGCGTATTCGCCAGTCAGACATCTACCCTGATTTACGATCGCGGAGGATTTGAGCGAGTTTAGCTGTCTTGGTGGTGCACAGTACTCGGAGTATCTATGTCGTCGCAATTTCACACGACTGACGCTATTGCCACGATATTTTCGCCGAATTTTCGTTGATTCAGTGGTTGAGAATAGATAATTGTTTATTGTGCTTGTTTATTGTTAAGTTTTAATTGTTTTAGTAGAAGGTTCCTTTTTAAATATATTAATAAAAGTTGTTTGACTGAGTTTTGATAATTTATTTATCGGTTGTTATTAAAGTAACGATACCTATTTTGGAGGCTAAAAATTTGGACACTATAGTCTAGTCGAAAGTATTAATATCAGGATGATTGTGAACCCTGATGTAAGAATTATGATTATAAATTAAAATTAATTTCCAGTGCTAAAGAAAGATACGAAAGAATCTAATGAAAATTCTTCTGCTCTTGGACTTTTACAGCCGAAGCTGATGAGCGGCGGGAATTACATCAAGGAGGGCAGAGACTCAGCCAAGAGCACCTGCCTGATCTTCTCGCCCAAAGAAGAGGATGAAGTTGGTGCGCTTGGACGTTATCTCCAACTTTTTGCCGTGAGTAAAAAAACTAGGGTTACAATTTTGTGGAAGAAGATGCTGAATATTTTGTTGTTGTTGTAAAATAAGAAAAATTTTTGAGGATTGATATTTCAAAAATTTCGAGGGGTTTTTGAAAGAAATGTTTGAGTCTGTAGCTTACTTAACATTAAAGTTTAAAATAAAAAATAAATAAAAAGATAGTACAACAAAGATGTCAGTGATGACATAATATAATATTAAAATAATCATATTTGATTCACGTTTAACAACGACTATGTTAGAAAGCGCCAAAATTTGTATTTGGTAAAATATGTTAACTTTTTACAAATCTTGGCTAGTCAATCAGCAAAAACAGCTTCTCGAGAACTTTCTTCAGACAAAAAACCTAATCAAATTACAGAAACACGAAGTCAATCTCTTGCATATCGAGTCGAGGAGCAGTTTGCGTCAACCCGAAGGCTATGAATTTTTCGTGGAGTGCGCCCCCGGCGGGGATTTGGGTGCCGTCGTTGAAGCCCTTCAGGAGCAATGCGGATATTTCTCCATTATCTCAAGGTTACTATTTAATATGATTATCTATTTTTTTTTCAATGAATTTTCAATAAATTTTCAAGGTTGTTTGAAAGTTACGTATATAATATTTTGAAAAGTTTTTTTCTTACATGATTAGATACCATAAATACAAGGTGCACGAGGTTAAAAATACTTTTGTATTTAAAAAATGATATAGCAATAAGATTATCATGTCGAGAACAAAACTTAAAAATGAGGTTAAATCCAGTTTTGATTTGATTACAACGATGTTTTAGTGCAATTATTAATGACTTATTTACCTTAAGATTGAGATTCGTAACATATCAAAATTTGTTATGACATTGATCTTTTGATGAAACATCTTCAATTCTTTCATCATTTTATATTGAATTTTTTTGATATTTCTAATTTTATAATTTTTTTTAATCCGGCTATTCAAAATTATTCAAAAATAATTTATACTTTGTTTTTACTTTGCCGTTTTAATATGAACCTGGATTACGTTTATTGATATACTAAACAATAATATATTGAAAACATAAAAACTTATAAATAAATTAAGATACTACAAAGTTGTGTAAAACTAGTAACGTTCTCTAATTTTCTGTAATACTTAAAAAAAAAACAACATTTTCACAAATAAACTATCCTGAAGCAATCAATAATTTTAATCGAATTCTCACCCCCACAGAAATTATAAGGACAACATGGGCACAGTGCCGTGGTTCCCTCGCAGGATTCGCGACCTCGACAAATTTGCCAACCAGATTCTCTCATACGGCTCGGAGCTCGACTCCGATCATCCCGGCTTTACCGATCCGGTTTACCGTGCTAGGCGAAAGTACTTCGCGGACCTCGCTTACAATTACAAGCAGTAATTATCTCACGCAATTGCACGCAGACTCTAGAAAAATCGCGCACGGGGACTCCCATTACATCCGACCTCGGATGCGTAATGTGTTTCCTCGTACGATGACGATTTGTTCTCTATTTGTACGTTTGTTTATGCTACTGATATTTTTTATAGCGGTCAGCCGATTCCGAAGGTGGAATACACGGAGGAAGAGGTTAGGACCTGGGGTATGGTGTTTAAGAAGCTTACCGACATGTATCCGAAATACGCCTGTAAGGAGCACAATCATGTTTTCCCGCTGCTCATTGAGAATTGCGGATACAGAGAGGATAACATACCGCAACTCGAGGATATTTCCAACTTTTTAAAAGGTAAGTTCATAAATTTTCTTTTTTTTCCAAGAGTTTTAGTTTACAGTTGACGTTAGAGACGTTCAATTGCACTAATTTTGCGAAAAATCGAAATATGTTTGAATACTTCATTTACGTGATTTTAACACGAAACAATTTTATCATAATGACATATTAACATGTCTAATTTTATCGTGATGAAACTTTGAGCAGCTTAAGTATATGTTACAAAATTCATTTCAAGTACTATACTTAAAATAACTAACTTATAATCAATAAATATGATGAAATGGTGTTAATAAATTGTTTTGAGTTAGTTAAACTTGAATGCCATTTGGAATTTAGAATAATTTATTTGTTATTATTATTATCATATTTTCCGCAATCTTTAAAAAAATAACATAAACGTAGAATAATGTATGATGTGTAAAACACATCTCGTTATTAAATGAAAAAACCAGTCGCGCAGAATATATCACAACTATTCAATAATTCATAGTATTATCATAACGTAACATTTTGCGTGATAGAATGTACTTAATGATTTGTATATCTTATATCTATCACTTATAATAAAAAGTCCATAAAAAGATAATCGGTAATGCAATTATCTCTAATAGTTAATAACTATCAATAAGACAGTTATATTAAACACTTTTTTATATGTACACCATATTACAAAAGTCAGATTATCAATTACAATGATGAAAGTTAACCGTGACTAAACACTAATATTTTTTTCCCTCCAACAATCGCACTACTCTCGAATATTCACTATCGGCTTCATTGCGCAAAACACTAAACTCGTGTATATGTGGAAAGTATACCAAACAACGTAAACACGATCCGCATACCCATCAAACAATGTAATCGGCTTACGTCTTAATTTAATTATTACGCTAACCACTCGCTCGCGCGTTCCTATATCAAATGTTATTATACCCTCATACGCCCCTCTTATCACTCGCAGCTCTTTAACATTCGCACGAGCTATATCGACGTCCCTAATTTTTCCGCTCTTCGGGTGTGGCACGTGCGAATCTCTGATCGTTGATAAAAGTGTTATGGAATTTCTCTACATCTCGGTGTGTTGTGCCAAGTGAGACGCGTGCTTGACTATTAATTAGCACGGATTGGAGATATTTGCTTAACCGGAAAATAGATGGAAGGTTTAACGTATTTACCACGATGATGCTGAAGATTTTAATAACATCATTTTATGTCGATTCTGGAGGCTCGTCCCGATAATTACGTCTTGGGGTCATAATTTATGTATATCTATTGGTTCTAGATCATTAATATTTATGCGATCGGGTGTATAAGACATAAATTCTTGAATCGGGTGATGTTTTTCATTATTTTTATTTTTGTCGAAATTTTTCCCCCTTAGAGAGCTTTTTTCCTTTAACACTACTACTTTATTTATAATTTTGATCTGCATTTTAAAACTTTTAATGGTATTGTTATTTCTTTTTATTTTACCGAGAAATTCTGCTTTACTACTATCAGATCACGAGTATAATTTCAATTCTGCATCTGAATATTTAACCTGTTACGTAAAAGTTTGAAAAAAGAAATAATACTTTGAAAAAAAAACCTACTTTTTTATTATTACACAACTCGAAAATATAACGTCTACAGTCCAGATTTATAGATAATTTTTAGTATTTATATTGTTTAATTTTAAATTATCATAACTTTAGAAATAAAATTATTCGAAATCAAATCGCTTACTAATATACTTTAGCATTTTTCATGTTTTTACATCTGAAAATTTATTCATATATCAAATATGACATTCAATTAAACTCTAAATTTCTCAAAAAAAGAAACTAACTTTCAGAAACTTACACTCTTATATAAAAAACAATCCTAACCTATTTTACAATTTTCATAATCTCTTTACAGACTGCACGGGTTTCACACTTCGTCCTGTCGCGGGTCTGCTCTCGTCGCGTGACTTCCTCGCTGGCCTAGCCTTCCGCGTTTTCCACAGCACGCAGTACATTAGGCATAGCAGCCGACCTCTCTATACTCCAGAGCCGGACATTTGTCACGAGGTCCTCGGCCATGCGCCTCTTTTTGCCGACCCGGCCTTTGCACAGTTCTCCCAGATTATTGGACTGGCATCTCTCGGAGCACCCGATGAGTACATCGAAAAACTCGCCACGGTTAGTATACGAATATTCAGGTTGATAAATGTTAGAGAAAGTGAAAAAAAAAATATTTAGATTTATCCAAATATCCCTCAAATAACAATATATTATGAATTCTGAAAAATTTCACAACTTTATTTCTTTGATGAAGCAAAAATGTCTATTTAATCCCAGTGTACAGAATAATAACAGCTACATTCTCTCAATTTTTTTAACAGTGCTTCTGGTTCACTGTCGAGTATGGTCTGTGCCGTCAAAATGGTGAATTGAAGGCTTTCGGTGCGGGTCTACTCTCGTCCTATGGCGAACTTGAATACAGTCTCAGTGGTAAGCCCGAGTTGCGGCCTTTCGATCCGGCTAAAACGGCTGTGCAGAAGTACCCGATCACCGAGTACCAGCCGATCTACTTTGTCGCTGAGGACTTTGAAGATGCCAAAGAAAAAATGATGTGAGTAGTGGTTGTGATGCCTTCTAAAGAATATATTTTATCTTATTAATAACAGTAAACAATTATGAAAATCTATATTCATAACGATAGATAAAAATACTATCGGAAATTGATATACGTCAATAATTACTAAATAATGGCCACCAGATAATTATAATAGATTGCACTAAAAGAAAATACAATTTCTACAGTTTACTTTTTTTGCGAAAGAATTACGATAATAAGTTTGTAAAATAAGATTTGAGTTTTCTTATCCATTGGTTTCGCTAATTGGTGAGATGAGATACGTGAATGACGTTAACAAGTTATATATTAGTAAGAATCTCGTGTGAAAACAACTTTCACAATGCTTCTCGTTGTCCAATAATAAATTATATGTATAGTTGGAAAAACTTCTTTTTTTTAATTTTATATAAGAAAACGTGTCTATGGAACGTATAAACGTATGGACGTTGAGTAAAAAATTTTTTTTCTTAATTCTTTATTTTATTCTACGTCGAAGCATGAACTAAGAAAAAAGAATCACTTTTCGTGATTAACGTGTTACGTCAATATAAGTTTTAATAAGATCATTTCTTGTTTTTTTCAGAAAATTCGCTGAGACGATCCCAAGAGACTTCGGTGTGAGATACGATCCTTACACGCAATCGATCAGCATAATCGACAGCAAATACCAAGTCGAAGAGCTGGTGCATAACGTCAATCGCGAGATGCAAATCTTAGTGGATTCATTAAGGAAATTGAAGAATTAACCAAACGGCAGAATGTATTATTGCGTAATATTATTTTCATCGCAAACGACATCTCCAAAAACTAGTTTTAGTCTTCTCCATCATCCATATCCATCATTCATATATTTTATAAGCTCTATTTAGTTCACATGATGTATATATTTCCAATAAAAAAATACGTTAATGAAATTTTATGACCAGTTCATTAATTCTTTTTCTTATACTCTATAGCTAAAAAAAAATGGAACTGAGGTGGGTCATGGATAAGAGCGATCTCCCATCCTAAGAGAATTTAACTTAGAGCTAATGTGAGAGCTGTATTCAGTGCCGAGATCCGATTTTGAATAGCATTTGATAAGAGAGTTTGAATTTTTACAATTAATTATTATCAAACAAATCAATAAATAAATGAGATCTGGGAAGATAAGAAACAATGTATTGGCAGTAGTAGTCTTACGTGATTGTCAGAAAAATTAAATCTATATTAGTTGACACGCGGGGGATCAAAGGATTTATTTATTGAAGCAAACTTTCTTAAGCCAAAATAGGTACTTAAGGAAGTTCTAACCGTTGACAAGAATAATCAATACAGCGACTGCATAGTTTGGACTTAACTAGTATGCGGTTAACAAGTAAACTCTAAAGATATTACACAGACGCATTGTTACCAGTTACCTTATTTTTCATGGAGACTTCTGCAAAAATTGCATTTTTTTAACTAATAAATTTTTTCAAAAGCACCTATGTTTTCAGACAGCATTCGTTGATAAGTTAAAAGAATTTTTTTGACCTTGATCAAGGATTTCGGTGCACAATGCTAGAACTAACATAAAATATCCATTTGTTTATAAGACACCGTGTTAAACTTGTCAATATAGGACTTTAATATCTTCTCAAAAGAGATGGCACAAAAATGTCATCTAACTTTGAGAAAGTTTAAAAAGAATGTTTAACAATATCATCTATTAATATACCAAATTTCATAAATTTCCGATCACTTAAGGATAGACCTCCTTCAAGGTTGGTCTGTATGTAACCCTGCAACAATGGTATATGGGTAGAAATGAGATACAAAAAAAACTACAACAAAACAAAAGTTTTTCCCATGTTCAGCGCAAATTATAATATCTTCTTTAGGTATTTAATAATAAAATGAATAAAAATCATTGAATGCAAGTGATAATTTAGGAATAATGAAGGGTATGAAAAAATTATGTTTAATTTTGATAGAATTTTTATTATTAATAATTACAAAGAACAATTTTTTACGAGCAAATGGGTAATTTACTCTCAACGAATTAGCCTAAACGATATTGACGGAGACGATATAAAAAAGTATCGCCAATCTTCTCTCAGAACAATAATACATGCCAACTACGACAAGATACAATCTGTGAAACGTGGAATAATAGTGATCACATTAACCACGACAAACATCTTCGTTATTCTAGACTGGGAATATATTAGGTATACATTATTAGCATTATCTATGCGATTCATAACATATAATTATGTTTAAGTTAACATTTTATATAAATAACAAAATATATTATTTGGGTTTCTGTAAACATTTAAATGTACCCTGCAGTAAATTATATTATTATTAAAATAATTTTAAATCGTGTTCTTTATTCAATTTTTACATCTTGCGACATATTTCTTGATAGAATTCCACAAATTTAGTCAGTGATTTTTTGCTGATACCTCTACATGATACTTTTCGATATTTAATAAACCATATTCGACGCAAAATTTCTTAACGGGTCATTTAAATTGCAAATGTTTACACTTAGCAATTTTAATACAAATGTTAAATTTATGACTCCTGCGCATGCCACCTTTTTAAATTGAGACTTAAAAAGTCAGATGAAACATATATTTTATTCGCAAAGATATCATCGAATCATTAAATCTCAAATTTATAGTTGCAATTTAATTAATAAGTTTAATTTATCAATTAATTTTTTTCGAATTCCATTTTAACATTATTTAGTTTCAATAAATAAACAGTAATAATAATAAAAGTCTAGTAAATTGGTGGAAGGCTCGCGTTCACCTTCAAGTAAATATTCAAAAATAAGAATGTAAATATTACACTAACTAATAAAGGTATTATTTTCCCTGAATTTATCGACTTGACAGTGATTTCGATACAAATCAAAAATATCAGTTCATTAGACGCATACATATATACAAGTTGGTAAAGAGTAAAAATAGTACTTTTATATGAAATTTTATTTTTAATAGTTGCTTCTGAACTTTTTGTTTTCCAGTAGGAAGTTGGGACATCCATTCCAGTATAAATTGCGAAGAAGATGAGATAACAAATTCTATGAACTATGAAATAAATAATAATATTGGAAAAATAAACAATATATCAAAGAAAGAAGACAAATGAATATTAAAAAAGAATATAAAATATTAAAATAATAACAAAAATATAAATTATTTGAAACATTATATATTATATGGAAATAGAGAAAACTCGAAACATAAAAGATTGTATGAAAAACATACGTGACAGAAAACACAAAATTAACCAAAATAAAGTAATTTTTACTAATACGACTACGGAGAATAAAACAAAAGAAAATGATGGAAAGATAAATGGCTTACCGATATCGACAATTGAAAAATCGAATTGCAAAAGTAACAAAAGCATTAAATGTTTTTTTAAAAAATGTTGATGAAATTAAGAAAGTACTTTCAATACTGCTACTTCTGCAATATCTATGGGTTAATAAATCATTCAAATTTTGCATTAGCTGCATTTTTATCTGAAGCCAAAATGAACATTATTGCTTATAGGTTTCAAGAAGTTTGAAAAAAGCAAAAAGAAGCGTTAGCTATTCATGCTCGCAATGACTACATTGAATCCAAGCAATGAACAAAGATAGACAAAAACAATAACAAATAAGAAAGAATAAACAGTGAAATACGGAGAATACACAGTAACTTAATATAATTTATTCCAAAAATTTCATGTTTTATAAATAATAATATTCTTCATTTAATCGCCGTAGTAGAATAGTAATATATATTTGTATTTTAGAAAATGAAGAAAATACTCATTACAATTTTTATAATTTATACTTTTATCAAATCAATCCAAGCAATAATCAGATTCTATTACAGGTCTGATGATCTAATTGTAACAAAATATTCCCTAATACACAACGGAGATTAAAAATTGTACAAAGAAGATTTACAAATAACTAATACGACTGTACAAGTATTGTGATTATTGGAATGCAAAATAATTTGGGTCATACCATGCAAAATTAAAAATTAGACGAACAATTTTTTATTACGGTATACACGAAATAAATATCTTTTTCTCTAAATGTAGAAAACATCAAATGCATTAGAATCATAATGAGGGAAATAACAAATTTCATGATAGAAATTAGTGTAAATATCCTATTTGATAACGATGTAAAGTAACAATGAGATTCAATTATTAAAAATACTGTTGTGTATACAAATGTAACAGTTTATGTCGATTTCGGTCAATTTGCCATATGGCTAGAAAATGCTCGAAAAATTGTTTCATAAATGAGGAAAAAATAGATAATTTTCAACAGGGACATAATTCTAATTATTGAATAAAATGAAAAAAGTCCTTATATATCTACCTAGTTAATAAAATATCCTCGATAAAATTTGCGGGCAGTAAGTAAAATGTTGAAAACAAAGAATGTAAAATGTAAAAAAAATATAAAAAAACATGGTGGCTCTACCGTTCAATATCAAAAAGTGGCCACAATTAAAAATGAAATAAATGCTATATGCAATACGAGACGAAAATAGATTTTTCTCTCTGATGTTTATTGCCCTTGTTTTACTTGCGAAAAAATGTTCTCGTTCAAGCAATAAACCTACCCACAGGAAAAATTTACTTTTTTCATCCCTTATTACATATTGTATAAATCAAACGAAATTTATAAATACTATATTTGTTATGAATCGATTATACTTGAGATAAAAATAATAGTTGATTGTATCGAATCGGTTGTCTTATATCGAAAATTTTTATCTAACTTAGCATAAAAAAAGTTTTCTTTCATAATGATTATATTTTTAAATTCATGACTCGCAAATTGAATGAAATTATATAAAATCGAAATTCAGTTTGAAAATAACTACTACCGAAACATCACTATACTAATTTTAAAATGTTTATTTTTACGAATTACCATTAGTACGAATTTTATACTAAGCAAGAAATTACTAGGTATTAATTTTACAAACACTAGGTTTATATTATTGTAATATTCTAAAATTTATTTCCACAATCAAAAATTTTTTATAACAAAAATTCATTACTTTCGCGTTTATTGATTTTATCGATATTCAACAATCTAGCGAGGGTGGTTTTATATTTTGCTACGTATCTCTGAATAGAATTCTGCAAACTTAATTAGTGATTTTTTGCTGATACCGTTATATGACATTTTTCGATATTTAACAATTCTTATTTGATGCGCTCTTTCTTAACTTCTTTGAATTTACTGTCACTGGAAAAGTCAGTTGGAGCAGACTTTATTCGTATAATTTATCAAATCATAAAATCTCAAAATTCATCTCAAAGTTCCCAACATTAGTTAATTAATAGACGTATGTATTGTTCTTGTATTTAATTTGAAAACTCTTTAATGTTCAGTATGTAAACAATAACTAATTATAACAAAGTCGTACTAAATTCTTTCAAACCGTCCACCTACAGGTAAATATTTAAGGTAAGAATTTGAATATTACCCTAACAAATAAAGGTACTATTTTTCCTCAATTTACCGGCTTAACACACTCATGTAGAATTGACTTTTTAGGAAATGGTAACTCAACGGTTTTGATACTTATTTGGTTTATCTTTTTTTTTATTACTACGAATCCTTAAATTATAAAAAGAAATGTTATTGGAATGTTAAAGTTAACACTTTGGTCCACATAATTACAATTTAAGCATCACATTTAACAAATTAAGTATTTTTCAATGAAAAATCTATTAGTTCTGTTGAAATGTGTTAAAGTTTTTAAAAGCCATTTTTATTGTCATTTCGTTACTTATTTTGTAAAAAATATATTTTTCCGCCCTATCAATTCATCTTCGTCATATTTTATTTAGTTTTCTAGGGTTCAAATTGGATATATAACAATAGTCGCCTACTAATTGTATATTCCTATAAAATTCCTAAATTTCGTTGGTAACGAAAATTATTATTTATCGTTACTGAATACCCTGTACAAAATAGTCTTATACAATTGTATTTCGACGAGTGGGTGGAAAGAGATAACCTTTTGCTGCTCGTGGGAGAAAGGGCATATATGTGACGTGTGAAATTACACGTTACAATACCCGACAGAAGAGCAACATTATCTAGTAAAAAACCACGTTTTAGATGTGTTTCAAATTTTTAGTTGGAAGTCGAATGCAAATTGCGAAACAAATCGAATTCTAGAGTTTCAAACTTTGAGATTACCGTATCATAACTTGCATTATTACTAATCAAAAATTGTCGACACATACTATAAAACGCCATAGGTCGCTGATCATATCTTTTCTTTCACGAGCAATAGGATGCCACCTTCTTCCGCCCACCCATCAAATTGTTTATAAGAATTATAAAATAGCCATGTTACCTGTTGTCCATGGTCCAATCTATAGTTTTCTTAATTTATACTTACTGGTATAACTTATTAGCAAAAAACCAATTTTACTTATGTACATTTAAATTTCAAGAGATGTCAGAGAGGATAGACACATCAATCTACCGAAAAAGTAATATTTAGTTAAAGTCCATTGTGTATTACAAAAAAAGCGCTCATGTAATGTAGACAAAGATGGCCTCTATCCATTTCTACAACGAAACAGTTAACGGCTATTTAGCACCTAACCAACTCTACTTATTTTACACCCATCTCTGTTAGTCCGGGTTTGTTATAAGAGTGACTGTGAATGATTGAAAATTTTTACTTAATTAGATTTTTTCACAGAAATGCTAAGTTCTTAAATAAATTCATAAAACAAAATTGTTGATAAAAATTTATAATTAATTTTTATGCAAAAATACCCAAGATGTTGAAGGGGTCAACCGTTGGAAATACTTGGGTTCATCTATGTACCTCAATCGGCCAAGACCACTCTTATAGCAAACTCGGACTGTATACTTTATTGCACAAGCAAATGTCTCTTTCTCTCGTTAGGAGCTGACTATGTTATACATTGATACTAATTTCCTAAACCGAGAACATTTTTTGACATTGTTATTGTATACAATTCCTTTTAGTTTTGACAAAAATACCAACAAATTTTTATCATACAACTTATTCTAAACACTGAAATTTTTGTTGTATATTTTGTTTATCATTTGACAATCACACTTCTTATTTTAGTCATACTAAATTATAGGACATTTTAATTGTACAAATCGATTTCCACTTATCATCAAAATATATGAAAAACAGCTTCTATCATAATTTTCTCTCTCATTAAAAAATTTCACTTACAAGAATAACATTTTTCTATCGATTTGGCTTTTGTTTTGTTTACATTGGCAAGCTCAGATAGAACTTTCATAAATTCGTTATACGCAATTTACACGATCATTTACTATTTATGAAAAAATTTGCTCATATTAAAAGACGAGCGTTTACTTTCAAAAATACTTTCCTCGATTCTCAAATTGATTTTGTAGGCCATCAGAGCCTTTAGATGCAATACAAAGTAAGGGAATTATAATAATTTCCTAAAATGAATTGCACTTCATTAATGTAATTCCAAAAAATGGTTTCAATAATGATGAAAAATATTTTATGTATATATGGTTCAAAGCACCATTTGAAAAACCTGTATATTTAAAGCACTTCATAATATATTGAAGTCATTTCAGGATGTTAATATCTTCACAATTATGCCATTGAATTCTACATAACTTTTCCCATCAATTTCTAAGAATTCTAACAATTCTTTAGACTTCACAATTTATTTTTAAGCTCTTATACCTGGCCATATATTTGCAAAGCATAAATGCTTATAGCAAGTAAGTGCCATATAGTGATTCGTATATAATAATCCAAGTTTTTTCACAATGAAACACTTATACACTTATCCTCACATGTATGGAGTTCTTCACTTTGGATCTTGTATTCAAGATGCTTTTAAAGAATTAAACACACGGCTTTCATGCTTAATTTCGTGATGGCCTTTGTGGTTGGCTAGTTGTGGTATCCATATTCGCATAGAGCAGATCATTTGGTTCACACATTTGAAACGTAATGAGATCTGATGTTTGTTCCTCTTGTTGCTGCTGTTGATTTGGCTGCTGCGTGAGCTGTTGGTGATTTTGAAGTTGTTGTTGCTGCTGAGGCGTCATCATCTGGACTACATTTCCGTGAGTTGGCATAGGTGAAGCTGATACCGTATTCACCGGCAATGTATGTGGAAAAAGTTCAGGTGGTACTATATTTTCAGGAAGTGAAATAGGTACTGGAAATGTACCAACTCCTGGAACGCTTTGATGAGGAGTACTTAAACAACGTGTTGTTTGCTGACAAGGGTTCGCATTGTATGGCACCCCAACCTAAAGTATATAATTAACTTATCAAATAATTAATAAAGATATCTTTAAGACAGTTAACTTTCATAGAAACTGTACTATCGTACAGGTAGTTAAGGTCACGGATTAATGATAAAATCGGTACTGTATTTAAGATACCTCTTTTTTAAGTATTGAGTATTTTATGTTATACTTTGTTAATTAAATAGTTTTAAATTAATAATAAAACTTACATTAAGTAACGGTGAAAATATTCCATATCTAGCGATTAACAACTGTTCAGATACTCTTCTTAATTCTTCTTGCTGATGAACAATTAACTGCTGTAGCTCTTCATGTTTTCGTTGTAGTTCATCTTGTATTTGATTTTGCGCCGGAGTCATCACTAATCCTTGTTGATGAAGCATTTGCTGTAATGCAACACAAACCGAGTTAAATCAGTGTAAAAAGTAATCACTTGTACTATCATATGACCGTTTGTCTTAAATACCTCAGTTGACTGAAGTGGAGAAATCATTGACGTGTCTGGAACAGGTGTTCCAGTGTAGGCACCAGCTACTACCGTTTCCATAGGTACTATCGTATACTGCGTCGGCTTCAGAAAATCTGCACAGTGCTGTTGCTCTACCTTTAATTTTGGTATCATCTGTTGTTGTGGTTGCTGTTGCGCTTGAGGTTGTTGCTGAGGTTGCTGCTGTTGATATGTTGGCTGCGTTTGCTGAGGTTGCTGTTGCGGTTGTTGGTTATCTGCTGACCTACTATCACTGCTTGCCAAAATCGGTTTAGAACTTGTTGAACTGTTTGTTGATGCAACCTTTGTCCTCGTAGTTTGCGTGGTAGGTTGAAAGGATCGAGAACTTTGAGAACAGGCAGACACGGAAATCGAATCTGATTCATCACCTTGATGACGAATTCGACAGCGTACTGCCACAGATCGTGAAGTTTTTGATGATTTCGATGACCAAGAAGGCGTACGGATATGGCTCAATGTATTCTGAAATAAAAATTATGTGTTAAATTGATTGTGTTCTTTTTTTTTTTATTAAATATTATGGAAAACAAATTAAAGAATAATAAGATTGATATTTATTGACTTGGTGAAATATTACTTTTATATGTTAGTAAATAATTGGAATTGCTTTTTTGCAGATCATTTTAAGGAGGAAGCTTTAAAAGTGTACTACTGACTTAATAAGACATCTAATAATCAAAGTATATGTCAGTGAATTTCAAATAAAAGGACTTAAATCTATTTTCATTAGGTTTGAGATTATATAATACTTTATATATTTAAATACTACTCTTTTTGCTGGTAAATTCAAAATAAATTATTTTTAAATCACAAGTTGGTATGGCGCATTGCGAACTAAAATGGTAGATTTTGCAAGTTTTAATATGGCATATCGGCGTCTGAGATGAGAACCACAGCCGTCAAAAGTACTACTACTACTAAAAGGGTAGATCAAGTATTGGAGAATTCTTAATCTCAACATTGAAAATGACTTTTGCCATCACTGTTTAGAATCAAGTTGGGAAGGTATTCAGTACTATAGTATTTGAGCATAATTACGAAACGCAATTTGCATTAAGAAATCTGGTGTTCAAATGTAAACCTTAAAAACGCAATTCGTCAAAAACACGAAAAACTGGACTTTAGTCGAACCGACAAATGTATATTATATACAATATTATATAATGCAATACATACATGAGGCCGCTTAGTTGATGACATGGCATCATCCTGCGTCCTTAAATTCGAGAATTCGTCGGCACCCCTTCTCATCTGCTTAACCACGTCGATATAACTAACAACATGATGCGTACACACGATAAATTCAGGTTTAGAGTTCCACTGATTGTACGTTATGTAAAATCGAGTCTGTAACCAAATCCACTGCTGCCCCTTCGTCAAAAATCTATAGTGACATGATGTGCCTTCGCCTTTCTTCATTACTATTGTAACAGTATTTCATAATTCACGATTATTTCAAATTACGTCTGTTGTATTACGTTGCTTCAAGAATATTAGCAACTTTAATGAGTATACAGAAGGATATAGTCATATCCTTTAAATTGAATAATTCCAATTATTAGTTTTTCGTTTTTATGGAACCACATAAAAAGTTTGAACTTTAAGAGAATTAGATAACAGTTCTTAAATTAAAGATTAAAAATAAACGAAATGATAAAAAAAATTTAACATTTTTCACACTTTGGAAAATTTGGTACATTTTTATTCACACTAAAAATTTCCGTGTAAGACTCGTTTTAAAAGAGTATTGTAACATTTTTTAAACATTTATATAAATTGGTATTAAAGAAAAGAAAATGCGAAAAACTAGTAAAATTAGTAAAGCAACATCGTTTGCGACTAATATAATTAAACTATACTTACGTGATTCATGACACGTTACAACTTTGTCAAGATCATCAATGTGATAATAGTCATATCCCGATGTTCCGAGAACTTCGAAAGGTAGATAACCAATAATTGGAGGAGCCCTGTGATCTAGGAATAGGAACTTCCATTCTAGGCTATGTCTGGACGTAAATTCGGTTTTTGTATTATCCACAACAGACATTTCTCGTATCAGTTGTGGCATTTGTAGTCGTCCGGTGCATACAAATACGGTCCTAGTTTTGTAGAAACGAATTTGTCAGTATGACGAAATTATAATTAGGTAAATATTGTTATAAGGGGTAACCAATGATATCCTTACTTATTTTCTCCCGAGGCACTTCCACCAAATCTATTGTTTGGTATCATATTGTCGACATCTGCGTCATTTTCTGTACCTGTATAATAATATTATAAAAATAACTAATAATAATCGTTGTAAAAATATGATTGATACAAATAAGAAGTTTTTCACACTTACGAAAATATCCTATAAACTCGACAAGTTCATAAATAGGCTCTTCTCTAAAATCTAAACCTCCTCTTTTTATATGGCACGTAAATGACACTTGATGCTCTGAAAAACCATATACCCATTTAATGTGTCGATTTTGTTTGACTTTTATAACTAATTAATGAATGTTATAAATACCTTTTTTAATACTATTTTGATCTCTGGCATTTCCAGCATTCGCTAAAACATTGTACAGGTGCGATTGATCCTCTTGGAAGGCAATTTCGTAAATAGTGGAATTCGTCAATTCACTTGGAAGGTAACCTAGTAGAGAAGTTATACTTTCGGAAGCATAATAAATTCGTCCGGATGACGAGAAAACCATAATAAATCCATCTAGTGCCTAAAATACCATTTTATAGGTATATATATTTCATTGTTAAAATTGTACTTCAAAATAATAATATACATTTTAAAAAACTATTACCTCTAACGTTAAATGTGTAAATTCCTCGTTTGATAAAAAGGAAGGCTTCCAGTCTTCTTGAATTTCGTGAGCTCTAGACCTCACGGCAAGTTCTGAAATAATATTTAAATTTTGCAATCAGACATACAATGGTGCTACAAACACAATAGCACAGAGAAATTCGTTTACAAACCATTATGGTTTTTTAGAAAAAGTATCGTAGACTTTAGCACTGTGGATTTGTCCATTTTCCTCGTGTTTGTGCTAACCATACTGCCAAGCTCGTTGACCAACATATTAAATTGGTCCCTTCTCTTTTTCTCACTGAGATTTCGAGATTTCCTAAAACAAATATTTCATTTAGAACACATTACAGTTTTCTTATAATCTTTCTTAACTAAATCAACAAGAATACATACCGTTTCGTGTCATCTTTCTCATCATTATCGTCCTCTACAGTTTCGCTGAAAACATAAATATTTATTAAAAATCATTCTCAACATTCTAGTAAAAAAATGCCCTTCATTCAATAAATTACGGGTATACTAACACCCACCATTAAATCCTTTTCAAATTATACTATTTATTTACAAGCAATTAAGAATAAAACCCTCGTGTACTTTAAAACTCCTACCAAAATTTCACCGCAAGTCGTCCCATCACTTATGTTCATTCATCGATTGACAGCTGACCGAAACACGCGTGCGCGCCGCTTGTTGTTTTTTTTTTTCGCGCGTGAGTGGATAAGGGCCAAGTATACGTATATATGCGTGCGCACCACACCGAAATCTCGTTCACAGCTTGACAGGTATATTAGCAGGCCAAACGAAACCGGTCCGCAATTTGACTTGCACGTGGATCCCCGACACGTTTAACGCGCGCGTAACGACTCATCTCTCAGTCGTCGTTGTACAACAGTAAAGCTTTGTGTTATATACTCAGCCTCCGGGCTTTAATCCTTTGCCATTATTATTTCATAATTCTCCTCGATTTAGTCGCTGGTATATATATAATAAATAATACTGTACAATTAATATGTGACCCAAAAATTCGTATTTTGCTCCTATATTGTTAATCATATATTTTTAACCCATTGCAATTAACCGCATCACAGTTACAACAAAGCTGAAAAAAAGAACTTGACACGTCAATGTTACTATATAAAACGGCGGCATCTTAAACGAACCCAGCTACTTGTCAACCATTCATCAACCGTGTCACAACCCACGAAAAAAAAACCGCTTCTCGTTTACAAACGTCTACAAAACGTCATTGTCTTCAATCGCGCATCGTCGTCGACGACGAGTTCGCTCACTCATCGCAGCATACACGATGATAATATGTATATACGCGCGTGACGACGTGCACAAGCTCTCTTTCCTTCTCACTCACTCACTCACTCCGGCCACCGCGCTCCGATCGATATATGGCTCTCGCAGCGCCGCTCGCCGTCATCACCGTCGCCCCGTCACATCGAACCGCGCGCTTGCAAAAAAGAAAAATCGCGGTTTCCTCGCAATCGTCCCACTATATATAAACTTGAAACATCAAAAAAATTAAAAAAAAACCAATCGAGATATTGATCGCGAGACACTTACTCAGATTGGCGAGTGGAGCCTCTGTTCCTCATGTAACTCGCCATTGCGCTCGCTCTGCTCTTACATCAAGGGTGCGCGCTCACTCGCGCAACAGAAAGAGCGAGTGAGAGAGATAGATACGTGCCCGGTGCGGGGATGTCAGTGCAACAGAGACAGCGCTACACTTATATACTCCTGCTGCTGGCATATACACTGCACGCACGCACGGGTCACTATGCTGTGCTGCGGCGCGGTCAACGCGCACTTCACGCTCTCACAGCACTCGCACCGCACTTAACATCGTTTCGCACTCTCCACTTTACGCACTCCTTTCTTCACTTATCCTTCGTCCTTGTGGTTTAGCTACCGATACGTCGCGACATTGTATTGTACTATGCACAGTATGTGTGTGCTACGTGTATATGTATATATATATGATATGTATATATGTGGTGGCGCAGGCCGCACACGCGCGACTACTGTGCGCCGCCGCGTTGCTGCTGCTGCTGCTGCACGGATTCGCAAAGCAAGCGAGCGAGAGCGGATGCTCGAGCTACAGTCGTGTACATGTATATATGCGGTATGTAGAGAGAACAGCGGTAGTGCGCAGGTCCGTGAGAGCGCGACGCGGCGGCAAAAGCTTGCTTTTCGCGGTTGGTGTAGCGAGTAAGAGTGAGTGAGAGAGAGAGGAGGAGGTGGTGGTGGTGGAATGCGAGCAACTTCTAGAGCAGAAATGTCACTATAGCTGCAGCAGGTAGTGCAGATCCCGAGGTTTGCCGGCTTTTCCGCGGTGATATGCAGGTTCCCTAGATCGGTGATATAAGCGAGTGCATGATTGTCGCGGTTATGAGAGATCAAGCGGTGTGCTGTATAGAAGAGAGGATTAGTATGGATTTTTTGTTTGTATGAATTGTTTAAGTATAGGAATTGTATTTTTCTTTTTTTTTTTAGGAAATGGGTAGAATTGTCAACGAAGTTTATTAGGAAGAACTTTAATTATATTGTTTTTGAGAGAAGAAAGACTTGATATAGATATTGTCATTTATCAAACTTTTTGTATAAGCGACAGTGTTTAGAAGAAATCTGAAATTTATACAAGAAATAAAGACATATTTTTTTTCTCATGATTCATTGCAACATTAAGGAACTTTAACGGTTACATTACTGCCTGTCCACAAATTGCGTAACTTGTTAGACAATGAATTACCATCGTATTTTACTATAACGTCATACCGTAGGAAAATATTGCATTATGACATCATACTTCTACTAACGGCGTTGCTGATACATATTGCAAAGAAAAAAATTGCAAGTCATTTGAAGGAAAAAAAATACATAATCGAACTTATTATTAATATACCTACAAAGCTAATGTAATAAAATTATTTTCTGCATAATTTTATACAAACGAGTGTAACAATTGATCAAAATATGAAAAAAAGAAATTTTAAATAAATAGAATTGTTACAGGAAGAGGTAAAGAATTTAATAATTATGTTTTTTTAAATGGCCCGTTGTTATTATTAAATAAAGTATAAGGTAACATAAACTTTAAATTACTGGTAACATAAGTAATTGCGTAAGACTTATGTTAAACTCTTTTTATTGTAGTAGATAACTTTGATAAAGCGCAGTACTAATTATGTTAACTGTATGTATCTTTTTAATGAGTAGCGGTTTACTTGGATTCATGTTGCTTTACAATTTCTTATATTTATATAAAAAAATTTAAAAAAAAGGCATAAGTAGAGCATTATCAGCATTAAACTTTTAGGAAATTTGCATGATTCACTTTATATTTAATGTCAACAAAATTTTAATAAAAGACATAGAATAATACACGATTTAAAAACTGCACATTTACACTGTATATTTATACAGAAATAAGATGTTATACACAAATAGAAATACTGTCTCACGCATCTTTAATTTACCAAGGCTAATCAATGTAAAATCCAAAACTGCATCTCAGCATATTCCCATAGCGAAGCTTACTGTTCACTTCTTCACCGTTTTCAGCCTTGTGATGACATTCGTCGAGTTACCTCCCACATTACGACTTACCGGCCTCTGCTGTAGTGCACCAATGGTCACGTGCTTCTGCAATCGGCCGATTGGTTTACGCTCAGCGGTTCTCTGATCGTCGAAGTTCACCTGGGTGCTCGAATTTCGCGTCGAGTGAGCGAGTCTCTCGCACTCGGAGAACTTGCGCGCCACCTCGTCGCTAGCCTCCAGGTAGCGACGCATCAGGAACGACATACCACTGCCATCTGAATCATCAGATTTGTCGCCGCTCACGTGGTGCCTCTTAGCGTCGAGTTTACCAGCCGCGTTGGTTGTTGAAAATTTTGTTTTTGGGGGTTTTGTGGATTTTTTATGGCTAGGAGGTTTTGGAGGTTTAGGTGAGGTGAAGCTATGAGGTGAGGGTTTGGTAAAGATGCTTCTAGGGCTGCGCATGGCTAAGGCACGTTGGCTGATAAATTCCTTGGAGTCAGAGTCGCTGAGATCGGCTTGGAGTAATACTGATTTTAGCTGTTCTTTTTGCATGAGCAGTTCTCTCTTCTCTCGCTCAGTCTCCGAAACTTTAGCTTTCCCGGGTTTCTCCTTTTTCTCGTTTTTACTCTTCATCGTCGACGACTCCTTTACGAATTTCATCTCTCGATAGCCTTCCCCTGCTGCATTTTTCTCCCCAAACTTTTGCCTGTCGCCAGTTTCCTTCGGAGCGAGCAACTTTTTCTTCTTAACTTCGCTGGAAAGTTTGACGGGAGATTTCATCGGCGTTGGACTATAGTCGACGCTCTGCTTCCTACCTACACTTTTAACGTCAGTCTGCTGAAAAGATGACTTGGATAGGTTGACGCTAGCCGAGCGAGCGATTTTCTCACTTCGGTCGCTAGTTTTTGGGGAACGCGCAAACTTGTCGTCGAGGGATTTTAGATGCTTCTTTGTCGCTGCTCGTACTTGGTGGTCTTTGGCGAGTTTCTTAAAACCTTGGTTTGCACCAATCTCCTTCTCCATGGTTGACAATTTCGAAGATTTTTTTAATTTTTTGTACAATATTTTCCAAATGGCGTTTGTATTGAAAATCTAACGGGGAACAAGATATATTTTCTAAA
Source organism: Torymus tubicola (assembly GCA_035583055.1). NCBI lineage: Eukaryota > Metazoa > Arthropoda > Insecta > Hymenoptera > Torymidae > Torymus > Torymus tubicola. Next base: position 21,423,217 of record JAWWEQ010000010.1, on the reverse strand, counting down.
TATTTTAATTTTTCAAAATAATACTATCAAAGTGAGGCTTTCTATACTGATCACTATTTTTTAGTGAAATAAGTAAATCAAAGTTTATTTAATAACAATTTTATCAATTCCACTAGTTTTTTTAAAGGATGATAAAATATTTTTGTAGTAATAAAAACTGTACCTCGTAACCAACCGACGATACACAAAATAATTTAGCAATATCTTCCAAGCTTAGGTACTTCACTAATTTTTCAATTATAAATCTCGGTAAAGTTAATAGGGTATTTGCCCCTTCTGATGTTAATAGTACAAGATAATTTAGTATTGTTGAACCTAAAAATCAATCAAAATCTAAATAGAAATAATTATACTGATCGTTATTTTTATTTATTTTACCAAAAACATGTTTAATTTCTTCTTTTAACGATAAGTCCTCATTAAATTCTGAAAATTTAGTTATTCGCACCGCCGGTAGTAAATGAGGTCCATAAGAAACTCTCCACAAATTTAAGATAACCTAACAAGGAAAATTGAAAATTTTTTACGCATATATAAAAAAATTAAGTAAATGGTTAAGTATTCATCCGTTGATTGAACGAACCTCGTTATCCACTACTTTTAGTCCATAGTAATCTCTACTGGCACCAGGTGCGACCGAATACTTTTCGAAATGTACAAGTTTATTGTTCATACTCAGGTTAGATTCGCAAAACAGAATTGTATCAATTGTACAGAGTTTAGCGTGAAGTATGAACAATGTTTTCATTTATCTTATAAATAGAATATTTTTTATGATTTCAAATATTTAGCATTAGAAATGAAAATAATTTTAATATTTGTATTTAAAATAAGCACAATTTTTAGTTTTATTTAAATTGCATTATCCATAATATTAAACTACTGCAATAGTAATATACAACTTTGAAAACTATAATATCAATTGTTGACTTGTTAGATTTGTAAAATAATTTATTATTTACTTTCGAAATAATGATTTGGTATGGATATAGGAAAAGGTAAAGACAAAGAAAAACATAATTTATCAGTCGATTTCACAATTTTTATTACAATAGATTCGATATGAAGAAGTGAAGATAAATATAGAAATGTCAAAGTAAAAATGGAAAGACGAATGTTGCATTCGTTATAGAACCGTAATCGTAACAATATTACAAGATAGGCTACACAGTAATATCACAATGCATGATTTACAAACTTTCGTACGAGTGTACAAGAGAAGAAGTGATTGAAAAATCGTATGTGTGTAGGTATGCAAACGCTTCCTTCAGAAATCAGACGAGAAAAAAAAATATATATAAAGTCGCAACAATTCAGCGGAAACGATCGTTACAAACTGAACGTTTTGCAAACCCAAATTATTCTCGATTTACAAAAAAAAAGAAGAAGGAAAAAGTAATTTGAACTTCTAATAAATAAAAAATAAATTCGATGACGCAACTTCTTAAACGAAAGGTAATTGTGAATATCATAAGTATTTACGAATTACATTTCGACATCTAACTAATATAACACATCTTTCATCTTAAAAAATTATAAAAAAATTCATTCATTTGTTTTCTTCAAAAGATTGGGTAAGACGCTCTCTTTCTTTCTTTCTGCTTACTATATCTCTCCTCTTCTTCGCGTCTCTTGCTTTGCTCATCTTAAAAGTTTTCGCGTTTTCGCGTTATAGAAAAATTTATTATATATATATATATATATATACGTTTTATTTTTTGTCTTGCAATAGGAAAAATTCAGCTTTTATCTAAAGTCTATACAATTCTACTTAGAGCTTATTATTATTATTTATTATTATTATTAATATTATTATTATTATTATACGAAAAAACGGAAATATCACAAATACCGATGAGAGAAGTTGATACTTCGTATAGAGATATATAATAATTATATATACGATATATAAAGGAAAAGCAAGAGAGAAAAAGAGCTTTTTTTGCGGGGGGAGCTTCCACTTTCACGACACCTTTCAGTATGTATATGTGGCTGTGTGTTTATGTGTTTAATGTGTAAATTCTAGGATATATCTCTTATTAAATACTTGATTGCATGATTGATATGACGTCCCTAGTCTCGGAAAGGCTCTAAACAGTTCGATGAGCTTAATAAGGTCGAGGCGGTGAAAATAAATTACTAGGCGCTAGCGTATTTTGAGAGTCTTACAGGCGATGGAACAAAGTAAAAAGGGGGTAATGTATCATCATCATCATAATCATTCTTCTTTACTTCACGTCTCTTCGGTTTTTTTTTCAAGCACATCGTCGTAATAATATATATAAAAATTGCGGGAGTCGAGGCGCGCTCATTCTTCCGTCGCACACACGCGCATTCTGCGGAAGGTGGCAAAAAGGAGGTATATATGCTCATTATACAGGGGAGTAAAATCACAATTCCAAAGCGTCGACTTGCCTCTTGATTACGTATATACGTTTGACTTTTTTTTTGTCTTTCTTGTAAAGTGACGTTATTTTCAACAACGAGTAGAAAAGAGTCTAAGCATTTATCATTAAAATGTTTTTTTTTTTTCGTATACCGATAGTTTTGCCATTCGAGAATAAAAATGACCAAAGAGAGTATAGTCGAAATGTGTGAATAAGAAATGATTAGCTTATTTATTTTTTTCGATAGCAAGCGGCTTTGGAAAATATTCGAGCTAAAGCGACAGCGACTGTTTCGTCAAGTTTTCCATGCTCTTGGAGCGCGATTTTGCGTAAAAACAAAAATTAATTGACAGAATCGCGCTCACACGTTTACACATAATGGCTTCCGTCTTCTTATCAACAAAGTATATCACCTAAACATCGACGTACACGTGCATGTATGTAGATACATACAAGGAGTCCTATAATTCACGATTGTATAGGTTTTTTTCGTAACATTTTTATTATACTATTTAAGGAGACTGAAACGCTGATTATGAAAATTGAATAGAATAATGAAAAAAGACAAACATATTCAGTGTAAAACTATCAAGGAAAGAGTATGATTATTATAATACATTGCTGTTCCGATAAGGTGTGAATGATATATTGCAAAAATACGATTCTACCGCTTATCTTCAGTCTCCTTTCACAAGAATTGTCTTGCTCTTATTTCAAAGAAAAAAAAAATGAAAGAGAAAAAGAGAATAACCAAGAGGTTGATGTATCTAGTCGCAGGAAAGTACGCTGGGCAAAGGCATGCAGTCTTATCACGTTCGACGCTGGCTAAAAGAGTCCAACCAGCGCCTTCAAGATTAGGTTTATATAACGAAGTCTAATTTACAAAATCTACGGTTTCGACTTTTCTCTTTCTCTCTCAAGTTTTCAAAACTTTACAGTTATCCTAGTATTTTCCACGTTATTTTTTTCTCGTTTGCGCTTCTACAAAGATTTACAAATAACATCGTTCTCGGAGAAATCAGTATAAGAACGCGACGCAATCGTGTCGATCGACAAAGACCTCGTAATTATCCTTATATACAACATCCGGGAACTATTATTATGTACATCGTGTTTAACGTATTTATATTTATATTTATATATATATAACACACAGAGATTGTATACGTTTTTTTCAGGCGATAATTTACAAATCTATATATGATTATTAATTCATTATTCGTCGATTGACACGAGTGCCCAGTCGCTATTACACAAGTGAGTGTGAAACTTCGATAGTTGGCCTTTCTTTTTTTAATCTTTCGCGTACGACACACTTCTAGACGAATCATATTACAGTACGAATAATGGAAGAACAGATTTGCGTATATTGCATCGGTATATATGTTTGTTTTTTTTTTCGTGTGTTTACATAGGTATAATATAACAGCGAAGAGAGTCGGAGACGCCTCGGGTTAGCGCGAATCAGCTCAGACCTTGTATTATATACGTATAATATATTCAGATATGTTCTTAAAAGCAGCACCGTTTTATTTGTTCAATAATTCATTATTATTGTTATAGCTTTGATAGATATATTAGTAGAATAAATAACGTTTTTATTTTTTCTAATAAAGACTTTAAATTCACGTAGACATTCTCTTTTTTTCGTTATCTCATATCTCTGTAAAAGGTCCAATCGTTCGCTTGCTGACTATAGACGTCCCTTTCTTTACATATACATATTGATACAAATTAAATTGTTGATTCTTTACCGATGTATATATAGTAGCACTGTTAAAACTGTCAATGCCAATTATAATCTCACCGTTAAAATATTAATTCATGAATGATATAAAGGGAGACCAGTGCGTCCACATTATTACACAAAACTATATATACGTCAAATTGGTCAGATAATTTCTCTCCCTATATATATTCGCCAACTACGCTTATAATCCGCCATAACCCAACAATATAATAATAATATAATCAACGCGGTAAAACACGTAATTTTGATTAAGTTAAAAAGTAACATCCAGATCATCAGTATTACTTCGACATCAAGATTTTTGATATAATCTACGATTCATCTGTCGACTATATGTACCAAAAGCCTTGGCAATTATAATCGACCACGATTCGGTATATATACGGTGCGACGGTGTTTAAGTTTTCACAGTGCTAATTCTTCCGAACAAACAACAACATGATTCTTCCAACAATCTCATCAACATCTTGGTCGATTTAGAAAGTAATCGACGGTGAATTAAGGAATTTCATCGTGTACATCGCAACCCGAGGATAAGGACAACAACCTTATGACTCTTTGTCATCACCTCGGGTCCGTCACATTCGAATCTTTCAAGTATACACAATAAATAATGCACGATTCTGAGTACAAACTTCAAGTATCCCTAGCTATTGTTTTTCCTCCACCTCTATCTCCTCCTCCTTCTCGCCTCTATTAAACGACACCCATTCAGACTTCTCTCGTGTCTCCTCTGTCTCCCAACATATATATGTGTGTACCCCAGGCACGCACACGCACGCACGCATATAGGAAAATCGCGCGCCAGGGGCATCATCAACATCCCTTCGTCTCTTCAGTCCTGAAGTGTATATATGAATAACGTTCACAGATGATTCGAAATGCCCTCTGCAAACATTCTTATATCCACTTTCTGCGTTTCTATTCCAAGTGTTCATGGACAAGTGGGACAGACCTGGCCGTAGCCGCACCAGTTGAAGCTGGTGGCGACGGCTCGTCGTCGGTATCCCCGCAGATGCTGCTCGACGTCGTCGTCTCTTCTGATTCGGCTGCGTCGACGGTGAGTTGACGTTGCTCCATATGTTCGAGGGTTTTCTCGATAGCGCGAAGACGTTTTTCCAGACTCGTCGTGCCGAGAATGCCAACTTGCAGCTGTGGGCCGAGAGGAAGAATGGCTAAGAGCCACCACATCCAGGAGGGCCCGTCTTGTAGATATTGCCAGTTATCTTCTGTGTCCGGCATCTCGCCAAAGACGCGACGGATTTCCGAGCGCTGGGAGTATGGTACGGTCACCCACCATCTTCTGCTTTTTGCTCGTACCTAGAAAGGAAATTGTTTTATTTAATTAAAGTTCAGTGTAGGAGTTTTTCTGCGTAATTTATTTCACGATATGATTTGAGAAATAAAAAAATATATAAATATAAATTTTACAAATGAAATATTTATTACATTAAAATTAAGTTTATCCCACTATATCTTTCAACTTTACTCCGTACCACAAAAATCTCTTTATATTCCAATTACCCCCAAAATGTCTCTGTCGCAACTCATAATTCGCGCGGTTTCCCAACGCGGTCATAAAGACGCGTAATTTTGCAATATATACAAGCATATAAGCGTTACATGCGAAGGAAGAAGAAGAAAAAAAAACGAGATCTCTTGTAGCATATACACACACATACCTTGTTATGCAACTCGGCGACGTTTAGCAACTGGTCGGTTGGTATTGGCGTGTCCCTCAAAAATTCAACCTGCGCGGTATCGTAGCCGTCGCGCTCGCCGCCTGTAAGGACGCGAAAACGCCGCGCACCCACGGTACTTAGTATGCTGCAGCCGTCCTTTAGCAGCACTCGGTCCCTTATCTCCAGCATCGTACCGTACTCTGCATACCTGTACAAAGATAATCGTCGCTTTTAATTTTTTGAATTTATATGAGTAGCGTGGGTACATTTATGTGGAGAATAATAAAAGTTAGAGCTTGGAGAATGTTCTTGTAACGTTGAAAATAAAATTTTTTAAGTATGAAATTTATTTTAAAAGTTAACTAGATCAACAATATTTTTAAAATTTTATTTTCAGTAATCCTATTACTATGACATAATTTTGACTAACAAGATTAAAATGTAATTTATTTATTTACAAAATTTAGTTTCAAAACTTTATTTCTCCACTGACAATTGTTATCATTTATAAATTATAAAAAAAACCTCCTCTTCTTACCTTTTACAACCAGTAGCCTCTCTATTCAAACACGCGGCAATGCCAAACTGTCCAACTCCGCTCTCAAGGCACCTGCGCACCATAAGCCTATACCTCGGCTCATAAACAAAGAGAGGACAAGCTACACAGGGGAACGCCGTCGTGCAGACAAACACAGCAATACGTCCACGCGATGTCGTCTCCGAGCTCATGGTCATCATCGTTAAGGAGCCAGCATTGTTATCCTCATCCGCGTAATCCTCCTCCTCGCTAGTTGCAGCCTGGACGAGCTCGTGACGATGGCAAGCGGCACGCGCCGCGTACTCCTTAGGCGCAGCCCACTTGATCGCTCGCTCCACGAAGTCCGTCACCGTCTTCTGGCTGCTAGCCAGGTACTGGAATGCAGAGAGAGAAGAGGGGGCTAATGAGAGCTGGCCTCTTAAGAGGAGAGAGAGAGAGCGACCTTGAGTACGCTGCTCTCTATTGTGATTGCTGAGAGTGACGATGATGTAAAGGGGTAAGGTGGGATGATGCCCTCTGCGTATATCGGAAAGCTATTAATTAATGGGGTTGCTGGGTTTAAGGGAATTTGCTGTCTTTTTTTTATATTTTGTGAAGGTTCAGGGTTTCCGAGCTCAGTTTTTATATTGTAATTAATTTATATTTCATTTCTCGATTCTTTACCCAAATACATTTATTTTTAATTTAAGACTTTTATATAACATTCTAAAAATGTTTTTCGCAAAACCTTTATAAACTACCTCAATTTCTTACAGAATTCTATTACTAGTCGTTCGTATATACAACGAAAACGGCAAAATGCCGAAGCAAAGAGAAGCCATTTAAGACCAAGATCGAGTGGAATTGAAGAGAGAGAGAGAGAGAGAGAGAGAGAGAGAGAGACGTCTCTCTTTTCGTCGCCTATTGATTTTCGGCAAGACACTCGACGACGTTTACTGCCCCGTATATTTTGGCGGATGGCACAAAGTGGCGACGAGCTCTCGCTCACAGCCGCAGCACCCAATGTATTAGATATATATATATTCTTGCGCGAGGCTTTAATTGATGTTCGTTTAAGGGGGCTGTTAAAGTCGCGCGACGCTGGTTCTGCGAAAGGATATGGGCGACACCGTCGTAAAAGTTTACCGGTACAGGCGAACTTAAAAGCAGGGGTTTAAATTTTGGCTAAAAATTTTATCTATGATGTGTTGTGCTTTTCGTGATATACATAATGTTTTCTTTCTTAATCAATATGTGCGTATACGATTGATTATAAAAAGACGCGAAATTGACGTCATTTTCGAGTTGTTTTTTGTCAATCTCAAACCGAGATATCGCGAAATTGACGTCACGTTGAGATTGTTGAGTATTAATCTGAAAATAGATTTGACAATATACCAAAACCAAAACAAATCATCAGATTCAACCGACAAGACAAAAAAATCACGAAATTACACAGTAGCAGTACAAAGCCTCACCTATACACACGCCAGTATATATTTCAAAAAAACCGCAAAATCGTTGCTCCCCGGTACCGCGCCATAAAAAATTCGTCGTTAATACCCGAGATAACAGTCGTCACTATATAATACATATACGCGGAAGCTCGTGGCTGTGACCCGACCGCAGACAATCATTTCAATCCGTTGCATCGTTAACCGCCGCCTCAAAGAGAGCCAAAGAGAGAGAATAGCCGAGAGAGTCTCATTTGCAAACAGGTGTCTAGCCGCTACCGCGGTATCCGCGGCTTCATTCGCTGCTGCTTCTGTGTATGTTTATATATAAGTATATATGCGCAGGGACCCGAAGAAGAAGAAGAAGAAGAAGAAGAAGAAGAAGCGTGTCACCGAAAATAGATGTGGGGTTTTTATGATGCTATAGGTTGCGCTGTTGCGAGATGTTGCACGGATTTGCGAAACGTGGGAAAATCTTGTTTTCCTAAAGTAAGCGATATGTTGTTGTATGTCTTCGAACTATAAAGAGTATATATATATAGCTGGTTACGTTTGAAATTGACATAATGTAATTATTTTTTTTTTAATCTTCAAAATAAAAGATTGCTGATAACTGTATGTTTTGCTAAAGATATTTAATTTAAGATTTTAAAGATTATTTTCGAATGAATTGGCAATAACAATGTTATATATACATACAAATCTTTTAATCTCTTTAACAGTTTCTCCAAGATGATGCAATTTATTATCGTTACATAACTTTACACGACTGTTCGTAATCTACTTATTAACCCTTCAGTCGCAGGTGTCATACTTTTAAAAGAATTTCTGGAATATTCTTTAAACTTTTTATTATCAATAACAGATTAATAGCTACATTTTATTTAATTTCATTTAACGTACATTCTTTTATTTTTAAGAGAATTCTACTCTTTATAGCTAACGTAATCCGTAAGATATACGAAATTATACAAAAACACACGCCCGAAAATCAGCTACAATAAACTGCAATGAAATTCTTGTTTTTACTGCCACCCTTAACACATTTCTTAACCCGGTTTCTCCTTTTCCACCCCTTTCCTAAACTTTCCACCTTCCTCTCTTAGCTTTAATTACATAACAACTGCGCGCGAGCAAATCAGGGATCCGCATGCAAAGCTTATATTATATGCAGTACTCACGTCGGCGAGGGAGGTGACACAGAGTGGACAGGCGGACGAGTAGTCGAGGCAACGGTCCAAGCACATCCAGCAATACGTATGACCGCAAGGTGTCGTCACCGGCTTCCAAAGCAGTCTGCAACAAAGGATGCAGTCCAGGTCGCCACCGGCTGCGCCGCCATTAGGTGGTGGTAGCAGGATCTCCGCTGGTTTTGGCTCGACTCCTGGAATAATTCATTTTTTGTTGTAATATAGAGTTTTAACAAACGAAAGGAATAAGGTTTGTTGACTGATAAACAATTTTATTGTATATAGCTGTGGATTCTCTTTTTAATTCGTTATTCAATTGCGGGATGAAATAATGAAGAATTGCGATAATGAAATAATATAGGTATATGAGGTCAATTACGTAAAGAATGATATAATACAAATGATTCTGTGTATATATATATATATATGAATAATGGTTTAAGCAAGGAATTATGAGAGAAGGTTCTCACGGCACTGCTTTAGGCGAAAAATCCTTCATTGTTATTCAAAGCTTGTTTTTATGTACAAAAGTATTACGTTATCATGATTAATTAGACGAAAAGTGTTTGTTAAATCGTAATGTAAAATCATATTTTTAAGGAATAAAATATGAGAATCTTATTGCAATTACAGTTTATAAAATATTATTCTATGTCACAAAAAAAACACAATCCCTAAAGCATTTTCCAAATCTTTTGATACCGTATCAATTTTTTTCAACAATAACCATCATTTAAAAAAAAAACTACCATCTACACCTACTTGAAAACTTACTTTTTAATTTTTCAACCTCTTGGTACAACCTGTCCAATGTGGCATAAAGCTTGGAATTGTCCTGCGGCGTCGTGCTGGAAAGTAGCCGCCGACAAATAGACTGAAAGTGACAAGAGAATCAGATTAATTTGACTGCATAATTACGTGGCATTAGATATGCTCCGAGCACGCTTGCATAACATACATACACACACACGTATACGCCGCCTAACATTCATACACGCTTCATGTCAAGTAAATAATACAAAGAATTTTTCTATAATACCAGCAGGGACCGCAACATTTTTCGGTCGCGATAATTAAAACACAATGCACGTCGCATTACATAACATCCCAACGACAACGACGAGGTCTATCAAAGGCTTACACGTATATACATACACATAAATACTCATATTATATTATCTTCTTACGATATTGTGACACGATGTGCGCAGTAACCCCGCGCGCATATATTATATAAACGCGAAAACGTTGGTAAGGGACGAAAAAAGAAATTAAAATCGCTCGTAATATTTCAATCGTACGCTTGTTTCTCTATAGCCGAACCGTATAGACCATGCGTGAGATCTTAACAAGTCAATTACATAAGGATTACGTTTGAACGCGCGCAAAGCAAAAATGATACGCACCAAATTATCCCCCACTACTATACGATTCAAAGACGCGCGCGCAACAGCACACGACTACCTATACAATGTATTTAATTGGCCGCGCGCGCGAGAGAGAGAGAGAGAGAGAGCGTTGACAAGTATCTCCGAGCGATTTCTATTTTCGCAATGGCCGGATTATTTTTAACGGACGCACATGGGTAGGCGGCGAGAGAGAAAAAAAACGGGCTAATGACTCGTCAGCGAGGGCGAGACAGTGGGAGAGATTCATTGAGACGATGTGAGATTAGGTTAATTAGTACAGTATAACAACATTTTTAAAGAAGTTATTAATAGATTTTTATTATACTCGACAGAATAATTTTAATTTATGAAATGGCTCTAAAATAAACAAAGAAATTTCATTCAATACCCGCAAACAAATCCATCGTTCATTCATATATACACTATGTGCACGTTTTCGTCTTTAGGCTTACCTGTGAAAAGTCGTCCTCGCCACCACTACTGTTATCCTCGCAGTCCGAGGTGTTGACAATGCCACCGCCGTTGGTATTACGCCGATGCCGGTGTCCCGTGTTCATGAGGGGCAGCAGCAGGTGGTGCCGGTTCCGCCTCATGCGCACTTCCACCAGGTCGTATGGTGTACGGAAACCTGCGCCACTCTGACGACGTACGTTCGAGGCGAGCACTCGGTGTAGTACCTGTAAAAGGAAAAAGATAAAAAGGTTAAAATGGGTGTAAAGACTGAAAGCTTGATAAGAATTTCAATTAGTTCATGGGGGGTGATTAGGGTAACAAAGAATCGGAATGTAAGATTTAAAGTTGATTATTTGATAAAAAAAAGAGCAATGAACAACACGAATATTTATGATTACAATGAACGCATTTATATCGTAACAGCAAGTGCGCTTTCCTCTTAAAATTTAAATTTCGATTACAAATTCTAATATTGCATCCACGGTTATCCTCTACCCGTAATACCATATACCAATATATAAAATCTACCTCAAAATATATTCGCAATCTATAAATAGCCAATCGCAACTAAATAGAATTCCTATCGACTGAATCAACATCGGCCGCAACCTCTCTCTCTCTCTCTTTCTCTCTCTCTCTCTCATTCAGCAAACATCTAAATTTATCCCCCTCCGGTTTCCGATTAACATACATAAGCCACCTCGCACTACCAAAACACTCCGAGGAGCTCCCTCACTGCCATCTCTCTCTCTCTCTTCTTACAATTGTATACATCCGAGGTCAACGGCACCTCCTCCATTCAATCCACTCATCTCCTTCCTACCTCGCTCCTTCTTCACTATATACTACGAAAAAACAAAGATCCACGACCACTCGCGCATAATATACACTCTATAAAAATCTCGATCCGAACCAACGAGAGAGAGCGAGAGAGAATGAGATACGTATACACACACATATAATATAGCGAGCGCCGCGGGTCAGTCAACTCGGCGTGCGTGCGAGCGAGCGCGGGGTTCATTCAACCGGCGGTAGTGCGACGCGCGGGCGTTAAAGCCTACCGGAAACAAACGCTGCTGCTCTCGTCGTCGTCGTCGTCGCCGAGGCGAACCGAGCGTGACGAGTGCGAGCGAGCGAGCGGAGGATGGATATGAGTGCACGAGTGAGCTTTGTTGTGTATGAGCTAGGAGTTCAAAGAGAGGAAAGAGAGAGAGAGAGAGGAGCAAAGTGCGTGACGAGCGTTGCTCCGAGGATGATGACAAGAGATACAGTTGTAGCATGAGACAATATGGTTGTTGGAAGGACTTTTTTTTATTGGAAAAGTTTATCTGAAGCGTTTTAATCCTTTCTTTTTCCTTTTTTTATTAATAAAAAATAAAAGAAATGTATATCATATATGTATAATACTTTTTTCCAACCTAATAATATCCTCTTCGTTACCGCTTACACTAATTTTACCCACCGGGCATCCACCTTTACTCTACAAAAAAAAATTCACATTCATCCCTTAACGAGCGCATTCGAGCGGCAAAAACCAATCATAATTGAAACTCTCTGTAACCATAGCGCGATTATCTCTCCTATACAAAGCGGGTAATTGAAGGAATTAATCGATCTCAGTAACCGAGGTTTTGCTTACCCTCGTCAGCTCGTGCCGGACGGCCTGTGGATTTTTGTCGATGACCGCGCTCGTGCACAGGGCAAGAAGCGCCTCCTCGTTCCTCATGAGCGCGGACAAGGCTAGGCCACGCTGGTAGTGACCCTAAAACATAGAGAGAATGATGGTCTTAATTCAATGTATCGTCGGGTCCCAAAATTCGCTGTTGTATAGTTTCATATGTTAAAACATATAGAAGAAAAAATATATATATATTACGTCGAAGTAAGAGATATATATAACGGTTACTCATTTGTATTCAACAATATAATAAGCGTCATCGTAGACGTATTATAATCGACGCGTGTAAATGAACAACGGCCAATTCTAAATATAACTCCCTCTGCTCGTTATAGGAACAAAAAAACATTTATTACACCCATTTATTTTAATTCTAATTACTCTATACCGAGCGTTGACAAAAAAATGTCATCTCTATATAACAGGCATAGCACACGACCGCGAAAAATAAGAGCATATATATACATACAACACTGTGCCATCGCGACGACGACGCGAATATAATGAAGCTATAAGCGCCTGCGCGAGAACAGCCTTATATACATATATATATATACACACACGAAATGCCTGCACGTGCGCAAGTGCTCGGCCTCTCTTCCTCTCACTCTCTCTCTCTCTCTCTATCTCACCTTGCCCCAGTCCGGGCGCACTCGAACTGCATGATCAGCGTCGGCGAGGGAGGCCTGCGGCCGATTCAGCAGGAGCAACGCGTGGGCCCTGTTGCTCAGGTGGAGCGGACTGTTTGGCGCTGGAAGTAGAAAGAATAATGTGGTTAGATGCGTGTATTTTTTTGTTTTATTATTTTATTATTTGGTGGTTTGTCGATTAATGGAATAATTCATAAATATAAGAGAAAAGGTAAGAAATAAGATACAAAAAGTTGATTTCGATGGTAAAAGGTATGGTATCATTGTTAATGTACACAATTAACGATGGTAAATACAGATTTAATTCCTCCTAATATGACGAACAGTTTCTTATATCACTAGAAACCACCAAGGATAATAATTTCGTATTATTACGAAATGTTTGATTTTTCATGAACCGCCTCTTACGATCCATAAAACCACCAATTAAAGTAGTTCAACCGTGCACTAATATAAATACAGATAACCCCAAAAACAAAAAAACCGAGCGCGCTACTCACTCGTTCCCACAAATTAATCATTAATTTCTCAACCATTCAATTAAACTTCACGTCCATTGCGCAACCATCCTCGACCAAATCAATTAGCAAAAAAAAAGAAAGAAAAAGAAAACAGAACTGTATCAATCCCAATTCACCTCACCCGCATATAACCGAAATCAAATCATAATACGCGTTCGATTCCCGCGCGCACTTATACACACACACACATACATTATATTATACACGTGTATAATACGCACCGAACTGCGCATTTGGCGAGTATACGCGCGCTCGTTTAATTGGCTCGCCCTCCCTATATATATATATATATATATATATATATATATATATATAAAATATATACATTTTTTCGCAATAGATAAATCGC
>JAWWEQ010000010.1:21164743-21406292 GCA_035583055.1 Torymus tubicola | reverse complement strand
TATATATAGATTGACGCGAGGGCGGAAAAAAAGATAGGCAGTAGGAGGACCGAGACGAGTGCTGTACCGAATTACAAGGGATCGATAGTCACTGCCGCGCCGAGGTGCTTTTAATTGAGGGATAGGCTTTGGACCCGCGAGTGCATCGATTTTCTCTCTACTGCTCTCTCTACTACTGCCTTCGTCTCTAGTTCGTTACTTCATTGGGAATTATGAATGACCCGGGTAGAGTTATATCATCCGGAGAGGATTGAATTTCCGATATTTTAATTATGTTGCGCCGTCGGGGAGGATGTACAGCTCACCGGAGATGAGTGAAATGTATTCATCTTCTCAACGAGTTCGATTGCGAACCGGTTTATTGGTCGTTATAAACTTTCATATATATATATATATATATGCGTATCGCTTTGATCATGCTCACCGGGTAATTCGTTTAAAGCCGAGCAATTATTTTTGCTCGAATGCAGAGCGAGCCTCTGCGGGATCTATAATTATCATTGATATATAATATAGCACCCCTGACGTAAACCATACAGTTAATCACGCGTAATATTACAAACACGACTCCGCGTCCCACACGTAATTCCCTTAACCACTTAATTCCTCTACTATTACATCTAAAAAAAAAAAGGTTCCCCACACCCCAAGAAAGACACATACCCACGTCATTATACGCCTATCGAGCATCTCAGTTTCAAACCCAACTGAACCAGCAATTACACTCTTCTTGCACACACATCACATCTTACTCTCTATATATACGTAAAGAATTCCACACCTCGTTAAATTCGAATTTCGCGCACCCTTTGAAAGCCAAGAAGAGGCATCAGTCTGACTCTCCTCCCTCATGCCCGTGTGTATATGTGAGGAGATTGGTATCGAATGTCGAAGGTCTGTGGGCGATTACGTCCCTGGAGGTTGGCCGTGTGCGTAGAAGCACGTGCGACTACGCGAGAGTGAGCTAATAACCGCGTGAGCGAACGCGCGCGTACGCAGCCATTAGGAGCGACTGAAAATTTCACGTGGTCGTATGTGGTGATGCCAATTTAGGATGATGGTTCGTAGAATTTAACGATGGGTATGGCTCGAATTTAATGCGATTTGTTAGTTATTTTTAATATAGAGATTTACCTGGAAGGTTTAGATTATTGTTAACGGGGAAGTTCGTTATGTTCGTTATACTTTTTTATGTTACTCTGGCTGTATATTAATAGTATACGTCCGGTAGGTTTTTGCTATTAGAAGTACTCAATACGAACTTGATTTAGGAAAATTTTTCATGATCCATTAGATTTCTTCTTGCCGAATTGATAAAAAATTATTTAATAAAATTATTTGTAGTTTCAACTTTTTTATCTGATGTATTAAAAAATATATCAGTTTTTAAATTCACTTTTTGGACGAAAAACTGTAAACGACATGGCAGTGGAGCACGAAATTTTTGAAACCTTTTAACCGGGGCAATACGACGAAAAAGCCGAGTCGTAACACGATAAGCTTTCTCGTAAACGAGCAACATAAAACCAGCGAAATCTGTAAACGTACTCCCGTAAAAAGTTGGTGACGACTGAATTTCTTATTCGATACCTTGTCTTTTTTTTTAAGTTTTCTTACCTCAAAATAGAAATTTTCTATTTTCTATTTTTTTTTATATATAAGAGTAGTAAGAATCAACTATTCGCTACAAGTGTAACTAATAAAAATAACATAAGAAATATCAAATAACTTCATTAATGTTTAATATATTGAACAAGAACTTGACTACTTTTAACCTAAAGACTAAGCTTAAAAATTGTACATCACAAATTTTTAAATTACTAAAAAAATTTTCTTTTGAATTAAAATATCCTACAAGATACCGAAAACAAAATTAGGTACGACTCCTTCCAATCGAAAGCATTCTAATTTCAAACTTCAATTGACGAACGAGCGTCCCTGACAATCGCTGATCAGCCGAATTCCCAAGATCACGTACATATACCCCTCCATCACATAGGACGACCCACTGAACCAAACATACACCTTCGATTGGATCTCTCGAAAACCCACAATTCCTTTTTTTCCTTTTCGTCCTTTTCCAGTACCCTTTCATCCGCGCGTCTTCGTATTTTCGTGTTTGTTTTCCTCCCCTCGTTAATCGGTCTACGTGCGGAGAGGGGAAACTCGCGCGTTGGGAGGAAATCAAAGTGCCAGCTGTCAGCCATAACGAAGGAATGAAAAGGCAAGTGTCCCGATATTTCACTTTTTTTTTTTGCAAACGCTTGATGGGGGGAGAAAGAGAGATGACACGAGTCGATAAAGTCGACGACGAGGGAGAAAGATGGAAATAACGGCTCGTTATGAAGTTCCTTTTCCCGTTATCGAGTTATAACGACGGGAGTGGAAAATATGCGATGAGCGAGTATATACGTGTGTATGTGTGTGTTTGTGTATATAGAGACGACGCTGATTTGACTGTTCGCGCGAATTCGCACGGAACGTTGGAGAGAGAAGTCGTTTGCTGTAGGGGAATCGAGCGTCGTGCGTCGCGATATAAATGACGTCTCAAGGTGAAGGCGCGTTATAATACGCGCGTCTAATGGAATTTTATAGGAAAATATGAAGATACAATTTGTTTGGTAATGTCGTATTTTTCATATAACGTTTCGATATCATTAGAATTGGAAGTTTTATTTAATGTATTATTCCTTCAAATTGTTTTTTTTTGCGCATGTGATTACTTGCAGTTGATCGCTCTAATTTATTAAACTGAAGGACTTTTCAATTAGTACTTGGTTGCAAATAATATTTATTGATTCCTAACAAGGTCAATGTAGTACTAAAAATAAAATACATTTTGAAGGGATAAGCTTCACAACGACAAACTCCGACATATAACAGGGTATCGATTGAATTTTAAGTACGTCGTTAATTACCTTCCTTGTAATTATTGATATTTATCGAATTCTGAAAAAAAAAATCCAACTCATTGTGACTTGGTAAGTAAAACGCTAACGAGTACTTTTCCATCACTATATACTTAACCTTTAGATGCTTGTCTGAATTGAAAATTCGAACAACCCGCATTTTCCACCCTTGACCCAAAAAACAACATAGCAAGACCCTTGGACAACTAGGCGCTATACAATCGCGGGAACCCTTCGATGTCGGCGACATGCTGTAAAATATCTTTCCCACTCACGAGAGATAATCCCGTTCAATTTCCAGCTACTTTGAAACTCGCTCGAGAAGAAGAAGAAGAAGGCAGAAAGATATTCTCTCGCATTGAAGGGAAAAGTAACCAGTACGCCACACACGGTCAATGCATTTTACACAAGGACGCACTCATACACGCTCACACGAGCCTACAATAGGAGATAAAACTGGCTGACGAATTGTATCAAGAAGGGAACATAGAAAAATACATACAACAAGTCAACTAGATTAAGGAGACACATACGAGGGACTAATTTGTTATATAACGTAGTAAATTCTTCGTAAATAAGGGGCCACACGTAGAGAGAGAGAGAGCGAATAGGGAAAGAACGAATACGGCAACGAGCAGCGAGGAGGCGTAGAAAAGTTACATGAGGAGAGAGAACGAGAAGAGACGCGTAGCATATACTATAGTCAATTATTATTCGGGCTAGATACGACGATATAGCCTGGGGATATTTTATAGAGATTTATCAAAACTTTTACCCTTGCGGAGGCGGGCCGCGTGTATATTTTTTGCCTTATCGCGCTCGCTCTCTGACGCCGAGAAAATAGAAGAAAAAGAAGAAGGAGAAAAACGAAAGCAAGGAAAGAACGAAAGATACAAAGAAGAGTCCGACGTGCCCATCGTCGTCGTCGTTCATGCAGCCAATGTCTTTCGTACAGGACTCGAGTGCCAAAAAAGAGTCGCGCGACAGCAGCAGCAGCAGCCGCCACGCCACACTAGGTCTTCCTGATACGATGCACGAGGGACGATAAGGGAGTGAGAGGAAAATAAGAGAGAGAAAGAGAGAGAGAGAAAGAGGGAGAGAGAGTGAGGGAGAGAAAGAGGGATAAATAGAGAAAAAGGAAATCTTCAGGTACTGGTGCCCCAATGTTCTTGATCCTGCAAGGGAAAAACGTGTTATGTACCTACGTGTTGCACGCCGTGTTTGTTATACGAGTGTAAGTGAGCGTTTTCAGCGGGTACTTTTCTCTCATTCTTCCCTGAGTTTTCTTTTTTTTTTTTTTACTTTTCTTTTGTCGTTATACCCACGTGCATGAGACCCCCTTCAGCATGTTTGTCAGATGTATTATTTTAGATTTATTGTAGAAATATTATATATAATAGTATCGTTTAATAGATTGCATTCTATGATTATTGTTGTACTTTTGTAACTATAGCCACTGCTCGTTAATGTATTATACACAGATATATCGATCTATTTTGATACATAATCAATGTCTTATCCTAAATATATGCATTTGTCGAACATCGAATTTATTTGGATTATTGTTCACACTTTATATAAAATCAAGAAAACAAGAATAAAGTTAAATCCCATATAGCAAACAAATGTTTTCGTATGTGAATCTTTGCTAAAATGTTTAAGTCACTCCTTCCAGAAGTTTATAAAATCAGTTTCCCTAAAAATACAAATGCTAAGTCTAATTACTGTGATAAACCTAGTTCTTTATTTAGATGCTAACATTTCAATATCTATTCTTGAAATAAATCTAGACTGATCATAAAATTAGAAATTACGTAGGTGAAATTAATTAACTCGGCAACTTCCATACCAACCATAAAGTAAGTTGACAAACTTTCTGGGAAACTTGAAAAAAAAAATCTTTTTTTATCGTAAAAACTGACAGCCCCGCGTCCCTCTTAACTTTACTATCTCACTGAGCAACCTCCAGTCGCGCGATTATACACCAGCAAGGCTGACTGACATCGCGACGTCGTAGTTCCTCACGACGATGATGAGAACTAAACGAGACTTGTACTATACACCGTCCGACGACCATCTCTCTCTCTGTCTCACTGTCTCTCCCTCACTACACAGCAATCACAGCAATTCCCCGTGGATGATTCTCCTTCTGCAAACGTTTCTCGCGCTCGCGCGGAGAGTTTATACACGCGGAAATCATGTTGCCCTGGTGAAATTGGCCGCCGCTATCGTGTATATAACTTGGAAACGCAACGGTAGCGCGACTTCTTCACAGTTAGGCGCAAGCGAGCATGAATTATAACCTTCTCCTTTAAGATGATGCAGGTAGGGAGAGAGAGAGAGAGAGAGAGGGAAAGTTGGGAGAGTTAACTATTAATTGACGAAATATTAATGTCGGAAGTTCGGATGCTAAGGTGCCGGGTTCGTCGGCTTGCCGGTCTGGAGCTCGTTGTGGCGCGACTTGCTAATGAGCTCGATATGCGCAAGTTACAGATAGGATTTGGCAAGGATGATGGTCTACTGATACCGTTGTTGCAGTTTCGAAGTAGTAATTGCAAATGTTACTTCGTCGAAGGTTTTTATTTTTTATATTTTTTCAAATATGTATTTTTGCGTGAACGAAATCTTGCGGGATTCAACGTCAGCCTATCTAGATTTGAATCTGTGCGTCATTGGTGGCAGTAGCTTCCGACATTCTATATATATACCTTAAAATGATGCGGTTGCCGTCGTCCTAAACTGCCAAGAGGACGTGAAGCTTATCGGACCTCTTTGAAATCGACGAAGAGACATTTTTATCTTTTTAGAGAACATTTTCAATACCTTTCTGATTCAAAATTTTGATATGTTTTTTATTATTATTAAAAAGATGATCTTAAATGGTTTTTCACTTTGACAAAATTTTAGTCTAATCAAGTCTAATCGAAATTACTTTCCAATATATACAGCTTTTTCCAATTTAACTAAAAGTATGGATCAACTTAATCAAATTCAATTTATTTCTTCCTTGAGCTTCCCAGCTTCATTTGCTTTCTATTAAATTAAAATAAGTTACGTGGATTTCCAAACAACTATCGTGTATATTTAGTTAATACATATTATTTGGAAATTCTTCAAAATTTTTAAATAAAAGCAATAGTGATATAAAACCAAAAAACGATGAATAGAAAACATACTTATATTAAATATTTTTATTGACAAATTTACAGTTCGTTTTTGCTTGGACATTTTATATAGCTTTACTCCTCTATAATATAAAAAGGATTGACCTTTGAATGTAGTTCTCGAAAAATAACATTTACCTATACGCATGTAGATGAAAGGAAAACAATTTTTGTTTTCGATTTCAATTACATTTGTATTTACTTTCAAAAACTTATATTAAAACATAAGTCGTATTTCATAGTCTCTTTAGAAATAGAAAAACTGTTGCCAAATTGACTGTAGTATTGATTTCATATCTCTTCAAACAATTTTATGAAAGTTATTTATTCATCAGTAACAAACTTTTTTAAGATATATTGATAACAATAATTTTAATTGATAAAACAAGCTTTTAAAAATATGTAATAGTAATAAACCATTTAAAATTGTGTTTATATATATATATTTTTTTTTAATTTACACGTACAGTTAATCAAACTTTCAGTAAATGAAAAGAATCTAAATATAGAAAAACACTTATTCTTTCCCATCACCTTTAACTTCGTTCTCGCCCCTTAGATTTTCCGGTCTCTTGACAGCATTTTACAGCAAAAAGACACGCAAGTGGGCGTCGAAAAAAAATCTTTTCCCGTCTCGTCCTTCTTCTCACACCTCCGTCCTACGCACCGCGAACGCGTTAGTCCTTCGGGATAACGATCTCAAATGACGCACAGTACTCCTGAAATCTACGAATTCTCTCTTTCTTTTCCAGTTCATCTTTGTCACTACTTCTTTCACTCTCCTTTCCAATTGGCAATAGCTAAAATTCAACGAATCCTTACGCGCTTTCCGTTCAATTAAACTCTCCTTCTCTTTCTATCCCGCTCAACACGTGTCGGCGATTCTTTTTACGGCTGCCCGGACGGCGTCGTCCCTAATTGCATCGATGGTAGCAGGCCGAAATTAAAGCGAGAAAAACGCCGTTTGATAGCCCGCCGGGGAGAGAAAAACAATCGTTTAATTCGCTAGTCTGGGGGGAGAGAAAGAATGAGAGAGACAGAGAGATCGAGCGAACGCGCGTGATCACTGCGCATGGCGCGTGCGTTGAATTCGAATGTGGATTTAAGTGTGAAGGTCGCACACGATAATGTGGGAGAAATGGGTGATTTGAATTCGTTGTTATTCGAATGCAATTCGAAGGGAATTTCCTGGTGCAATTATTCGAACTATTGTTAGTTTTAAATTATAATTGGACTTATGTAGAAAAAACAATTTCCGTATCAGATAATTGGACAGAAATTTTTTGTTAAATAGTCGTTTGATAGTTATATAAATTATAGTATTCATTAAAATTTTCTTTTTGGAGAATTAATTTCAAAATTTATTGAATTTGACTCTCGTATAAACAAAAATTTGAACTCCAAACTAGGGACTCCAGTTTTCTTTCATAGCTATAACTTTTTGTTCAACCTAGTTTCCATATTTATCTTTTTTATACCAACTGTTAATTCGCTATTTAAATACCAGTGCAAACAGTTAATTGGCGAAGACATTAAATGTCTAGAACACGACAATTTGTTATGGCTATAAGTAACAAAGATAACGTCACGTATAATAAAAATGACTGTTGATCATATTTTATAGAATAACGTAGTAAATAAAGCAGAACTACTAGATTTGGTTAGGATAAAATTATATGGATCAGATAGGATTAAATTACTAAAGAAGGGACATTTCATGAAATAAAGGAAGTGTAATTTTTCAACAAATAAAGACGATATTATAATACTATATTTACCTGCATATGGGCGTACTAAAACAATTCCCAAACTAAACCGTAATCACCGGACACATTTCTCAACGTCTATACCACACGCAATTATATCAACCACCTCCAAGATCGAAACAAAAAAACTCCGACCCATTCCATACATATACGCACACCCTATAACGAAAGAAACCAACGGCCGGTAAAAAAAAACGATTGAATTTTCGCGAGGGCAAACAGAATCGTCGCACGCCCGAGCGAGCAGCGCGTTTGTTTTTTTGGCCGCTCGACTACACTCGTATACATAGCTTTCACGGCAATTTCACTGACGCGCGCGCTCGCGTGGTATAAACTTCCGGTCGTTCTCTATCCCCTGGCGCGCAAGTCCACGCTATATAAGCTCGGGAACGCTACTCCCCCACGCTGAGTCGCGCGCTGACGTTTCAATTTGAATTTGCATTTTCACTCTGTGAAATTCAAAAGCTCCAGGTTCGTGCCTGGCGTTGAACTTACGGTTCTATACACGTCCTTTCTTTTTCTCCTCCCTCTTGTATCGGATTTAGCTGAGAAAGAGGGAAATAATGGTAGGGGCGAAAGGTGTGATTTTCTCGCGGTATCTTGGTGACAGAATTGATAAGTAGGAATGGAAGAGAGAGAGAGGGATAAAGTGGGGGTTAGGTATTTTTGCGAGACGGGCAATTTAGGTTGTGATAAATTTGTGATTCATAGGCAGTAAAGGGGTCGATCTGGATTCGAGTTCAATAATGTAAAGTAGATGAGGGAAAATTGTTTTACCGACGTTGAGTTATTGGATTAGGTTCCTTGCAAAAAATTTTATTTGAGTTAAAAATGAATTTGGAAATGTATTCAATTTTAACAAAAACGTTGATCATCATTTAAAATGTCCAAAAACCACTACTTTTTTTCTGTTATATTTTATAAAATTGAACATATTTTGGTATTTTAAGAAATATTCATGCAGCTCGGGCGTTTGCTTACAATAAACAAAAATAAGATTTTGTGGACCAGTGTATGCATAAATTTGGAAACTCACGAAATCTTTGTTATATACTAAAGATACTATGATAATTAGAAAATATCGTAAAAAGCGATATTTTTATCGTCCTAACAAGTCCTTAAAATGTATATACAAAATAATATTCACACGAAGACAAAACCATCTTTGCAAAAGCGAGCAAATGATACGATTTCACTTTATACCCACGCTCTTGCAGAGGGGACCCACTTTCACATGCTCTTGCGCATCCTCGAACGCTATGTATACTCACCTCGAGAAAATGTTCTCGGAATATTTCAGCGCCCCGCGCGTTCGTATGTCGTATCGTTTGAACAACGCCTCGCTCTGCTCGCTGTACAAATACAATATATCGGATGCGCGTCTCGCATTTGTGCCATTGATAAAAAGCTGCAGAGTTCGTGCTCGGTGAATCGAAAAGGAAAGGAAGCTTCGAGGCGGAGGGGCAAATAGGTCGAAAGCCATATCGCGACGTGAGCCTGACAAAAGCTACGTGAGTGTACGATTTCTTTTTTCATTGTTACGCGCGGCTGAAAGATGCGGCAAAAGCGTTTGCGGCTAATTGATAAAAAAAAGGATGCGGGAGACGCAAGAAAGAAACGCGTCGTTATGTCGCGGTTGGTGAAAGAGATGGAGTGACGCGATGAGATACTCAAGTGTTAGTTGAAAGGTGGAGGGAGCCATTTCATCTTTCGTTTATGCCTCGGCAGAGATGTTGAATGGTTGATTTTTAGCTGCAGCAAGACATAAAGTTGGGGTGCGGCGATTGTATCGAAAATTTGTCGACGGATATTGTTGGACGAATATATATATACAGAGGAACTAATATGTCGGATCGAGATATCGTTACAGAGGTGAGACTGTGAGAAAGGCATTCAATCTGAAAATTCGTGCAAACTTTAGTTTTACCGGAGAGAAAAAAATGAGTAGTGATGGATCGAAGTCCATTCAATCATTGCTATTCGAGTGCGCTGATGTAAAACGGAAAAATAGTGAGGGTTTCGACGCCCAGCGAAGAATCAATTCATCAATAAGTTTGGATTTGGGTGCATGCGCGCGGAATAGTTCAATTTTAAAATAGCCTAAAAGGTCGAAAACATTATTCTTTTATAAATGCTCTTTGGTAGCACGGATCAATCTTCTTCTATATATTTTATAGTATGATTTTTTTGTATTTCGATTTGTTTGATCGCTGTATCTAAATATAAACATCTGGAAGGGTAAAAGTTTCGCACCTCGAGTGCGAATCGAGTCAGCCAACTGTAAAAGGTGCGCATACAAAAATATCGAAAGCTGTCGATTTCGCGAAGAATATATAATATGTAGAGTGAATAGTTAAATATTTCAGGAAATCAAGAAAGCATAACTGCGTAATAAACGGAGAATTTGGATTTTATTATTAAGATTGAGGATTTAATTGATTTGTAGTACAGTTCATTAAACAAGTAACTGTCAATGAAGAACTTAACCATATAAGCATTTAATCTGATAAGTATATTAGGAGCTTCGATTTTATTTAGAACTAGTACTAGACTGATTAAAAATTTGATACTTGATAATTAGGTCATCTAATGCGCAATTGAAGTTGGAAAATTAGTTATCTATCAATGAAGTTTCAATCTGATTAATCTTCAAACGGCTAAAATTAAGCCGTACAAGAATATTGTGCCATAGAAATTTAGCTGCTACGCCATTAATTTCTCATTATTACAAGTTTAGATATAACAAGACTCATAGACGACACGTAGATAAATTATTTTCGATTATTATTATTATTCATAAAAAGCTTGAGCATTGTTTAAGTTTAATTTTAAGAAACAACAAAATTATCAGTTTTATTTTTCCACGTACTAGCTCTGGAATAATTTAAAATGACACGAACAATACCCCAAACGAACCGTCGCAAAAACGAACGACGAATACACAATCCATTTATAACATAAAAATACGCTAACAAAGGCTTTGAAAATACGCCCGACAAGCAGACAAATTTTCTGTACGATATCAGTATCGTGTGGCCATTGTGAAAATTGTGAGTCGTGGTTTAATGTTTCCCCAACGGCAAACAAAAATTCGGATGACACGTGAGGTATTTCATTTCAAGTATTATTTTGCAATTACGAGATCCGATACATTTGTAAATTGACCCACCGAAAAATACCACTTTTCGTTCATTTTTAAACCAATTTTTTTCTTATTTTATGGTAAAAAATAAAGGCAAAATTCACGTGTAAAGAATGTTCTTCGTATATCTTTATTTCGAAAAATCTTGAAGAGTTAGTGTAACCCATGAAGCTCAAAATTGAGGAGAAAAGGAGGTCAGACTCGGCGAGTTACACAAGTAGAAGGGTCCCGCATTTCTCGAGACACGGTCTTACCCTTGCCGGAACTTACCTACTTGCACGCGCAGAAATATTGCCTCAATTTACAAACTTCAACCTCTGGCTTTTTGCAATTTCAGCTTTACTTTTAAAAGTACGATTTTCCTTCAAATTCACAAATTACTCACATTCTATATACCAATCAGTAACCTCAGTATATATACATTTATACATTCTGAGCATTGTCCACCGATTCATTTCACCTATCGTTCCGCATAATCGATTACTCCCACGGGCGAAAAAGTTTGTTTCTGTCACACGACATTCTCACCGTATTTATCGACCTCGAAAAGGCAAACTCTATATACACTGCTTCTCCCCCTGAAAAATGGCTTTTCACATACTCTCGGGGTCCTCTTGCGAAAATGCGCTTACGCCACGCGTCGATTTATACGTTCACGGGAGGCTTTTCAAGAGCGCGAGTCATAAATATCGCGAAAAAAGTAGCTGTTGATGCGCTGACGTTTGACAAACGAGAATTAGTCGGATGCCAATGATTTTTCGACTATATCAAATGGCAGTTTTTCTGGTGACGCGCGTGAGTAGGTGTATATATATACACGCTCGCCTGTCGATGGAATTAAACGCGAAAGAGTGAATACGAGGTGTCGTGTATCGCTCGTATAGCAATTATTCATTGACGAAAAACCGAATATTTGAATTTCGGTATATGAATATGTTATTCGTTTGGTCTATTTGAATACCGAAATATTACAATAGAGAATACACGGTATGAATATTAATGTTATTGAAAAATTTACTATATTTATTCAAACTATTTTTTCTTCTATTGTTATGTATCAGATTTATGCACGATAAAGTTAACATTTAATCAACTAATACTTTTATACTACACCATTGTAAAACAACCTTTTGCATACAATAATCTTATATCCTCCAACTAGTTCAACCGAAAACAGCATTATCACACGGAAACAAACGTGAAATCCTCTTGCGATTCAGATTTTCGGGTCATAACCTTAGCTCCCTCTTATACATGCACACGCATACACGTATACACACAACCGTGCACACCGGATAATTAAACGGGAGTAATGCGCGCGAAATAACAGGACAAGATTAGAATTCTCAGCGAAAGCTGCTGCTTCTCGCCTCGGCGCCCATACGCTTGTGCGAGTTCTCCCGGCGTCTTTACGCGTTTCATTCGTTACGCGCCATCACAATAAACAACCTCTGCTTATTCCATTCTACTACTTCCCCCCCTTCCTCCTTCTACGCTCTGTCTTCTTGTGTTCTTATTATACAAAACCTCGTGCGCTCTCTAAATTTCTCTGAATGAAATTCATACGGCCAATTAAGTGTCTCGAAACGATTTACGTTTGCTTCAGTGCGCTCGTTATCAAAGATACGGTATTTCTTGAGGACATCTTTTTATTAAGCGAGGAAGGTTATATTACACTACATCCTTAACTTTAATTCGACAACCGCACGGTAATTACGCACTTCAATCGACCTTTCCGAAATTAGATGTTATTTCGTATATAAAAAAATATATATACATATTTTACGCTGCGTAGCTGGTACCGCTAACGAGCATTTTCAACGCTTTTGGTATACTGCTACTGCGGCTTCAACAGCGTTTGGAGAACGTCTCTCTACCTTTCGTTTTCAAGTCGTTCTTCTTCATTCGCCTGGTTTTCTTAACTTCTCTCCGGGCGATGCGGCACAAGGTCGCTCGCCGCTTATATACACGCACGTCTCGAGTCTCTTTCTCGCCGCAGAGGGGGGGGGGGGGGGAAGCGAAGGTGGGAGAGAGAAAAGAACCGCTGCAAATTAAGGAAGGGAAAATGCATTGCGAGCTAGATTTTCTTCTTCTTAGTCGTGCTTGATTCGAATTGCAAGTTCTCGGAATGTTCAGAATTATTTTCGTGAATGTTTAATATAGAGTTACCCGTGGTACACTACGGAGAATTTAAAATTTATTGGATAGAACTGTATTAAATTGTTTACGCTATGGATACAGATGTATTTTTAATTAAAAGTTTTAGAATCTATAAATAAAAAGCAAAAATATGCAGTAAACCAAAATACTGAAAAACTCGCTTCGAGTATATATGCATGGTTGAAATGCTTTGAGAAATAAATTGAAATTGAAATTACAAGGAAAAAATTCATTTTGCCGAAAACTAGGTGGGAAAAGAATTTTTCGCGATCCTAAAAAAAATATGCAGACACCCTGCGAAGAGAGTGCTAGGCCTTGCACGTCGTCGCTCAAAATAATGAAGCCGCGCGCGCGCGGGGGCGAAATTACTCGGCCGGTGGGTCTTTAATAGCCGGCAGAAATTTCAATTAAAAAAGGTAACTTCAGCCTTGCCGACGTCGTCGTTCCGCTAATGGCTCGGTGCAGGGAAGACATTTTCTCTCACTTTCTTCTCGACGGGTGTTTATCTTAGGGTCTCTGGCTTTTTTCTAGCTTTTCTTCTATTTGCGTAGATACAGTTGTTGCTACGATGAGATTTTGTAAACATTTGCCCGTTTGCGTATAAGACATAACCATTATGTACGTATGTATACCTGATTACGTTGTTTACGGTGAATGATGAGGTTTCTTCTGTTTGATTCAATAACAAAGAAACCTGTATAAACGGCTTAATTGCCTTTTGTTGAGAGATATATTATGTACACTGCTGAAACAATGATAAATCACCTCACACTATATACTTTAGTTATTTGCGTATTCAGTTCTTAAATTAACGTTTTAATGGAGGTCACGAAAAGAAAGAACATAACTTACATTCCAAAAACTAAATAGCTCTCTCAAAACACTTAGTTTTCTCTAGCTACTCAGAAACCCTTTCTTTTTTTTTTAATAAACAGCTGAAGATTGCAAAAGATCCTTTGCTGAAGCTTCTCCACCATCATGCTATAATTAATGAAATCTATCCCGCTCGCGCGTATATCAGCCAGGATTTAGCTCAGCAGCTCCGCGGTTTAAGGGTTAAGCCAAAGAAGCGCCCGAGGCGAAGAGTAAAGTGAAAAGGTGGCTCTAAAGGCGCACGCGCGCGCGCTACTATAAAAAGGAAAAACAGCGTTCTGGGAACTTTTGAGCCACTGCTGCTGCTGCTGCTACTGTCCGCCGTGTACGTGAGAGATTTGACGGTCACGCCCGAGAACTTTTGCGAGGTCGAGGCTATTTTTTTTTCCTCTCCTCTCCCTCGCTTTTTTTCGGCGTCCCTCTTTATGCACGCACGCGTCGAGCGTACCGCGTCATCTTGTTAAGCTGAAAAAGTAAAGATTTTCGAGCATTGTGGGAAATGTCGCGGTCGCGACGTAGACAGAGGAGTATTAAGTAAATTTTTCAATTATTTTACGATGCATGAATTATTGTATTTTTTAAGCAAACTTTTCGAATAGTAAGAAAATACCTTATTGAAGTAAAATAAAAAAATGTTTGCCAGACTAAATTTTCGCCTCCAACGCTTCTTTAACTTCCTTATTTACGAAGTATCGAGAGAGTTTTCATTCCCCTACAGATCAATCTACCTGAAATCCACCCGACAACCCACAAACCCGGTTACCCGCGATTTCTCTCCTTCAAGCCTCTCGCCTTCTCGCCCTCCCGACGAGCGTCTCTAATTCCTAATTTTCCCGCTAATCCCGTGGGATATCAACTGCTTTCTCCCTCGTTTTTTTCTTCTTTCCTCTCTACCTTCGCATTCCCCCCTTCGCGCGCGCAACTACGACGATCGCTCCAGCAGCGTCTCGAGATCGTCGCCGTTGATATCGTCGTTTGTCACTGTTTCTCGCTCGCTCTGTCTTTTCCGCCCTTTGCGAATCACACGCGCACACACAGCAATAAGTCACTTAACCGGCGTAATGAAGTTACGTGGCTTAATCGGTGCCCATTCCGTTGCGCCATATCGACGAGAGACAGATACATACCCGTCGAGGTCGAAGTACTCTTTCAGAGTGAAAGAAAGAAAGTATATATACACGTGAGATGAGCCTAATTGAGGGGCAACGGCGAAGAAGAGAAGTTATCCGAACGGTCGTGTTTTCGTTTTTCTGGGTTATATGCGCGCTGGTCTGAAAAAAGTTCGACGATGCTTTTGTGGATCTTCCCGAGGGGGAGAGCCTAATCTGTCGTTTTTCTCTGTTTTTGCGCAGAGGTTCATGTGTGTGCGCGTATGCGTATATATGCGGCGTCTTGGCTCTCGAATGTAAGCGAGCTGATGGAACGAGAACACGAGTCGAATGGGGGAAATGACGCGGGAGAGGGAAATAAAGGGAGACAGGAAAGAGGAGATGTAAAATTGAAGAGCTTTTAAAGAGGAGAATCGTGTCGCGCTCGATCTTTTAGCCATTTGAACTTATTTGGTTGCGCATTATTTAGCTCGAGGAGGCGTGGGATTCGAAGAGATCACTTTGTGGATATTGCTTTGGTTTATTGAATTGGGTAAATTGACTGTTAAATTGCGTTTTCGATGATATAGTCATTTTGCTTATATGGTTGTAAATTAATACATTTTTGGTTGGTACAAACAATACGTATTTTACAGAAAATCGCACAATAGTATAAATTTTAAAAAATTCCTAAATTCTTTTAAAAATGACATTTTTATGCGAAAAATTCTTGAATAATTTCAGAGCTTTTAACGTTAAAAAAATGAAATCAAGTATCTTTTTAATACTAATCAGTAATGGCTTTTAGGTCAGTTGAATTTGATAGCTCTACTCGCTACTTCTATTTCGAATTTCAACACAAATTTTTGTTGAAATAATTTACGTGGCACACGTATCGTGTTGTGAACGTTTCAAGTAAAAATGCACTTGTTTTATTAACCAAATTCAATATATGCCGCTGCTGAAAAAGAAGAAACACTACTTAGATTTTAATTTTTATAAATAGTAATGATATTGATTTGTTGAAAAATAATTTTTTTTCATTTGTGACAAAATTTTCCTATATGTAACCGTGTAAAATATGTATTTTTTATTTTTTCTAACTCAATTTTACTTTACTGAATGCGTTTCATTGTTTAAAAGAAAACAATGATAAATGCTCGAATAATGTAAAGTAAATGAAAGTGGGAATTCCAGAGCCTTGAAGCACAATTTAAAATAAGACATTCGCAGGCTATTTGTGTTTACTCATTCGTCAGTCTTCGCATTACAGCTCTAATTGAATTAGACCGCCTTAGTCAAACTAACAAAGCGATAAAATTGGACCAACATTAACTCATACATATATACACTAGACCGAGCCTACCCGACCCGGAATATCCGGCGCCTCGCGTTTCCTCTTTCCCTCCTGTTTCTTATTTTCTCTCTCTCTCTTACTCTCCTTCTCTCTCTCTCTCTCTCTCTCTCTCTCTGTCTCTCTCTGCCTCTCCTAATCCGCGGTAAACGAAAATAAAGTAAGGAATAACGAATTGCTAACTTTTGCGCGCGCTTGAATTCGCCAAAATTAACTTTTCACTTTCCACGAGAATTTCTCAGCGACGCGACTTGTTCGATTATCCTGTGCAAATCCCCATC
Organism: Torymus tubicola; assembly: GCA_035583055.1. Taxonomy (NCBI): domain Eukaryota; kingdom Metazoa; phylum Arthropoda; class Insecta; order Hymenoptera; family Torymidae; genus Torymus; species Torymus tubicola. The sequence continues at coordinate 21,389,555 of JAWWEQ010000010.1, read as the reverse complement.
CTCTTCTTAACACCGTACCGCCAACCCTCAGGCTAATTTATGAAAATTCATTCGCGAAGGTGAGAAAAAGATTATCCCAACCGAAAATTCATCTGCTTCTCGTCGCGGTCGCTTTTTTTATTTTCAGGCAGCGTATGTAAATCGCGTCAGGACTACGGTAAGAAGCCATTCGTTGTACCAAGACGAGTGGTGGAAAATGAAAAGTAAGGCCGAAGAGAGAAAGAGAGAGAGAGAGATGGTGTAAACAGATTTTTTTGGTATTAGAATGGAAGATGGGAAAGAGGCGACACTAGGGGTGGCGTGTTCATTTTCAAGCGTCTTAATAAACTTTATGTCGGGACTACATTGCATTAGAGATGGGCGTTTTATTTAGCTTCAGCTCGAGGCAGAGTTTTCTCGTTTAATTTGGTTACAAGTCGACAGCTTAATTAGTTTGAGGAAAACTTTTTTCGAGAAATTAAGAACTACTGAAATTAAATGAGTCATATAATAAAAATTATGTTATAAATGTATCAACTATAGAGATTTTGTGAATGTAAAGAAGTATTTTTTTATTACGTTAAAAGTATCTAATTTTCGAACAAGGAATTTTAATAATTTCTTGGATATAAAGCGATAGCTGATGTACAATGGATGTAACGGTGATAACTTTTAATATACATATTTTATCAGAAGCCATGACCCGGAAATGTAATATACTCGTGTTTGCAATATTGATATACTGCAAAATGTTGACTATCTCCTTGGGTTATTTGTAGTCGAACAAATTTGTTTCTGTCTGAAAACTGGTTATAGAAACGACTGGATATATAATAAGTAGAGTATACTATTATATTTTTATCAACTATTTCTTTATTAGCTTATGATTTGAATTATATAATTTCATAAATATATATAAAATAGTCTCTGATTGTACACTTTGAACAATAAATCCACACGACACACTGCTTAACAACAATGCATTTTTTTCTATAACTTTTTATCTTTTTCATATTTCATATCAATTTCTTTGCAAAAAGATTTTTCCACTTCAATTTATCAACTCTCACCTTATCCTATACAGAAGCACCTAACCAACTGCGAGCCTCGTCCACTCAATAAAGCTCATCAGGCGTCGCAGAAGAGGCAATCCCGGAAAAACCCTAAATACCCAATTACCTCTCGACTTGCCTCGCTGTAGCTTTGCGCACAAAGGCCTGGACTCAACTGCAAGCTTGATAAGCTTGCGCTGCATAATGCTCCCACTCTTCTAATTTCTCTCTCGGATCCTTGAGAAATAGCTGACGATTCACAGTCTCGTCCTTCTAGCAGCCCCCTTCCCTCCCCTTCCTTCGTTTTGCTCACACCCGTCGGGGGTGAAAGAAAAGACAAACGGAGTAGAAGAAAACGTATATAGACGCTTCTCGCTCTCTTTGTCTCCGCGAAGAGACAGGCGATAAAACGCGAGCGGGTCAAGAACCCGGGGAGTAGAGAGAGAAAGAGGAGAGAGAAAGATGAGGCACGGATGACTTCTCGCTTATGAAGTTAGGACGCTGGGGACCAGCTGCGATGCGTATCTTGGTCAGTGCTCCCGCGAGACCGACCGCGAGAAAGAGGCTGTTTTTTTCCTTTTCTTCTTTCTGTTACTTTCTTTTCCGGAGCCGGAAATTTTTGAAGTTCGGGTTAAGAGTTAAAGGTGTTTGTTTGCGTCTTCGAGAGGGGACGAGATTTATACAACGGGGGTGAGGAGAGATTGATGGGGTGACCGAAAGATTTCTTCGGGTTTTGTTTTAAAGCAGTGTGCAAAGTAGGCGAAATCTGGTTGGCTATCCATCGAATGGTGTGAACGGATGCCGTTGATTAAATTACAGTTACAGGTAAATGGAGATTTGATGTAGGTAGAAGTTTGATCACAATTTAGTATTTGTGTTTCGGTTAGTAGGTAATTCGGTTAGTTAATGAATTGTATTAACAGATTTATATGTTAATTCATAAACAACGTTATTGTCATTACGTACATAAAACAACGATAAATTATTTGAAAGTTTACAAATAAATTAACAAACAACGAAAACGATAAATATTTAACTAATCGAAACGAATATTTGCTGAGAAATATATATTTATCGTAACTGTATTTTTGAAACCTTTATTTATTTGTTTGTTTGATATCTATCGAGAACGAGGCAGCAATTCAATATCGCTTTTACTGCCGCTAAAAGTAATAAAAAGATTTTGTTTTTCGCGGGCAAACAATAACAATGATGCATCTTTCCATTTGCGGGCAATATTATTCCACACTATGTCTTTTAAAAAATGTATCATTCAATCGAAGAACCGCAAACATACACGTATATATACACACACGAGTAGTACTGCGGTTGTAGCCGAAACACCTGAAAATTTGATTCGTGCAACTTTCGTCCGTGTGCACCAACATCAATTCCAACTTCGAAACGCCTTAGTCTACGGATAGCAACGTTAAATTGAAATCAAATTTTTCGTGGAAAGAATCGTATATTTTAACAGTATGCGTGTGTATATACTCGTGTCGGACGCAATCGTTAGGGTACGTGGAAAAATGAATTTGAAGCCATTCCAGCGTTATGCACGTTTGGAAGGAGAGAGGAAGAGAGAGAGAGAGAGAGAGAATCCTACCGATATGCGCGACCCAGTTTCCAGGTGCTGCAACAATCTTCTGTCTTTCGGTTCGCTGCACCTCGCTCTCTCTCTGTCTCTCTTCCTCTATCCTCGGGCGTTTATTTTCATAGCTCGTGTCGCCAGCTCGAAGAGAGAAGCAAATTCTCAGGATACGGGTCCTCGGTGTCGAACGATTCCTTCGACGTGCATACTTCGATGGACCCTCGTAACACGTAAGAGGCATTTCTTATATAGCGTGAAGAAAGAGAAGAACGAGTGGATCGTAGGAAAAATCTAAATTTTCCGAGGTGCATGTGCTTGTGGACGAGTGCGACGGTTCGTTTGAAAACGTATAGTCTGCTGCGATAAGGATAAGACCTTTAAACTTAATTTGGCGAATACGGAAAATATATACGCGTGTAAAATTTTTACATGTCTACACTTTACGCATGCGTGAGTGAGATACTATATGGGGAATTATTTATGAGAATGGAAATGCTCGTTTCCATAGGCGATCCGTCAACGTCCGAGTTGTAAAAGAATATTATAGTGAGATAGATTTTTAAAGATAGCGTAGATACTTTTGTGCATTTTATACGTTTTAAAATAGGTTGATATTCTCTTTTCGAAATTAGATGATTTTTTCATGGTCAATAAATAAAATAGTCAATGCATTTTTATCAAGTGTATTTTCAAAATGAACCTATCTTTGTCGTGGAATTCAGATTGTAGAGAAGCACGGCAATAAAACTGAAGAAGTGCGAAGACGGAAACAAGTTCTTGCACACGTAAACCTTAAAAGCGAGAAGATCGATTATTTACTTATTTCACTTGAAGTCTTATCTACTGTGATTCCATTTGTCATTGAAATCTAGAGAAATGCATCAAGGAAGAAGGTCGAATAATTGCATTACCCGTGTGTTCTCAGATCCCTTAATTGCTTTTCTAGCACTAAAATAAGAATAAAAATACATCATAAAAAAAAAATTCTTCGAATAGAATTTTGTAAGAAATATAAATTACCCACCAATGCACAAAATCATTTGCTTTTTATAAAATGCGCTTTATTGATCATCTTTTTGGAAAGTATTTTTTTTCTCTCGAGCCAATTTTGAAGTATCTCACAGTGAAATGAATGGATAGTTGAGTTTGAGTTTGTTTGTTAAGGAACATAAATATCATTTCACTAGCATCTTCGATACATATTGTTGAAGAGTTCCTCATGTAAAGTGCATGTTGGAATTGTACGCATGTGCAGTCGACGAAAATCATCGAAACATAGATTTATCGACATATTTGACAATAGAAATTATTTCATTGGCAGCGAAGAGGAAGTTTCATGCAGTTTTAGCACTTTGCTTATAGCCTATCGTGAAGAAGAATCTACGAAGAGTTGGAATGCGGAGTATTATTGATTATAATCTGTCAAATTATGTTAGTTACGAAGGGAGTCTGATTTTCGAAGATTTCAAAGAATTTAATATAGTTTCTGTGATGGCGATGTCAACAAAACTTTTTCATCACCATTTATATGAGACAATAATGTGTAACCAAACCACTCGAAAAATGTGTACGTTTTGTTTGGTTTTAATCTTCAGAGTGTTATAATTATGGAAGTTATATGCAACATGTGAAATCATTTTTAATATAATTTTAATACAAACTAATTGCAGTATTAACGTTTATACTATCAAGTAATTGTCTTGGGCGCAACAAACGAAGACCTCATTGTGAATAAAGTCGATAGTCATTGTCAAAAACTGCAAGACACGAGACATGTTAACTTAGCAAAATGATTTGTAACCGGCAAGGTACTTGAAATCAGTATCGTAACAATTAATAGCTAAGTAGTTGGTGTTCAGAAATTGGGTTTTCAAGTTCATCGCTTTCCATCCCAAAGATCTCAGTTTTCAAAAGAAATTGATGTAATATGCAACTCAAATAAAACTTCAATTTGAGGCAAATATTAACTTTCGTGTAAAATTTGCTTCTCAAAGAATAATCTTACAACTATAATACCCTCGTAAAAATTTTTCTCGTCCCCTTTTCAAACCTATATCACCTATCTTTGTAACCTCTCCACTACCTCTAACCTCAGAATAGACAATTACAATCCCTCTTCAACTCCAATAGACCAAACCCTCACGTAGCGCGTTCGAGGGAAGGAGGTCAGCAGCAGCAGCATCTTCCAGCTCTACTACTACTACCTAGAACCATCCAGCCGGCCAATTTAATCACCCAACGTGAGCAGTAGCAGCAGCAGCAACGGCGACCGCAGCTCTTGCATAATGACGCGCGGGTGGCGCGTTGATTGCGTGTACGCGCACACACGTATAGCTGACTTTAAAGGCTCGCTTGGGAGAACTCGAGAGAGGGGGATTCAAAGTATCCGTACGCGCGTCACGTGCTATGGAGGATATATATATGTGTGTGTGCGCGTTCGACGACTGATCCGCGCGTACGCGGGGCTTTGGATTGTCTTTGCGAGCAAATTTACGGGGTAGGATGGGGAGGGGGAGGGTGAGATTAAGGGTGCAGAAGCGTCGGTGGATATTTAAGGGCGTGCAGAATGTGAGAGAGCGGCTTCCGGTATCGTTCGTTGCTTTGTTAGTCGTGGAATAATGCGCGGTTTAACGCGAGAGTGAGGGAGTATGAGAGAAGGGGATCTACGAATGGGTCTTTGTTCCCTGAGATCTGGTTGGTGAGTGAATTTTGATTTGTTGAGAGGGCTTTGAGGAATTTTAGAAGCCCTGCACGTTACGAGATATTGTAGATAAATTTTAGTGTGAATTGGTAATTGTAAAAGAAAATTGTTGAAATCTTTTTGGAGAAATGATTTTTCCAATAAAATTGTATTTTTTTTAATTTTACTCTGCGGAAAATTTAATAACGCGAGTGGGTGAATGGCGACATTTCTTGTCATATCAATGCAAAATGGAATTGTTTGTTTTGGAAAATAAAGCCAGGATTATGGACCACAATCCGCGTCTCTTCTTGTACGGTGAAAGGATTTGAGGTGGATCAATTAAAAGCTTTTTCGTGTTTTATACGATTATGGTCAAAAGTTTTAAATTCGATTATCTCGGAGCGGCACTTTCTCCATTCTGTTTTTAGCTCTAAATAACTTTCACTTCGATTCACCCAAGTTTCTATGCTAAGGGTTAAGGAAAAATGTTCAAGTAGTCATTGTCAACTTTTGCTTCTTTCTTGATACCTGTGTATCATAAAATGTAATTGTTAATACAAAATCATTGAAAATCGATAAAAGTAAATAGAATTGTGTTTCGTTTTTCGCCAAACAAGTTTAACTACAAATTTGATTTGTATTTCACAAAAAGAATTTAACTAAATATCTGTTACATCTTAACCAAGTATAACATTCGATTTTCAACACAATATTTTCAATTTATGAAATTACCAAAACTTTTTATTTTTCGATATTTCATGTAAAATGCACAAATATCGTTCGATCAAGCTTATTGTGACAATTTAATTTAACATTCACGTTATCAGCGGATCAGGTCAGAATCTGACAGGTAAAGCAGTTACATTGAATCAGGTCAAACCACCAACACATATTTGCACTTACACCTATACCATCCGGGAATACACTTGCAAACCCGTGGACGCACATTTAAATACACATTGACTACTTAAGCTGGGTAACGACTGTTTGGTATTAGCGCTCACCCTCGCGAAGGATAATCCAAGGTAGAAATTACATTGCCCCCACGTAGTGTAAAGCTTACCCGAATGGAAATAACGAAATTTTCGAAATTTCACAATCCTTCTAAATAATTTACGCAAAAATATTACACAAGTTTCAGAATCCCTCTCTCAATTCTCAGATTATTCAACACCCTTGTATAGATCAATTTCACTCTGAAGTCATTGACATTCGCCTGGTCCTTTCATCGCGCACTCGCCAAACAGCAGCATTTCCCGATACAACCAATCAAACGCATATCCTACAATCCATCCGAGCGATTTCAGGAACGTTGCCATAGTCGGTCATCATCGACCTCTCCCTTACTACTACTACTACTACTGCTCTCCTACAAAACCTCGCGTTTAATCGCTCAGTCTCGAAATCCTAGCGATACTCGACACTCTCTCTCTCTCTCTCTTACTCACCAGCTACGTTCTAATGAATCGCGAACGCGAGCACGCGGAATGTGCGCCATGGCTCGCGCGCATCACATAGTTCGCTTCGCCGTGTCTTCTCTAGAGCTCGAGCTGAAGAGTACCAGGGATAAGTGGCTTGAGAGCGGCAGCATCTCGCGATCGGGTTATGCGCGCCTCGACGACGAGAGAGACACTCGACGGTTACCCTCGCGCGAGCGCGCGAAGGTATATAGAGTAAGGGGAAGTTTCGAGAGAGGGAGAGAGTGAGTAAGTGAGATATAGAAGGGTTGAATTTTATTTTTTTTCTTCTTAGTGGTAGCTGCTTTGAAGATGATTGCGAGAGGAGACGCGTAGATAAGTTTATTGGAGATTAGATTAGGTTTGATGGGTTTGATATTGGTTTACGTATCAAAGAAGTAGGTTTCGTTTTGAGATATGAGGTAAGAGTTTTAAAATTTAAGATCACTTCGAGCCTGGAAAGTTTCACAAATAGAATTTCAAAAATTCTTGAAGAAACGCCTGTCCAAGTTGCCAGAAGCAGAAGAAGAAAAAGTAAATTTTGTGGAAGCTGCGTCGGCTTAATATTTAAATATCCCTACTTTGGCACAAAGGTCTTATAAAGTCGTTTTATGCACTTTTCGCGAAACCGAGGGAAAAGGGAAATTCAAAGTTCATCTATTTGAATAAAATAGTGGCGGCTTGTGTAGATTACTGTAAAACTGGAATATAATGCGTGCAGTATGATATTAGATGAAAGGAATTGAAGTCTTACGTAAAATAAGACTTCAAAAAGTAACAATTTTCATTTTATTTATTTAATCATTTCAACTTAACTTAGATTCATATCAAAATTTATAAAATATATTTTCACTTATTGAATAAATCAATTTTGAGTGGAATAGAAATGAAAAATTAGGTGTCTTGACAGAAGAAAAAAATTGATACTCTATTTTCAGAGCTAATCATTTTAGTACTATATAGAAACAAAAAGTGTATTGCATAAATCTCTTTTACTTTTATGTTACTCTATAAATTACATATAGTGTTGCATGCGATATGAATTAAATAATAAAGAATAGAGAAATATACGATGACGTAAACCCGATCTCCTATACTCGAAATCTCAAGTCTCATGTTCTAACCACAGAGCCACCGTCACGAAGCTATGTCAAGTACATTACAAGCAAATTGTTGTTGAGTCATCATGTCCTTTATCTAGCATATACTTAAAAGTTGGATTCGTTGCCCATAAAATTTTTCATTAATTTATTTCATGGTTGAAATTTCATGAGAGCTGGTTCAATAATTAACCGCATTACAAAAGTTATATTGGTCTTTGATAATAAACTAATTACAGACACATTGCTCTCGTTCTCCTTCCGTCTGTCCTATTACCCTCAAATCTGTGAATAAATCAACAAACACGAACCGCTCTTACCTACAGATCTAAGTAACCCAAAATGAAATCGATTGCCGCAGACAACGAGTACACCACTCACTCACAGCTTCCCACCCTCAAAATCAAGTATTCAAACCCCAGCAGTCCTCCGCCACTCACTCGCTCACTCACCTCAATCGTCCAAATATTATTCCGAAATTTCCATTCCACGGAGAGATTGGCTATCGTGGTACCCGCGTTCGTACTCGGAATCCACGAAGGGTTGAAGGAAGCTCCACTCCTGCTTCGAATACCCTATTGAGGAAATCAACGTCCCTTTGTACGCTTGTAGAAGGTAGACGAGCCGCGTTGTTGGGCGGAACGCTGAGGCCAATATCTGCGCGCGTGCCGTCGTGAAGATGTGCCGTAGAGGATACATGGATTCTATTTTTAGGACGAAGAGTCGTATAGGTGGATTACTTTTACCGTTCGCAAGGGATTTTTCGTTGTTTAAGATGCATGGCTGTGTCTAATAATAGGAATGTTGAGAATATGGATGCCAGTAAATGGTGTTACAAATTTTTTCAAATTTGCGATTTATATCGTGATTGCTTTTAAGTTGAACAAAAATATGCAGGAAGAGAAAATTCTCGTAATTTTTACTTTGATGAAATATGGACAGAATTACAATATATAATAGCTATTGTAAACGAACCTGATTGTAAAATGATAGTAAATGATGTCTTAAGTATTAAGGATTTCAGATCTTGTTATCTTTTATATACCATAGCGTAGGTTTCTCAATAAACAGTTAGCAAGATATCTATTTACCATGACAGTTATATTAATTTCAACCATACGGTTACATATCAATATCTGTATAAGATTACTCTCAATCATGTTATACACTCACGATCCGCAATTAGTTATTCATAGACTTGTCGTGGCAACTACTCCCGAAGCATACTTTTCCATATAAATACCATCCTAATCCAAGCGCATATACACGACATCAATCAGATTCCGAATTCCCCAATCACGGGGCGCACGAGCTATACAGCCGGGAAACAACCCTAATCGCCCGGCAATCAATTATGAAGCAACGACCCGAGCTGAGATTCCCAGCCGACTGTGGCCGTCCGATGTAATTACTGCGCCGGGAAAACGTCGGGCTATATAGCCGCCCAACGCGCGGAGGAACACTTCTGACTTTTATTAACTCTGGGCATCATCGGTCAGCATCGTGTTACTTATATCAAGCCGCGGTGTCAGATGCGGCTCCCTGCGCCTCGTTATTAATCTTCCGCGTTGTAATTCGACACTATTCATTGCGACGCGTCGCTCTCGCGAAAGATTAACGCGCGAGTCTACTCGGGGGTTGTCGCTATTTCTGAGGTTGTAGAAGGATATGAGGTAGCGGACTGATAAAAGCATTTATAAAAGGAGTTGGTGGAGAAGAATGATTAAATATAATTTTTTGTATGTATATCAAACACTTACTAATATTTTTTTTTCTGAAAAAATATAGCAACTATTATGAGTTTATAAGCCCCAGTATCCATATGAAAATATTATGAAATTGTAAGAAAAAGTGGTGTGCTAGATCAGGATAGTTTTACTTTAGTAAAAATAGAGTTCTAAAGTTTCTATGAAATTTAGAGACGAAGCTATAAATACTAGTAAGAACAATCTATGCGATTAAAAAACATAAATAACCACACTTTTGAGTTGTAGTTTATAAAACTACCATTATCATTTAATAAAAAAAATGGAACAAAGCCTTTAACCAAGATTTAACAAATCAACACGTATATTACAAAATCCCATCCATACACCCTGACCGTCTTTTCTTCCTCGTGTATATATACAAACTCCGCAACGTGCATACCCACCCACATATATCCATCCGTCGTCTCCGCGCATCTAATTCCAGTCACGCGCTTCGCCATCGGCTGCCGCGCACGTATACAAAAAACCACACACTAAAGCAACAGCTTCCTTCCTCCTAAGTTATTGTAATTTGCGACGTAGGGGTAGCAAGAAGAGAAAAAAAAGCTTACTGCGCAAAAAAATATATCACCTCGACTCATAACATCGTCGCTATGTAATATAAAAAGTGTGAAAAAGTTGAGGGGGATTGCGCCAATTCGGGACGGGCGAATTCAATTATAGGGGCGGTCTGGAAGATGGAAAAGATTCGCGCGCGTGCAAGTGCTCAGTCAAGACTGCGAAAAGGTACGGGAAGGAAAAGAGTTGTGCGGGTGTGAGATTTATGGGCATGGCTGCTGCTCGGAAGTATTATTTTTTCGTTGTTTTTTTTTTCTTTTGGCGTGTGAGAGTGTAAGAGAGAGAGCAAGCGAGAGATGTGTCAGAGGGTGGGATGTATGCAAACAGCGGGTGGGTGAAATGTTGACTGAATTCAACGACTGTTCAGGCCATATTTTGTCTAGGTGTACATATGGATAAAAAAAATGCAGTACAAACATGTAGAACTATATGTGCTTTATTTAAAAAGAATTGAATTGTTATTATTCTATAACGATAGTAAACAGTTACTGTATATTACTTCATAATGTAAATACAAAATTTTCGTGAACCGTGCAAAACGATTTATGTTTGAAATTATAAAATAAATTATTTTTCAAGTGAATAAACTTAATCAAAATCTCTTGTGTGTAAACTATAATAATTATAATATATTATTATAAATTTATACATTAACCGCAATGTATACCTTTCTACATTTATCCAAATGCGTATAAAGTATTGTTAGCTCCTTTTTTTCTTTTTGCTCAATCAAAATCAGCCTTTATATTCCTGTCTATTATGCATGTAACTCCCGAACAATCGACCACGTAAATACAAGCATAAACTAGCCACAATAGAAACGTTGCCGCACAATGTCGCGTTTTTCATTGCCACCCTTAGCACGCTTATACACACACACCTTCTCTATGAAGGGAGAAAATAAAACAGATGCGGATTGCCAAACAAAAGCTGCGCATTCGTAACAACACATACAATGTACTTGTTTGTTCAAGCCCTTTAGCAAATGCAATCTCGCGTCGTCCGCTCGCCTGTTTTCTAAAGAAGAATCTTATATATCTGTCTACAGCCGACACGGCATCAAACCGAATTCACAAGGAAAATAAGGCTTGATTAACAATGGAAAACCTTCGTTGGTGTTCTTACTGCGTGAACTTTAATTAAACATACATGCGCGTGGGCGCGGGAAACATATCAAAACTTGGTACAGCACAACTTACAAATTACAAATCCAGATCGAGGTGTTTCAGCCCTCGGTTAATTGCACACAAATAAACATGTATGCATGACGATTCCTCCTATTATTAGACTTTTCGTTCCACCTGACGTTTCGTTTCCACTTTCCCTCTCTCTCTCTCTTTCCTTGTACGCTCATTCTCGCATGTACATGTAAAGGCGCGCACGTGTGCGCTTGACGTTGCTGCAAGCTCGACCTCGTTTCTCTTGGTTGCAACCTTTGGCTAGTGTCGAGATATGTGCTTCCGTTTCTGTGTGTATGTGTGAGCGTAGGGGCTTGTGAAATACGACGAAACTGGCAATTATTAAGAGTCCGAAGCTGCCGGTGTGTACGAAGGGCGACCATACCGAGATTGAAGTTTCCATTAGAATTTGCCGAAAGTTGGCCTTGCAGAGAGAACGCGCTGCTGCGACTTGTTTACTGTCGGAGTTTGATTTGACTAGTTCGCGATGGATGTGATACGCGTGGGTTAATTTATCGCTGCAATTAATACAAGTACTTTAATGTATAGCGTTTTGCAGGAAATAATTGGCTATAAAGGACTGTTGATACCGAATTTAATTGGTATAAAACTTATTTTATGAAGTGAAAAATTATTATTGAAGTAAGGTCATTTGTTAAAAAAGCTATAAAATATTTTATGAGCTGGTACTCGCCCTTTTATTATCGCGACGTTAAATTCAATTTCGACCGCGTAAATTGGCGGTCGATTCATGGATAAGGCAATCGAACATAAAGTATACTTGTTCATCTCGTATGAAGTGCGTCGTTCCAACTTTTTGAGTTTAATCTTTTGAAAATTCAACTTGAAAACATGAGCTTAATAATTTATAATAATTTTTTTAATATTGTAGAGCGAAAAAAATTAGAAAAAATAATGAATTCGAAACTGTTTTTTAAATTATTGCAGGATATTAAAGACCAATGCAACTCGTTACTCTACTATTTCAACAACAAATCTTTTCATCTGTGCGAACAAAAATATCTTTTCACAAACGCACATCTCATTTTTTGTCGGAAAATTTTTTTTCATTCACACAATGTATTCACCCTGAAACTCGAAAACCTAAAAAACGGCAATTACATAAACTCTTTCAAACTGTAATCACCGTACACATTGAAAAATAAAAAAAATGCATTCATCATACGTAACTCCATACATCTCCATCAAACTAGCCACGCGTCTCTTTACACTGGTAACTTTTAATCAACCATGGCGATCGGAGAATCGCGCACAAGGCCGGTACAGCTCGTATCGCCAGGTAAACACAGAGGAAGAGAGCGAGAGAGAAACGTCGTTGCCTATACATACACATAGACACATATATACGAACGGCCGATTTCCTGCAGCCGCAGGAGGCTTCGATTCATGCACGCGGCGGTGCGGCTAATTTGCGGCGCCCCAGAGCGCGAGTTATGCATATATCTAGGACCCGCTGACGTTTTGCGCAAGCTCGCGTGTGTCAAAGGTCGACCCCCGTATATATGTATGTGTGGGGTTTGCTACGCCGCTGCGCCGCCACCGTTTGCCTCGCAGGTGTATGCGGTGCGAGAGCTTTTGTATGTCACGTGGAGGTGACTGCTGTGCTACGAAGGCGTAAAGGTCACGTGGTGTGAGAGATTTTTGAGGTGTCGGGATGAATTATGGGGTTCGTGGATGAAGGTAAAAGAAATTTTGTTAGTTGGCTTTTTTTTATCGTGGAAAATTAATTTAGTCCTTTTTTACGTTTGGGGGGTAGTTGGGAAGAATGAAGTTTTATGCTAGGTTCTTTTGTTGTTTGCAGAAGCGTATAATTTACATGTTTAATGTAATTTACAAATATTAAGAGAGTTATTTCAAGAATATGAATATTGCAAATTTTTAAACGCCTCGATGAATGACATTTTGCAAAGAATTTTGCAACGTTATTTTACCCGTTTTTCATTCGACTGTTCCACTAAAATACTTTATGATAATTTTACCATAATAGAGACGACTGGTATGTACTTGGAATGGCTATGTACTTTTTTAAGTATTCATTATTTGAAGAGTAGAATTTTAAATAAAGTGTTTTAAACTTTCCAACGAAGATTTTACCATTAGTTATGTACCCTTTGAAATGTATTTTAATAATTAACATAGTCCTTAATAGTTACCTGCACTGAGTTACAACGCATGACTGTTAAGTGTCAGTTTCTACGCTAATTTAGTTAACTGTTTCGTTGCATGCACATGCTGCACGTCTGTTTCATGTCTGGTGTCTGTGTACACCTGAAAGTAGTAGCATTATGTGATATGCCTGCTGTCAGTGTGAAATTGTGGGAAGATTTCCAGTGAAAAAATTGTTGAGAGACTCATGAATTTCATAAAATATTATTTTTAACTTGTACTGAGAAAATCGTTTTAAAGTCCAGCTTATCAATAATGCAATATGAAGTAAAATAAAATTTAAAAAAAAAATATTAGTAACGTCGTGACAGTTATATATAACTTTTCATTTTTTTATTGGAACAAAATGAATAAACTGATCGATTTAAAACAATATTTTCAAAAGATCGTACAGATTACTGCTTCAATAAATATATAATAATATTTATTGAATAAACACACTGAGCTATAAATTCACCACAACCGTTTGTAAAACTTTATCTAAAAAAAAAAAATACTGCAACTATCCTCTCAACAATTTGTTCACTCCTAACATAAACAAACACGAAAAAAAAGAATTCAGCCAAAAAAAATGAAAACCACAACGTTTTTCACGCACGTGCGTGCGTGTGTTGCGCCCTGCAGACATGTCGTTCGTGTTCTTCCGGCTACACACGCGTCGCCGCGCGCAGGAGGAGAAGCAGAAACGTCAACGTCGGGGTGCCGGCGGTGGCGGTCAGACTGGGGCCGGCCAACGGGGCCAGAACTGCGGCGGTCAGCCCCAGCCGACAGCAGGCTCGATGCAGGGCTCGAATCGGGTGCACCGGGGCCCGAGCAAGCTGTTCGAGCGGGCGCCCTTACAGCCTAGCGATTCGCTTGATGAGATCGCCTTTCAGATACCGAGGTAATGTGTTGTAAGAGTGATGGTCATATGTGTAAATGGGATATATGAGTGACTGTTTTTTTTTGTCGTGGAGTTGTGGTTGAGTTTCAAAGTTTTGATGAGAGGTTTTCTGTTGTTTAGGTGGTCCGAATACTATTTGATGAAATTTATGATTTGAATTGTTTTATTTTTATAAAATAAACTGTTGGTGAATGTTTTAACTTCTAGTAGAAAATGTTCTTTTTAATTTTTTTTCGTTGATCAACATTAATTATTTATTATTACTCATTGTGCTATATCAGTAAGGAGAAGTTTCAAAGTATGTTTTGAAGTCTGCTACTTCAGTTTATATGGAATTTAAAAATCATTTTGATGTAAAACTGTTGTTGCTGTACAAATTCGTAAATTAAACAATTATACAGCAGAGAATCGAAATTAGTTTGAATTTTACAAATGGTGATAAAACTTTCCATTTCTTATCCTCTTTTAAATACATTTTAATTAGTTAGTATATATTTTAAAAGAATTTCTCGCAGAGTTAATTTATTGTGAAAAATTGCATGTATATATACCCACACACGTAAAAATTTCCCAGTTAAAATGACACGATCTTTCCATCGTTTACGAATAATTACATTAAACTCGCCGTCAATTTGAATAATGGCCTGTACGTTAAATTTTGAATAATGAAATATGGTGTTTTGAATAATGGTCCTAACTGAATTTTCGAGTGAATTTGAATATCGTTTTATCCTATTTTTAAAAATTCGTACACAAAACCATTTAAAAAATGAAGCTTATGACAAATGTATGCTTAAAATTTTGTCTTACATTATTATTATTCTATTTCAAATTATCATGATAATTTATAATTTAATTCATTATTTTAGTCTTTCATCATTTTTATGGTTCTGGTTGTGTATATTTAGAATTTTTATGCTTCTCGTTCTCAGTTACTATTTCAAATATTCGTATATTTTCATTAAAATTATTATACCCCGGATACGAAAAAAGTACAATATTTTAGATATAAATTAAAAGAAATAACGAACTCCAATAACTGGAGCACTTTACATGGCCAGTAAAAGTCGCAAAGTCAACTAACGCAGTTACTTTCCCTGGGCCATTACCCATAACTTTGACTTATAATGTCTCACTGATGAATTCATCTCGAGGAGAGCAACTTTACCTAATAACTGTAAAAGAAGGTAAAATTAATTTAAATTTAGATCTATGTAAATAGAGTACTTGAACGTTTGCGTTCGAATATATATATATATACTAAAGCACGTATCTCAACACTGGTGGAAGGTAAGTTCATTTATATTTTAGTGCTAATACGTACCATACCATATTTTGTTTACAAAAAATTACTGAATAAATCAAGGTACAACATTTTATTTCCTTTACCCTATTACCCACGGAAAACAGCACGATTCTTTTTCAATTTCATCTAAAATAATATTGATACCGTTTAACAATCATCATGGTTTCTAATGGTCTACCCATTTGCAAAGGAACGAGGTACACAAACAGCTTACCAATCACTATCAAACTCCAGGAAAGATTTCCGAGAGTAAGAAACCCCGTAGAAAGTCCGCGACATCCTTTGAAACCTTCATTCAACAGTTCGCCAAAGAAGTCCCCCTTAAGTACATTAAAGACTCGAGTTAGCTTCCACAGGTCAAACAGATGTCACGACGACTTCTCCCGGCTAACAGAGGTAAAATCTTCCTCTCGCCTCCCCAAAATCGCAACGAACCTCAGCCAATTAGCGTTCGTAACCGGGAATAATTCGATAGGCTGTAGGCTGGTAAGGACAAAAATATACGGTGTAATTAGGGCACGCGGACGCGCTGTTCCTATCGTTTATTTCGTTTCTCGCTCTGCACGAACGATGGGGAGGGAGAAAGAGGAAGACCTGAGCGAGCGTTTACTCGATAAACGAGACCCCGGACGGTCTCTTTGAATTTACTCTCTCCCTCGCTTGCGTACATTTACGCGGAGAGAAAGAGAGAGAGAAGAAACTTTTTCAGAACGGTTGTGAGAGAAAAAAAAGCTACGTTTGATATAAACTTTAAACGCCTTTCATTTGCATACTTTCAAAAGTTTGTAACTGAATTTTTTGCCTCCACGCTGACTCTTTATGTTTGTACACGGGTTATATAATATCCGTTGCCCAGGAGAGTGAGACCAAGAGAGAGTAAAAAATCGAAGAACAAAATGAATTATTCATTCATTCAATTATGAATAATATATAATTCACTTCACGAAATTTTTGAGGCGTAAAATCTCACGTATAAAAAATGTCTATCCTTCCTCTCGCTCGTGGTTAAATATTTACTCCTTTTAACGAATTCAAAGAGCATTACATCCTTTATCTATTTCGGTAGTCGCTGCATAAGTGAAACGTTAGAAAAACCTCGCTTGTGAAACCCCTCCCTTCTCTAGAAAAAAAACCTCTCATAAAAGTCTTAATACTATTTATATAAATATTCACGTTAATTCCTTCAGCTTGCCCCCTGGTATACGTTGCAAATACGAAAAAGCTACACTGCCACTGCGCTCGATAAGCTCCCCAGGATTAAGCGGTATACGTGGTTAATTTTTTTTCATAAGCCCTCTCTCCTAATACCGTTAATTTATTCCTTTCGCTAAGCTCGTCAAAAAGACCGCGAGTATATATATACATGCACGCGGTTTCCTGAAAAAAAAGAAAAAATTACCAAATAGTGACCGCGATGAAGAAAAAAAAATACGTATATACCTTGCGCTTTTATATAATTGGCAGGCGTCCGCATCACGTGCGCCTCGTTCTCTGTTTTAATGTCTGTCGCCTCATATATACTATGCGATAACATACATATACACACCCAAACTCATACAGTTGCAGTCACATTATAATATATGCACGCACGTACATATATATAGATATGTATAGAGTGCAACGCTGTTATACGAGGTCGCCAGGCGGCAGCATCTGGTACCACCGCGTTTCTGCAGCACGGAGGCTGCGGCAGCAGTGTGTGCCGCACTAGCGTATATACACGCGACGTCCGTCGATCCGCGTACAAGTATATATACATGTATGTATGTATGTATATATGTATATACGGATGTGTATCAAGAGATTTCCGCAGAACGCGACCCCGAGGCTTCGTGAGAAGTTTATCGGATTTTATGAGGATAGACGCGGAGGAGGAGGATAGAGAGAAAGCAATGATGCGGTATTTTACGGTGGAGTACGTACGTGTGTATATAGATATGTAGCTGTATATGTATATATACGTACGTACGTACGCATTCGGTGATATTGGATGAAGCCGGTATAAAGTCCGTGAACCGAAATTTTAAAATATTGACATATAGTGGTACCAAGGGTCTCTGGTATAGTTTTCTACGTTTTAGAGTACACGGTAAATATATTATGGTTGGAGGAGAGCTTTGGATTTCTGTATTGACTGTAGGAGAATTTCGATGTAAAAAAATATGTATCTTTTATTTTTTTACGTGAGTTAATAAATTATTGGAAGACCAAGCACGTTTTCTAAACAACGCTCTGAAGTTTAGCCTCTTATTTAATGTCTTTGGGAAATATAAAAGTTTATATTCTTCTAAGAGCCCTGTTATACAATGTTTTCTGTCGTATTTTCTTTAAAAAAATGACCTTTTTATGAAGCACACTTTAATGGCTTCAAAGTTAAGTAGAAATGTATAGTTGGAAAAGTGCAGAAACTCAAGGTTCTTCACGAAACCTCATAATTACTTTTCAAACTCCGTGTTCAAAATGAATGGCACAATTGAAACTGAAAAGATCTGACATCTCTGTGTGTATGACCATTTCACAGAAGGGAAAAAAATCAACTATTGCAAAGCAAACGAGGAATCATTTTAAACTTTGGATTATCCAACTTCTGAGCAATGCATTCGCCAACTATCATTTAACTTTAAAGTGACACGTTGGCGCGCGAGCAAAGCAAACATTTTCCCTCGTATAAATTCTCCCTTACGTTTTGGGTACTGCGAGCTGCTCTGGGAGCTGGTAAAGTTAACACTTGTTTTTGTCGCGATAAAAGAAAGTTTCGAAACAAGAGGAAGAAAACGCCAACGTTGAGGCTTGACTGCACTGTCAGGAAATACTGCTGGGGAAATATTAAAAAATTGTGGTCGACGGATCCTTCGTGGTCCCGGGGTTTGCTCGAGTGCCGAGATGAAACTGGAATACGCAATTTTCGTTTAATATCCAGCTCGATAAAAATTTATTAAATGTTTGCAAAGAATTTCCAGACTGAATGCGATGAAAATAATTACAATATTATCTTGTGTATATTTTATGTACAAGAATTATTAAAGACTATTGTATTCTACAAATTCCATATGAATAAATTTAAATATCTGTTTTAAATTTTTGGCTCGTCTTTCGTCCGCTTTACACAAATTGAACTTTCTATACCTACGAACGATTCTGTCTCTTTAAATATATTTATATTTCATTGCTATCTAATTTACCTTGAAAAATGGTCCCAACCCGAACCCGATTATAAAGCGGCATAAATACCTCAACAGACATACACACACATATATATATATATATACTTATTCCATGTGTCCCCTTTAGCGTACCCACCCCTATGTAAATTCTAATCCAATCGCAAACCAAACTCGAAATCCCCTCTCGCTCATTACCCTTTAAAATCCTTTAAATCCTCGTGGCCGCAGTCGTGCGTACGTGTGCGCCTCGGCTTTTTCGAGAAAGAAGTGGGCCAGAACGACATCACGACTCGTGGCGCGAATGTCAAGCGAAAGAGAGAGACAGCGGCTGGTGGGTGTGCGAGGGTGAAGCTACGTGCCGCTGAATAGGCAATTAATTCAATGTGCCCGGTAATGAAGACACTCGTTTGTTCCACGTACACGTGATGACCCTCCCTCTCTCCCCTTGGGCGATGTGTACGTGGGAGTAGCGTGAAAGTTTACATGCCGAATTGGAAAGTTGAAGTCGACGGCTATTGTTGGTAGGAAAAATTTGGTTCTGGTGAAGTGTGAAATGTAGCGGTGTAGTGGTTGCCTCTTTTATTTTTTTGTTTGTATATAGTAATATGCAGAGTTTCTATTCTGTTGATTTCCATTTATACATGCTAAAACATATACTTTTTATTTTTTTCACTATTATCTCCTTTTGACCTTTAATACGTACCTAGCAATTTATGGCCTTTATACGCACTCCAATCCATATTTTTCTTTACCATACCAGAACCAGCCGCAATAATCACACTCTGCCACTCGTTTATCCACATATCCGCACAGCTTATTAGCGCGGTGACAGCCATATACCAGCGTCGATTGATAACGTATACACACTCAAAGTCAACCTCCCGCATATATGTACGATAAAAGCGAGATATCCCACGCCGCAGAATATTAATTAGCCCATCGGCGATACGTACATACGCACGTGTACGTTTGCGCATAGTCTAGAGCCGCACACCGCAAGCGACATTAAAATATTTGACTTTACGACCGCTTTTATTTGTCGAGTGAATACGTGTACGCGTGCGGGATAATCGAGCCTCGTGTGTCTCTGTTGATAATTTATTAGCGTCGAATTCGGCTCGATACGGCTAATGACGTAGTTATATTGAGACTGGCGTGTGTATGTATGTGATTTCAAGGATTACGATACTTAATATCATGTGTGACGCTCGTTGTTTGACGAGGATGCAGTCGTAGAATCGTACAAGTGGCTGGGCTTATAATAATTTCACGTGTCATAAAGTTTTTGGATTTCGCGAGCAAATTTAAATGGCATTTTAGGATAATTAAATTAGGTATCGATGATACTTATGCAAAAATATAATTATTTTAATGACAGGCTATTTGATTTATTTGAAAATATATAATCATTGTAGAATATTGAAACGTATATGGATTACTTTATAAATGAATGACATTGATTTTCCTTTTTAGATCAAACATTGTTAAACAATAATATTAAGTTAATTTTGTTTCTAATACAATTAAACGAACTTTATCCCATTCATCAATAATAACCAATTCATGTCAATTGCAAGCATTATTACATAGCATTTTGTTTTCGATAAAACGTATTTAACGCTCAATAGCCGCGACAAGCCCCAAACAACCTGCGCTATTAAATTTCCATTCAAGAACATTACTATGTACACGTACAACACTGCAAAACGCTTCTATTCGCTTATTTCCGCCGCATTACCCGTAAAATCGAGCAATTTCGCCGCTACCAAACACGAGCTTCCAATTAACTCGAGCATTTATTTCTCATTCCTTTCCCCCACTTCTCTCCATTCCAATCGACATTATCTCACCGTCACGCGCTTGTACGCGTATATATCCATCCTAATCCCGTAAATATATCATATTATCCGTATAACGCGTCAGTCGCTGCATTACTCTTCGTACAGTAGGCAGCAGCATATATATGCCAGCTCAGTTGAGAAGAATTTATCCGGACGAAAATTCGCAGTTTATCATCGCAGCTAACTCTCTCTCTCTCTCTCTCTCACTTTTTCTCTTCTATTTCCGAATAGATGCACGAGACAGCAGCGACGTGGCAGTGTACACACGTGTAGACACACATATATGTATATAGTTGCAAGCGCGCGAGCGCCAGCAAATAAATCAAGTTTATTGGATTTGCACACCCTCGAAAATTCGTCCCGACGTTTGAGTTTCGGGAAACGCGGGACAATATGCTATAGGAGGAACAGAGAGAACCAGTAGGCATACTATATACGATATATACAACTTCTAGGACGAACAATA
This sequence comes from Torymus tubicola, assembly GCA_035583055.1. Lineage (NCBI taxonomy): Eukaryota > Metazoa > Arthropoda > Insecta > Hymenoptera > Torymidae > Torymus > Torymus tubicola. The sequence goes on along the minus strand of JAWWEQ010000010.1, from coordinate 21,368,341 downwards.
ACGAACGAAAATACAGAGGGAAAGGAACACTCGAGAAGTATATGGCAGACGGATGCGGCTGGCTAGATTGCGAGTCGTTTGTGTAGACGTTTCCCCGGCATTTAGCTCTAATCGAAAATAACGGTCGCAGCTATCTCAGCCTCGCCTCTTTCTCTCTTTCTCTCGCTTCTTCTATCGATCAGAGATATAGAAGGGGAGAAAGAGATAACGAAAGACAGAGAGAGAGAAGAGAGTGAGTGAGAGAGTCATTCGTTTTCGTTTGCGCGCTGTTAGTGCGAGAAAGAGGAGGAAGAAGGGTAGGAGCGTGTAGGAAGAAAGATGAGCGGACAGTTTGTGTGCGTGACGCGGGAAATCTGGGCGACAGCTTTTGGGCGGCGTTAAGAACGTTTATCTAGGTAATAATGGGGTATCGCGCAATGTACGAGTTGTATTATAGAGGCGAAAATTGAGAAAACCGTGGTATCAATAGTAGTGTTCTTGAATGTACACAATGTGAGTGTTAATGTTAACGAATTGAATTTTATGTGTAGTTGCTTGCTTTTGATTATTAAGGGCAACAAAGTGTTGTCCTAGATGTGTCCCGACAGTAAGTTGATTAAATGTAATTGGGGTAAAGTGTCTTCTAAATTGACGGTAGGCTCGGAAAATAAATTTTGTAACATAGACCTTTGTTTACAGGATATCGTGGTGTATTTCAGGGAGAAGCACGGCTTTTAATTGGGTAAAAGTTTTTTGTGTATTCTACGGAGATCTAAAAGGATTATTTGTTAATTTGGTAATAAAGCAAGATTTCGTAATACTTTGAGATTGTATGTTAAGAGAATTTGATGCTTAATTACTTTTGCATGGAATAAATTTTACATGAAATACGACAATCATGAATTCATCGATTTGTTAGCACATATTGCGTAAGAATCTCATCAGTGTGTAATAACATTATACCGTTCAATTCATCATTACGTATCTATTTGGAATTCAAAAATGTACAAATAAAATAATTATGAATAATGGAACAACTTTAATTAGGAGTTTTTTCATTTAAACAATAACTTTAAAAAATTATATAGAAATAGAATACTTCACTTGTCTAAATTCTTTCTCCCGAGATTTCTAATTGGTTTACAAAAAAATGACCAAAAAAAAGGAAAATTTCCTCAGTCTCTACAAAAGACAACGTCACAGAAAGGGGTTACTAAAGTTAACTTGAAACTTTTCGGTTACTTTTTTTTTCTAAAAACTATTCGTAAAATTACAAACGAGTAGTTTAAAAATTTTACAAACTATTTTAACTGCGTAAAGCAACGTGAAAACCAACTCACAAAAGTAAAAAAAAACACCTCTCTTCATGAAATATTTCTTTTTGCGTAAATTACATTCACGCTGCAGCCCATCAAAAGCAAATCATCCTTTCTCACCACGTCACGCTTAGCGCCCGTAACTTTTTTCTCGCTTATATATAAACTCCACAGATTGCCAGCTATTAAGATAAGCACTATTTTCACTTTACTATCTTCAACGATTTTTCTCTGGTCGGAAGTGCTCGTATATATATATATATATATATATATACACTTGAAAACTTATACAACAAAAATATCTCCCGCTCGATCGGGCGCATTCGACACACTGTTGATTCTCTCTCCCCTTCGGCTCCATTGCTCGCGAATGCCAACGCACGTACGAGCGACAGACGTTGAAACGACAAAAAAATCAGATCGAGCCGCGATAGGGTGTCGAACTGCCGGATGCTTTTTCGCTGCGTCGACTTCCCCGATGATGATTAATAGCCGCATTGATCTTCGTTTCTCGCCGGTTCCCGTTCCACCCATCAGCCAAAGAGAGCGAGAGAGAGGGAGAGAGAGAGAGAGAGAAAGAGTGGGAGAAGAACTTGACCGCAATAAGTCGACGAACTCACACGGCGGGAATCTGTCGGGAAAATCTTTTCCTTGATGTGGAGGAGGAGACGAGAAGTTTTACGAGCTTTTTTTTCTTCTTCTTCTCTCGGCCCTCCCCCGCTTGGCCTGTGCCGTTTTAGTGAATATCACAGTGTAAATCCCGCCGTATACGTTTCGGTATATTGCTCCGGAGAAACGTTCATCTGTTGCAGGGGATTTCTATTTTCTTTTTTCTTTTTCTTTCTTTTTTTTGTTACTTTACGATAAGGGTTGTTTTTATTTGGAAGAGTGTTAGGGCTGTGTAATAAAGTTTGGTCAAGTTGTTATTGTTTATATCTATATACGATTGTAATAAATCTTTGGGAAGTTGCTAAGAATATTAAAAAAAAAGTGCTGATGTGGGAAGCAAGGATACAAGCATTTACAAGGAACAGTACGAGAACAGCTTTTTTTATCTAATAAAGCATTTATGAAAGCATTAAATTATTACACATTGAATAAAGATAGGAAAATTATTAAAAAAATTTTTAAAAAATACCATTTCTACTTACTTAAGTGTTTTTATTGAATCTTGAAAAAGGACGGTAGAACGATAAAAAATCATAAATTTTACGAACTTATTTTCTTTTAAAATATTCCGCTAAATTGCTTAGACTTCTGGTTTTTTTTCAAAATATCCAAAAGAATAAATATCAAATTTGCTGCATTTACTCCATTGAAACTTCATTTAATTCACCGACCGTCTTTGCGTTTACGCAACTTTTCCACTCTGCAAAAAACATATAAAAGCGTTAAAAATTTACCGTACCATCTCTCAGTTTCCCGTGCTGCTACGTGTACATATAGGTAAACCACGTTTTCTACGCTTTTGCGCGCATAGCAAAGTAGATTTAATCCAGCGGAAAACGCGCCCCACCACTTTACCCACATAGGAAGAACTTTGACGTTTCAGTGTTATTTTTTTTATTCACCCGACCTATACAGCGCGAAAATACCACTCGCAAAATACATCCTTCCAGCGCCTCTCACATTTTCTAGCTTTTCGAAATATACGGAACGCGGATTTTTGGATTTTGCCGAAAGTTCGAGACTGGCTCGCGTATTTTTCGGGAAAAGCTTCGCGCACTGGTTTGCCGACTTTTGTCGTTTATCTTTCGCAACCCAATTCACTTGAAGCTTCGCCGTCGGAAATTACGTTGCATTCATGGCGCGCGCAGCACATTTGGTACGTGAGAATACCTTTTAACGTGAGAGAAAGAGCGAGAGACTTGGGAAGAATACATTTGTCTGATGGACATTCGTACCGCATTGTCGGACGGAAATGACTTTAGTAAAATCAGTCCGAAGTAATGATAAAAAATTTATGCATAAAAATCCAGTAAATGATGCTGAAGATCTCGTTTGCTTATAAATCGTAAATATTTATTTCATAAGAATATCAGAAAAAAATGTTGTATTGAATTTAAATTTAAAAACATTGGCGAACTGCCGCAAGTATTAAATGAATTAATTTATTTTCTGATTTGTTCAAAAGAATCGAGAGATAGAATGAGTTGATTTATTTCATTAACCTTTAGAGGACGGGAATTTGGGATTTTTGATTTCTCTTGCTTTTCTATAGAAAATGGGTAAATGTGATATCTCATATCTGAAAACTAACATAGGTAATGTGTCTATCATGGACACGGCCTGTATAGGGGCCATCCCGTCCCCTAAAGGTTAAATCATCGTGAACTATTAATATAGGCTCTTGTTAAACGTGTTAGATGTAAAGTACATTGATTCAGAGAATAAGTTTCAAAACACGTCGCTGTAATGTTTGTTTTGCTTTGACATCTGACTAAAGAAATTATATTCCGTTATATATGTAGATACTTTGTAGACATAAATTTGACGTGCAAATAGCAGAGGCGATTAATATAATGCCTCATAAATTTCAATTTGATTGAATTTTGTCGATATTTGATTAAAAAGCTGTCTGCATAATTATTACTAATTATGTATTCAAAGAGTTTCACAAAATATTAATTCAATATAATTCATCCATTCTAATAATGATAATAATAAAAGAAAACACTATAACTTTTTTTAAATTAAGACGAAACAAGGAAAGCAACCATACAAGTAACTATTGTTTCCCCAGCAACCACATGCAACATCCCAACCTTCACATGCACTTCTTCCACCCAAGCATTCATAACAATTTCATTCTTTCAGTCGATCATCCCAGCCGCTACAGCCTTTAAAAACACGCGCATACACATAGCGATACACACACACACACACATAGAGCAAGCGACGCCTGCGTCTCGATCAATCAGCCATCAATCCTACCTCCCTTCCTACCCCCAGCACAAACTCCACAGTAGCTTCGCATTTACATACACCCGCGAATCTGCCATTCAACCGTCTCCCAACCACCCTCTACATAGGAACAGAGAGAGAGAGAGAGAGAGAGAGAACATTCGCGCTAATGTCGCTCAATCAGTATATTGTGCGGTCGCACACAATCGAGCGCGGCTGTTTACGTAGGGAACTGTAGATATATACAGCGCGGTAGGTAAGCGGAATTCCAGAGAGCCGCCTATAACGCTACCGTCGCTCTCTGCGCTACAGTGACACGGAGGCCAGGGGGCGCCTGCCGTCGGGAAAAGCTACGCCGGCAGCGCTACGTCGTTGTAGCTAAAGCGCGGTGTGGCCAAGTGGCGAACTAGAAGAGTGAAGAGAACGAGGAAATGAGGGGAAGAGGGGAGGTGTTTTATCCTTTTGGTGCGGAGATGCCGCGAGGACGCGGTGCCGTGTAGACGTGGTCGTCGGTTCGCGCTGTTAAGAGGAGCGCGCGTTTGATATACGTTGGAAATTGATTGTTAGTTTGTATATGTATGTTTGATTTATTTATTTTTTTTTTGATTTTGAGGTTTATATTAATTAAACTAAGAGCATACATAATTTTTAATTTTGATTTACTCCATTTTCCTATTCTTTTGAAACATTGACGAAGTGAAAGTTTAGCTTTTGTTAACACTGTTTATTAGTAATAAATTATATAAACTGGATTTTGAAGATACAAAGGACGAATTTAATTTAAAATAATTAATGATTGTTACTTTGGTAAAGAAAGATTTTCGTTCAGGTATCAAGTATTGCAATAATTATAGTAAAGTTATTCGATCTGGGCTACATTCAGTAGTAATAGTCTAATCTTGTCAGACAAAAATTTTCAATACTTCATAATACTTTATTGTAATTACGATCTTATTATTATTGTTCACTTACATGAAAAATCAATTTTCTTTTACTTTTTATTTTAATATTTTATTGATAAAAACCTCTATAAAATAATAAGTTGTTATTAATCTACATTTTTACGTAACCATTATAAAAATACATTTTATACCACATTTCAGAAAGCTAATGTCTTAGAATGTCTTATGCAATATTAGGCGGGAACATACAGATTTTGAAATTTTTAATGAATACTCAAACGTTGAATGTACTTAATCTATTATCATATAGTTTTTGATACATTTATACTACTCTCATACCTATTGTAGCTCGTAAATTAATAATTGAGAAAATTAAAACCGTAGAACTTAAAAATTCATATATATATATAACATTATTGACAACAATAAGTATAATTTACCTACCAGTTTCATCAAATAAAATAACCAATTTACAATAATATCGTCCATCAAGCATTCGCAAACGTCGAGGAAAGGCATTAAACACACTATACCAACGTACTCAATATCAACTTAAAACAACTTGACTCGCCGTCTCCTCGCACACTCACACCTTACTTTTTTTTTAAAAATAGCCCAAATTGCCCCGCCCTCAGTCTCCTCGATAAATTTATCAGTTTCTTCCCTCTCTCTTTCTCTCTGCCTCTCCCTTGCACACTTCCATCATCATTTGCAACGTCTTAGTCTCTCTTTCTCCTCGTTCCTCTTTTCCTTCCTCTGCGCACACACGAGACTACTACTACTACTACTAACTCTCCTACCGTGTCGCCAGACAGCCGGACTCCATAGCGCAGAGGCGCCTTGCTCGCGTTTATTCAGCTATAATTCCGTCTCTCCTTCTCTCTCTCACTTACGCGTACGACTGAAAAAAGAAACCAACCCCCCGCTTGGCATCAGCGTCAGCGACTAAAATAAAAAAAAAGAAAACACACTCGCGCGCGCGCGCGAAGAAAATCCCGAAGGCCGCCGCGCTTGTGCTAATGCGCCGGAAGTGGACTCTCAACGATATTACCTTTAATCGCGTTGAAACTGCTGCTGCTGCTGGCTGCTACTACTACTATTGCTAGCGAGTATATAGGCGACCGACGCGGGGGTAATTCCGGGGGAGTTCGGTTTATCGCGCCGGCGGTTTGTCGCCGCTGAAATGCACCGCCGACGCCGTCGTTGAATTATTGCTTTTATTGTCGATGGGCGCCCGGAGCGCGGCCGTCTATATTACGCGGATGGATGGACCTAATGAATGACGGGCAGGGAAGCGGAGAGAGAGAGAGGTGCATGTGTGCGTGTGTGTGTGTGCGTGTGTGTATTGCTGTACCCGAGGGTATAGCTTTGCTTGCGTAGAGGTGTACAGAGTATCGGATCGTTGGTTTTTGGGTTACGCTGCGTTTAATGTTGCAGAGTTTACTGTTGGTTGGGCTTTTTTTTGCGCGACGGTGGTTGTATTGTTGGTCGCGGGGTTTCTCGCTGAAACGGGAGATGGTTAATTATGCAAAGCCGTGTGGATTTGAGGAAAATTTTATAGTCGAAGTGATGGTTCGTAATAATATAATACTTAAAAATACTTTATTCTGGTACTGATAAAACTTAAATTTTCGGTACGGGTAAAAATTGAGTTAAATTTTTCAATAATGTAACAGACGGGATATGAACTAAATTTAGGAATATAGAAATATTGACCTATATTTTAAATGTATTCTATTTTTATACTAAATGCATTGATATAAATAGAAGTGCTGGAACAAAGTCTCATATTGAAGTCATAAAACCAATCAAGTTCTTTTCTTATCCTCAATTAAAAACTAAGGTTACTCAATTTTAGTTTAAATCAATATTGGTATTGCTACATAAATGTATTATCTACATCCCAATCTATACAAAATAGCACACCCTACAATGTACTAAATTTTTAGTATGATTGCTTTATCGAATCATGACAGCTCAAATTAAGGCTAACAGATCAATATAAAAGTAATTTTTATCCCTCAATTCACGCGGAAATATTATTTCACATTTCATTTTAAACCATATATCCTAAATCTTTCGTTAGTTAATCAATCATTATTAACGAACAACTAACCTCACCTACCCAATCAATACCATCGAAATATCTACCCTCCCTCGCTATATAACGACGGCCGATTTTTCCTCGAGTTGTCTCGCTCTCCCTCTTCTTCATCCCGAAGACGCTCCCTAAAACGGAAAACAAAGCCCGTAAATAAATGGCGCCTTTCCTCGAGCGCCACTTCCGGGGGATGTTGGGCGCAACAAACAAAAGTTCCCCGTCGGAGCAGTTAACGCGTAAATTATATTGCCACGGCGGCAAGTCAAAGGCGAGCGAGCGTGAATCGCGAAAGAGTTCAAGCCGCGTGAATTTATTTTGACGAACGGCGTGTGATTCTTATCCTTGGCGCAATTAAAACGTCGCGGCGGGGATCTTCTTCTTCTTCTTCTTCTTTTCTCTTTGTGCGCGCGGGTATTTGGTGGCGGAAAGGTAAAATGTGTTTGATTGCGGTTATTTACGATGGTTGCTGCTTTGTTGATGCAGCTTGGAGATATTCTATGAATGTATTGTCTATATTCTTACAATAATAGTCATAATATACGGTTTAAAGTTTTTATTTGAATTTTAACATGTATACATTTTTAATTAAAACGTTTTTAACTGGAATTTTTATTTATTTATTAACTGCATTTTGAAAACAAATCAACTAAATAAAATTTGATAAAACAACCAAATGAAACAGTGGATCCCTGTAATCATTTACCATGGCTGAATTTAAATCACACTAACCAATGAACATTAATATAATACATTTAGAATTTAAAATTCCAACAAACTGCTATTATGTATCAACACTAAGAAAACATCCGTTCTCTACATCATTAACCATTCCTGTACACACAGATAACCACCAGCGCAACATTAATTCATGCATAAAATACACCATCACTCCCATCTCTGCCAACCGAAACGCGGGGATCCAGTACCATTCGCAACCATTATTTCGATCATTAGCAGCGTTCGCGGCTCGTCACCGTTCGCTGTATACACAGACGTACATTAGGAGGTATACCCACGTTTAGGGACAAAAAAGATACAACGCAAAAACGTCCACAGAAAATCCGATTACTGGCATTCCGCCCGGTGCTTGTTACTCAAGATATCTTTGTCAATGTCCGCGAGCAATGCGCCGGCTGACTTGCTCTCCTTTTTCCGGCGTACCTTTTTGCACTGAGTGACGTGCGACGACAGCCGATAGTAGCGAGTGTACGCGCATGTGCAAGTGATTTATCTGGGATGGTTCGCTTGGTGACAGGTATTTTATGAATTTTTGGAGTTGTGTGTAGTTGCAGCGAAGGGACAGTTTATGTCACGAATTTTTGGAGATGTAGGTTTGTTTTGTAAGAGATATTGGGAATTATCCAGATGCATATCAAAATAAGTCATGGTATAAGAAGCGGAGGCGGTTGATCCGTTACTGTAATAAAACATTCGGATAATTTATGTTTTTGAACAATATTAGAACTACCACTGAAATAATCACGTTGCTCGGCAACGATTTCAACTTGGAAGGAGTTGTTTGCAAAAACATTCGTCTCCTCTCTTACCCGCCAAACGTACCGACCACCCCATTGTATCCCAAAACTTCAAAACCCCAACATCACACACTTTGAAGTAGTAACATCCGCGCTCGGTCAGACGCGCGCGAAACTAAAACGCGCCTCGCCCAAGAAACTGACTCAGCAAGTTCTTCGTGTCGCTACACCAGCCCAACCGCCACCGTCGTCGACGTCGTCGTCGTCGAGCCTACTTAAGAGTTCCATCCTCTTACGCGACTCGCGATTAACTCGTCGTCGTCGTCGTCGTCGTTGGTAGTAGCAGTAACGGGTAGTATATATGTGCAAAATCGATAATTCGAGGATGCGACCCGAACGTGCTAATTTCTGATTACGGGCGTCTAGTAAGAGAGGCGAGTGGCAAGCGAGTGAGGATGGATCTGTGCTAAGGGTCTCTGTAGTAGGCGATCATTAGCGGGTAGTTTCGGTTTCGATGCTTTTCTTGCGAACAGAGTGAGAGAGAGAGAGAGAGAGGAAGCATAAAGGGCGCGGGATTTTAATTTGACGATAGAGTCGCGCGCTTTGTGGGAGAGAATGCGAGCTTGCTTGTTGACCGAGTTGCACCGAGCGAACGCGACGTTTTTGTTTCCTCATTGGGAGCACGTGAATGTCTGTGTGTATATATGTGAAGCTGTAATACTATAGTTTTCGAGCCGATAACAGCTACCTATAGAACTCTCTGATGAGGGAATATAGCTTTTTACTTTTTATTATTTTGATGTTCTGAATTCTGATAATTTCAATAGGAAATATGGAATGTAAAATATATTTTTTTTTTCATTTTTAATCAAATTCTGGAATTGAGCTTTTGAAGTTGAAAATAATTTTTAAAATTTTTGTTAAAGTCGTTTTGTAAGGGTGGAATTCTAAAGCAAACTTTATTCTTTGAAGTTTGGATGTCAGTGGGGAAAAAACTTTTTGACGGAACTTTTTCTTTTACTTCACAGGTGATTTTAGTATTTAAAATAGTTTTTAAAATTGATGTATTAAAAGACTGTAACTGTAAAAAATAAATTCAGAGCATTTATCTCGATATTTGTATATTTAAAACTAAAATATATGTTTCATTCGAAGTTTTAAATAATAAACATTTTACTTATTGTATCATATTTTTCAATATATTTTATTTATTTGTCTTATTGATATTGACAATTAGACGAATTATGTCAAAAGTAATAATATATAATATGACGTTTTGTTTTACGATCTACCACCCATTATTTATACAAAAAAAAATATTCTTTGGCGGAAATATCATATGAAATTTACGTAATGCACATGTAAAAGCATAAATTTTTGACGAATCAATTTAAAGAATCGATGATTAATACTGAAGTGGCAACCGTACTCCTATTTACTTCCACCCAAGTCATCCAATTTCAAAAGCACCACTACACACGCCTTGAAAAAAACCTATCGAATCGTATCGTACGCACTACACCGTAATGTAACTCTACATTTTCCCATTGAAAACTCTCACGTGCATTCGTCTATATTTCCATCCAGCTACATCCAGCGAAGTATAATTCGATCCCCACTGGACTGCATCAACGATAATTCCGTATAATATTAACACTGGCAATTCCGCATTTCCCTAGCGCTGTTAGAAAAACTTCGAAGCGGAAAATCAATGCGGGAAAATTATCATGTTGAATCGATCGCGTAGCTGCAGCAGTAGCCGGAAAGCATCGTGGAAGCAGCGCGTCTCTTGATAAATTGAGTTTTATTATGTCGCGGCTTGTGCCGGCAGTGGCTGCGTGATAAATGCGACCGCGAGGATCCGAGACGCGGTTAATTATTGGGACTTAAATAAGAGGGATCGGCGTGTCGGAGTCTTGGAGAGAGAGAGAGAGAGAGAGAGGGACAGCGATATACTTCCGAGAGACTTTATCGGTCGTTAGTCATCTTTAAGTATTTTATGAGTTTATTTGATTTTTAAGACTGTCGTTTTGTTTTCATTGGAAAGGTTAACTTGAAGATTTAATCGTGGAGTGGGATTTTATTTCGTGCGCTACGGTTGTGACTGTGAAAAATGGAATAGGATTATATAGAGAGGAAGCTGAAATAAAAGGTGAATAACGAGTTGAAGAATTTATCTGAGAATTTGAGTCGAATGTAGGTGAAAATATCCAATAAATTTTTAGTTTCATTTTCAGCAGTAGTAGCAGCAGCAACAGTAACGTTCGCAGTACGGAACTCGCGCAGCCGGTTGTCATGTTGCAAATTTTCAAAATCGCTACTATCGCATCCTTTGACTACGATATATAGTTTCATACAGAGTTTAACTGAAAATACAAACACAACGCTAAACTGTTTGCGTTTCTAGTAGAATAACTGAAATAACGAGACGCGAAAGTGTGTAAAAACAATTTCTAAAACCATTCACATCCTGAATATTGTTCTGTTTTTTATTCGTTCGAACTGTTGTTCAAAATGAAAAACTCGTTTTATCTTTGTTTACTTACTACAAAGAAATAATGACAAAAAATTTAATCATACAACAAACTATAATAATCTCCGTTAAAGAAATCTATCATACTTACATATAAAAATCAGTCAATCCTCCATAATAAATCATTTCATTCTTTATTACACTCTCACAATTCTCATCCACCCTCCCGAATCTACTTATGAACCTCTACCTCTGCAACACGCACAACCATACACACACCGTGACAATAAACATGTCCCTTCATTGTCTCCTTCACCCTATACCACCTCCCAAAAGTAAGACGTTCTCGCGACCGCATTGTCCGCGTCTCGGACGTTTGCTCTCTCTCTCACTCCTCTCTCCAGTATATGCACGAGCGGTCGGCTATAGTTCGGCCACAGTGGAATGTCGTCGTCGCATTCAGCGACGTTGGGGTAAGTGAGTAGTACTGCCTATGCCGCGAGCGTATGGCCTTTGAGCTCGAGAAATTCAATTATTGCGAGAGGCTGAGGATGGAGTTTCCCTATATTCACGGGTAGTGGAAAGTTGTAGGTATGGGCACAGAGGGACACGTCCGCGTGTTGAATCGGTACGAATTTTCGAATATTAAGGTGTTTTCGAGGAGGCAGGTGGTATATGTGTGTGTTTGGATTGCATTGGACTGATGAAGGTTATTAAAATGTTACTTGCGTGCTTGGAGTTGGTTTTAGTATCGTACTGGGAGTTAGTTTGTTACGCGTATGTTCGTAAAGTATAAAAGGAAGTACCGTAACTATTCTGTTGAATCTACCTGATGTAAATAGATTTATTCTCGAACAATACTAATGTGAAACTAATGAGAAATTCCATAAACAATATTTTATCATGTAACGATATATAAAATTAATAAGTTTTCGGTGAAATTCATAAAGAATAAATTTTAAGGTATTCCTTATTGAAACTAGTTAAACAGTACAATTTTGAACTAATAAAATTATATATTATTTTACATCATATATTACGATCGTACGGTTAAATTTTCAGACCGAAGGATTCCTATTTATTAAAATTTAACCAACTATTTAATAAAAGTGTTAATAACCAAACCACATGAAACCTCTTTTGAAGAATTTCAACATACATTCGCAATCAAAATTAATCACCTTCCTCTCCATTCTTATGCCCACTCCTATCTATTCGACCTCTAACCGTTTCACCTCCCAGTATCTCCTCGTACCCACGCACTGACACACACATACACACAAACCTAACAAAAATCGCTTCCACATCCATTTACCATACCCACGCGCGCAATCCAGCGTAATCCCGGCGCCGCGAAAAATCATGCATAGCCACTGCCATTCTCTCCCGTACATTTACTCGTCACATATACATATACACACACACACACACATATACTCATTCGCGTTCGGCCGCGTGATTAAATTTTCCCGGCGCGGCAACAAGCGAGTGCACGCGCGCGTATATACAGTCCAAGTTTATTGTTTGCAGTACGCGCTCATTCTCCGCGACGATGTAAAAGCGAAAACGTACGCGTTATCGCGCGCTCGCTCGCTCGTTCGCTACACGTCACTCCCCAACAGATTAATATTCATTCTCTCGCTCGCCACTGTACGTACCTATACGTACGTACGTACGTACGTTTCGATAGCACAGGGGTGAACTCAATGTATACGTCTATGTGTGTATGTATGTATGCAGTGAGAGAGGATAGTTCGCGCGATAAGGGAAAATTCTGTCGCGAACGATTGATTCGAGAGGGAGGTGGTGGGTGAGGTGGAAAGTGTGTCAATAGGCGCGACTACGAGACTCCTCTCTCTCTCTCTCTCTCTCTCTCTCTGTGTCTCTCGTTGTTTTATTGATTCTTATCGTAGTGGGAAAGTTTCGTAGCTAGAGGAGAGGAACGAGATGTCTGGCTCTATCTGTATGTATATGTGTGTATAAAGGGGTGAATACGCGGGGAGAGATTGTGTGACACGTGTATGACCAGTAGCGAGGGTGGCGTGATATATACTATACACACCCATACACACACACACACACACACACGAGTACACGTGTCCTTGCAGCCGATGGAATTTCGTTTTAATGGAGTGGTCTTGTGCGACGCGCAGTGCGAGGATGCATTATTTAGACGCTGGATGGGGAAAGAGAGAGAGATGGCTGTACACTCGAGTTTCAACATTGACGTTTGAGGTGTCGCTTGGGGTCGCAGCACCTGAGTAGCTCTTTATATTTAATAATGTTTTCGTCTATTTCTCGGCAGGATGGATATAGAACGAGAAATGTTGGGTTTCTCCTGCTTTTCGTATATATACTTGATTTGTACTTATTTTCAAACATAACTACATATGTATAAGTGCGCCTCGAAAATAATTATGATTTCCTTTCGGATGAGCTGAAAATGCGTTTATTGCGTTAGCAATGATATTTCATTGCGAGAGTAGAGCACACTTTTAGTAGCGTATGAGAATTTAAAATTTTAAAAAAGCCCATGATAAAACGCCGGAAGTGAGGAGGACGGACGCGACAGCTTTTATATGTGATTGATATGCTGATGCTCATATGAGATTATCTTTTTTACCCCTGCATTTTTTTCCCGTCTAGGAGTGAAGCTCACTGTGAAATTTTGCTCTCCCCAAAAAGAAGGAATATAAACTTTTTGCTTACACTTTCGCGCGTACGTGACTTTTAAATTATTCGTGTATCACATTTAAAAAAAAAAACAGACAAATGAGTATAAAACAATATACATTACACATCCTTACTGCAAAACAATTCGTCAACTACAGTAAAGTACAAAGCAGCTGATTAATAATGCACTTCATTAATTAAACGTAGCGCGTCGAATAATCCAATCGCAGCTCTCGAAAAAAAAGAAATTAATTCCCTACACCCTCCCACTCGTGTCCGCGTGAACAATCCCTCCTGGTCGCATTGTATACATATATATACGGAACCCATCCGCAAAAGGATACTCCTGCTCGCATCCATAAACCTGCAGATACACACACCCACGCTACCTCTGCAAAAAGACAAGAGCCTCTTGATTCGCGCATTTTTCCCCTTCTGCGCAAAGAGCATACACACGTACACGTATATATGTACATACATATATACGCACACAACGCGCTTGGAAACACAATAACCCCGCGGCTTGGAAATTACACGTTCGCATACTCGTGTATGTGTATATATACGCTCGGCGTAATTCTCGCAAATGTTTATTTTACGCAAAGCCCGCATACGTGAGGATACGGGGGGTGGAAAGAGAGAGAGAGAGAGCCGCAGGCGGTGGTAGCCGTTGCCGTTTTCGTCGCGTCGCAAAAATCGCCGATCCGCGAATATTTCATGCCGGTTGGTGCGTGCGTTTGTCGAGTACAGAAACTGCGATGATCATCGTCGCTTGCATCGTATCGGAGATGCGGGGGTGCGTGGTTGCGGTACGCCGAGAGAGAGAGAGATAGAGATCGTCGAGTGCAAGTATCGTTGCGTTGAGTTTGGTTGCGATGGGAGGGCTGAATAGTCGTGATAATAAAGTATATATACGCGTTTGTTGTAAGTTAACTTTTGAACTAGCGTTTTGTATATAATAATAAAATAATTCGAAGAAAAATCTGTAAACGTATAATAATAAAAAATTTATTATTTATATTTGTCTACTATCATATAAATTTCTTTATATATAGGTAAGCGTCCAATGAAATAAAATAAAAATTATGTTTATCTAACATATAATACTTATCTGAATTCACATAGATTTCAGAACCAACAATACATACAGAATAATGTTTATACAGCATTACGCTTGCTATTGACACTACATACGTATATCAGAAACAAAAATATTTTTCCTATACAAACATATAGACAAGGATAAAAAAGAACAACATACATGGTATACCAGCCCTATCTCAGCAATCTATAATTATAGCCACACTCAAAATTCTGACCTAAAAACGATCAGCCGCCCCGCCTTCTTTCACTCAGCACACAAACACTCGCGCACGTACGGCCAGGCATCAAATAAACATAAACCCACCTCCACGCGAGTGATCCTCCCTCTTAAGTCAGCCCAAGGCCCATCGCGGAGGGCTCGCAGTAATTGAAAATCGATGCCTCCCGCGGCTCTGCATAATGCAGCTTGCCTTCGTTCTCCCACTATACTCCTGCTCGTGGAAATTACGCGAAGTGGGCCAAAAAGAAGTCGCCGCGGTAGCTCGTAAAGTTTTCATCCTAATCTCACGCTCTCTCTTTCTCTCTCTCTTTCTCTCGTTGCCTCTGGCAAATATATAAGCAGAGCGCGCGGTTTGGTGGAATTAGTCCACACCGCGAGCTTTTTTATTTTTATTTTAAGCCTCTACTACTGCGCGTGCGTGCTAATTCGCCTAATGCGTATTAACCTTTGAGGGCGAATTAGGGACTACTTCTTGTGAGCTTCTTGATGACGTTAGCGGTGTGTGTTGATGGGTTGGTTCTGGTTTCAATTTGTTATGATGTTTGGTGTGGACGGAATTATGGATTTTGAAATATATAGTGTAATTTGACGATGGACGAGTGGTGGTGTGTAAAATTAAACGCTGGAAATTGCTTTCATATTAAATTAATAATACGTGCGCCGGTTGAAATCGCGTATACGCTTGGATATTTAAGTGTCTTAATTAAGCTAATTAAGCTTTTGTAAACCACGGAAACGTATTTTACCTCGGATTCGTCAAATATTGTTAAGTTAAATATGTTTTTAATTAATATAATTTTACGGAAATGCGTTCATTAATCATAGAGCGGCTTTCATTAAAGTAATTGTACCTGAAAATATGTAAATTACTACGTTCTTTTTCCGACACGACACGTAAATTTTTTTTTAACAAATTTTATCGCGACTCAATTTTTACAAGTCAACGGGAATGTCTTACTCGGGGGGGGGGGCTGAATTGCAAGAACTAAAAAAGCGTGGAAATAGAAAGCAAAAATATCACTCGTGGATAACCGCAGCGTACCGCAACCACAGTTTAAACAAGTTAAAAAGTCGAGCTGAAAAACTGACGAAAAAAACAACGACGTCGACGACGACTGGCTAGCGTATACGCGACGGATGAACCCGCAAATATTAGTCTTTCGCCGACATTTTCCATATTTCGCGCGGCTAATCAACTTCCGCGCGCACGCGAAGAAAACCGCCCCTTCCGGTGAGAGTATAAACGAGTGGTCAGGAAAAGAGAGAAAGAGAGAGAGGGTGAGAGGTAAAGAAAATAGAAAGATTCGTTAGTTCTGGGAAAAAGGAAAATTTTAACGAGGAGAAGAGCGTAGGAAGAGAGAGAGAGAGAAGAAAGAGAGAATTGAAGAGGACTCGAAAAGAGAAAGAACGACTTGTTACCCGAACTTTCGTTCGATTGTCTGAAGATTACGCGCGCTTCGGTATAATTACGCAGTTATGCCTCGATATTGGTTTCGCTCTTCTCTACAAAGTAGCGAATAAGAGAGACCAAGAGAGAGTAAGAAAGAGAAAAGAGGTAAGAGAAAGAGAGGGAATAATTTGCACCGTTAAAGTTTCGCGAAAGTGAAACAAATTCAAGAGTGGCGCTCTGCGTCGCTTCTGTTGTATAACGAGTGGTGTATATACTATCTGTCTCTCTCTCTCTCTTCCTCTTTTAGTGGGCGCACGGTTGTCCGTACTTTTGTGGATTTTCCGAATTAAAAACTTCTCGAGTGGTTGGAAAAATAACGCAACAGCCGGAAATGTCAAGCGTCGGCCGAGTCTCTCTCTCTCTCTCGCACTTGCTCTTGCTTTGTTTTGTGCGTGAGCAGCGGCACACGTGTATGAGCGTCACCGCACGCGCACCTGCTATACTATACATCTGTGCGTTGTTTGTCTTTTTTTCGTTTGGTTCTTTTTTTTTAAAGTGGTGATGCAATTTTGTTTGACTATCTTTTTAATTAATACCGTTCCGGGAAACGTGAAAAAGGGTAGATATTACGAAGATTCCTAGCTATTAAAGCGGTTTTGAATACTTCGAGGAATTCCTGTTGATTGGTTTGGTTTTAATGAGAAGCTGCTATAATTGATATTGAATAACTGACTGTAAACGTGGTTAAATAACTTTTTAAAAGAGCAGTGGGTTTATCAATAGGATATGCTAGTTTACGATTCTGTTTTATTTTTGAAGTTAACGAATGTTTCTATTGTTACAATTTTAAAATCATACAATTTTTATTGACTTGAAAGTAAAAATAGAAGTATTTATCAAATAAGTGAGGTAATAAAAATACAAACTAGGTTTGCAGGACTTTATTAAAACTAAAATTGTCACCAGGTATATACACCCACGCAAACTTTTAAAAAATAGATATTTTCTATTATTACAAAAAAAGAATTGAGTTACTACAACAATTTTTTTTCAAACATATGCAAGGATTCCGATAAATTTACAGGATCCCATGCACCCACGCATTTCTGTAAAAATGATCTCCCCCCAAAAAAGGGAATTCGAACGAATCCCTTCCAATAATACTCCAATAAACCTTTGGCATATCACCGAAATGCAAATCTCATGATCGTTGTCGATATGATTGTTGCTCTCGCTCGCTCACCCATCCATATCGTAATATATACACGTGAACGCACGCACGTTTACGGGATAAGTCGATCGGCAGCGTCCTTCTAAATCCTTTATAACAAACGATCTGGCGGCAAGCCGGTTTACGACTGGCGAGAACCTCGTAACTCCCTCTCTCTCTCTCTCTCTTTCTCTCGCTCTCCCACAGAGTAGAGAAACGACCCTAGCCCTCGTAAAAGCGCGGATCGAAATTTCGGAATATCGCGCGGCCGTGCTTTTCTCTTTCGTTCGCGATTGCCTTTTCTTTGGGAAATACATACACGTAGAACGAGAGGGAGAGTCTTTGCGAAGATGGGAACCTGAGGGAAGACGAGGTATAAAGTTCGGAAGGAGACGAGGGATGGAGAAAAATCGGTTTGTATTAAAAGTTTATTGGACAGGAGGGGAAGGTGGCAGGGAATAATTGTATCGGAGGTTAAATATTTAATGGAGCGGATTATCGCGGCTCTTGTTCAGGTCGCCGGGAGCGATAATGCCCGGTCGACGCGGAAGTGAAAGTTACTTTTGTCTGTCTGGAGGAGAAAAAGGTGTGCAAATTGTTTCGTCCGGCTTACAAAGTTTTGACATTTTATTCTTTTGAGTGAGGTCTATTCTTCGAATTGGTATACAGGAAGCGTCTTTTTTAAAATGAATTTTAGATAGATTTGTCTTTACTTTTAGTCATGGGCAATATCGATAATCCAATTTTTTATTAAAATAAAGCGAGTGACATTTTCATACATCATGTCCAGCATTGTTCATTTATACTAGAAAGTGTACTCAAAAGAATCGCCAGTGTACAACTTAACTACATTGTTACTCTTATAAGTTGTTTGTATTCAAAAGAAATATTTAGATACAGTGAAATTTCACTAGAAACATATCATTCCACTTTAAAAAATTTAATAAAAGCCCGCACGCTGTACAATAAGTTACCGTTGACTTGTTCGTCTATTCAAATCATAAGCTCTCTTACCCCATATATCCCCATACTATTTATATAACTCGTACGTTTGCCACTACTATATTAAAATATCCCCCTTGCGCACCATTTCCTATCTGCAACGATGAATTAGGCACGCGAATCGCCATAACAGGCCCTATACATACGCAGTTATGTAATTTTCGGTCACGCGACCCTATTACAGTTACACATTAAACTAAGTGCCCGCAGAGAGACCAACTTTTTTCTTCTCTCTTTTCTAATTATAATAGGAGCAGTAAGATTTGTGTACAACTTGGTACCTACGTTCTACTACTGCGTTCTCGTTCTACTCTTCTCACGTTCTCTTCTCTCTCTCTCTCTCTCTCTCTTTCTGATATTTTTTTTACACCTATTTCCAAACCGAAACTTTTCTCGCTCTTAATCGTGCCGTTAGCCGACGTTGGCTTCTTTGAAATTCCAATTACACAGCTCGCTAAACGCATGTAATTCTCGTCTATACGGCCGGGGATAATTAAAGTTTTTATCAGATTGCTACCGCGCGCGTGCGTTTGAAGAAAAATAGCTTAACGGCGTTTTAATATGTTTCGAGATATTCTACAACGATATTGGAACTTTCCTATACTACATACAGTTGTACACGACATTTGTCGTAAAGTTTATTTTTTTTATTTTATCTTTTTTTCCTTTTATCAATATTTAGTTTACAATCCTCGGTATAAATTATAATTCACGAGGTATGTAGGTTCGCATTATTATTAAGAGTAATTACGTTAACTAGATTAAACTTGATCGGGTTGCATTGCCGCACGAATTATTCCAATTGCAGAATTGTAATCGCTCGCGCGCGCTGGCGGTTATAAACCCGCGTACCAATTAATTTGCATGCAAATTTCAACAAAACGCGCGTATAATACTTTATACAAGCGCGCGCGCGAGCGCAGGCCACACACGCGCACTCTCCGCATTATTTAACGTAATAACCCTCTATGCGTAAATACCACTGCCACGTTATAACAACAGAACGATAAAACTATTTAAACCAACGCGCGTACGAGATATACATATATACAAAACGTCCTCTGGCCCTTACTGAACGAGGCATCTTATCATAGTCATGAGATCGCACCGATTCATCAGCCAGTGCGCGAGTAAAAAAAATGCGTTCTTTTTCTCGGAGAAAATCGCTATCTACACGTCGCACGTGTGCGGTATAGAACTGTGGGCTGAAAATTACGAGTGCGCGCTCGATGCCGGAAAAGCTCTATATACTCTCTCATCGTTCGGGACAAATATTTATACACTCGCCGCGGTTTGCTCGCGCGCGCGCTCTTTATTTACCTCGAACACGTACGAGCCACCTTATATATCATCCGGTTTAGAGCGAGCACTGCTCCCAGACGATATAATGCCAGCCCATATACCTTCTTCTTCTCTCTCTCTCTTTCTCTCTCCCTCGCGAACGCAAGAGTGGTAGATTGATGCCGACTGGATGGGAGAGAGAGAGAGAGAGACGACGCTACACGATTTATTATTTTTCATCAAGACCCCATTGTTTATATGGGAGAAAGAGAGAAAGATGTCCTGAGCACTGGAGAGGCGTTTATTTTGCTGCGCGAAGGGGCAGGCGACGAAGCAGTAACGGTGTTCCCCCCACCCCCGCCGTTGATTACTGCGCAGTAGTGTACTTTGAGGCGAGGCGCGCTCTTGTGGTGTGAATTTCATGGGATAAGTTGCGATGAGGGTGAAGTGGAGAAAGAGAGAGAAAAAGATGGAGTATTTTTATTTCGATAGTGTCGATATATCTATACGCTTTGATTGGAGAAAAAAAGTATTTCTTTTCGTCGAGAAAAACCATATGGAGTATAAAAAAAAAGCATATCGAGTGGATTTCTATTTTTATATGATTTTTTATATAAAAAGGAATAGTTACTGAATAAAGGGACGAAGGAAATCAAACCAGAAAATTTTTCGCGAAAGCATAAAAAAAAATTTTTTTTCTTCAAACTACGAAGAATGGCTGAACTGTGTAAGTGAACTTTGCCTTGAAAATCTTGGAAACTGCTACGGCCATTTGGTGAATACAAAAAGACCTATAATTTAAAAACTATCGATCGTTCAACTTTGCTGGGAAAGTTGTAGAAAATTGGGAAAACTTTTTATGGAGAAAAACCAAGATTGTACTAAGGGCTGTGAAATTATTCAGCTAAAAGTTTGTGGCGAGGTTTCCAAGACCAAAGAGAAAATACATAAAACTATTTCGTTTTAATTAATTGTTGCGTATGCAAGGGTAATTGAAGTAGAACATATTGACATGTATTTGATTATATTGCATTTGAAACATTGTTAGTAAAAGATTTATTGAAACAAGGTTAATACATTTCACCTAATTCTTACTATACTCAACTTGTACTACATAACAATATTCGAAACTATCTAAATTTACTTATCACCCATATGAATGACACATATATTCATATGTACATATTCCTTGTCATCGGACTACCACATACACATGAATGACTTAACAAAAAACCTAACGAATCAACCTAATTTCCCCAACAACCTCGTCGCTGCCCCTTCACCTGAAGAAAAACCTTACAGACAAAACCATCGAACGGCGCAAAAAAACGTAACAAAAAAGTGCGTATACCCGGCTACGAGATTTAATGACGTTGCGATAACATCGACGACACACACAGACGCTACGATAAGCGATCGCGATCCCGTCGCATCGACAAATTTCATCGGCGCCACCACAACCGACGCGACAGAGAGAGATAATCATCGGCGTGACTCTCGCATTTTGCCCCGGCACACGCTAATTACTTAATTGAAACGATAAGAATGAAATACGGTTCTACGCGATCCCTATGTGTGTGTGTGTACACGTGTGCGTGTTTGTGTAAAGGGAGCTGGAGAGGTTCTAAGGTGAAGCGGTGTATTAATCTTCTTTATGCTAAGTACCCAACTGTTATGGTCTTATTATCGATGACAAGTATGTAAAGGGGCACGGTTAACGGAGTTCGTTTAGGATCTTTTCGTGTGCTCTGAAGAAGTACGATGATTAATTGTTGGTTATTTGGGGTCGTGTGGTATCGGCATTTAAAGGTTTTTTGCAGAGGGTAAATGTTCTCGATGCATAAGATAACATTTCTATTACGCGAAATATCTCATTGTAACTATTACCGAAATATTACTGTTTATTATAGGAAACTGCCCTAGATATACACAAAAAAAATTTACTATGTTTTAATTTATTATAACTATAGCAATTTTGAACGATTTTTTTATAAATTCTTCTTGGTGTAATGTTAAAGAGAATTTTAACAATATCCAATTACTTGATTGGGTATAAGTACTACCTTGCGAGTAATTTCATTTAAATATAATAAAATAGGTAAATTTTTTTACTATAGGAAACTTGAGTATAAAAATGTCATTCTTGTTATAAAAAGAGGGCAACATGAAAAGGTCGAGCCGTAATTACTGAAAATTATAATACTCTGGTATAATGAATAAAATTACTTTAATTCTAATGATGCTTTTATGCTTTTACACGAATTCGTTAAAATGTCGGAGACAAAGTTTTCGGAGATACTGTAATTCCTTTTGCCGGAACACTTTCATCACAGTGAATAAATAATTGAATATTTCAAATAGAGCGAATAATTTCATATCAGTTAAAATTATAATGGTAGAGTTCGTTCTAATTTCACTTTTTTTTTCTCGATTAACCTAATTTTTATACCGATATAAAGTTAAGCAAAACACTTTCTTTCTCATGCCCGTTTAAAACCAGTCCTCCGCTCACTATATACCTTCATAAATCCAAACTTTAGTCAAAACATTGCCGCTTACAAACGAAATAATCACCCATATCGCATACAGCAACGTACCTTGCATTCGAAATGGCCGCACGTATCCCTTCCCCCCCTCACCTCGTGTCGCCAGCTCGCCTCGCTTATAAACACAGTGAGGTGTGGGAAAACGCGCGTACTGCCACACCAGCTGAAAACAATTCAAGTCGAGCGCTCGCGAGCGCGCGTGCCACTAAAGCGGACTACGCCACGAAACTTCTGCTTCGCGCCTGGAATAATTCACTCCTCTCTCTCTCTCTCTCTTCCAGCTTGCGTACTATGCGCGCTAGATCGGTGCAACTAAAAGTTTCGCCGCGATTAAAATTACACTTTCATTTAATATCCCGAGCGCGCGTAGAACATCGCAAATGCATTAAAATCTTCCCCCCGCGGGAGAGAGAGAGAGAGAGAGAGAGAGAGAGAGAGAGAGAGAACGTTGAGTATGTACGTGCGTACGTAGGTACGTAACGTACGTGCGCGCGTCAAGGTTGGTAGGCAAGGGTAGGCGAGTTAAGTACGCAGACGAAAACTTGATGAGAGTTGTATATATAGTTTGTTTGACGGTGCTGACACGAGGAAGTGCGTGTATGTAGACGTGTATGAGAGTTTTGACACGAATTATTTTGCGATTCGGAGGACAAGAGATTTATGCGTGGAAAGAAAGTTGTATGTTACTGTGGTGGTGAGGTTAGTTAATGGATTAAAACCACGTAATTTTTGGTGATACAATTGAGTTCTGTAAAGTGAGATAAATTTGTGGAAAGTCAGTATGAAATTTGTACGGGAATCGTGATCAATTGCCAAAGGATTTAATTTTAGAAAAGGAAAATTAGTAGTGTGTGTCAGGATTAAGTCAGACGGGTTGTAATAATACCTAGTAAAGTGTAGATTTGATTAAAATAAACTGTATACTGGAAGTAAGTTGAAAATTCTCTTGAGGGATTTAAAGTAAATTAATTTTGAAATTCGTCTTATGTCGCATGCTAATAAAACCATAATTTTGATGAAATTAAAAATTAGAAAAAAACATATTTTTTTAATTACATACCATATTCATAAATCATAAAATTATCATTTTTCTAAAAGCTGGTACATTTGAATACATAAAACTATAATTTTTAATCTCAACAAAAAAAAAAAAAAATAAAAAAAATAAAAAAGGCCATCAAACCATAATCATCTCTCGGCAACTACCAAGAAAAAACCATCAAATCCGTCACTCATCACAACCGCTTGCGATATCCACCTCAGCGCGACCCCAACAATAAAAACCTCTAAACCTAAAAAGAAAAACCACCACCCTCATCTCCCCATCTTCCCTACCGGAAAAGTAAAAAGAACAAAGCGGGCACAATCTCACCCTTCTCCACCGCCGCGAAGAAAGTGATCACAGCGAAGTGCTTTAAAATTACAGAGAAAACGAAACAGCAACAGTAGCACGCTAGGATCATTTCCCTTTGCAGTAGCAACAGTAGCAGCAGCAGCAGCAGCATCGCAAAGCGCATATAGTCATATCGCGGGAAGGCGGACGATTCCCGCGGTTTCTTCCCACCCCCAGGACCTACCCCCCGCATGCGCGCGCATCACCCAAGCGCTAGCTACCGCGCCACAAGCGGCCACGGCAGCAGCAGCAGCACACCGCGTGGCGCGGACGAAACGCGTGCCAGTCGTCCCGTGACGCGGCGTCCGCGAGGTCATACATACATCCATATACACATACTCGCTGCCGAGACTCGCGATCCGGAAGTTTACCGTGCGAGGGTTCTTGACGGAAATGACGTTTTTAAAACGCAAGTGTAGGTGTCTCGGTGGTAAGGACTGAAATTAAAAGAGACAAATAGAGAAGGAAGGAAGAAGGAGAATTTACGGGAACGATTGGTTGTTCGGTTATAAACTGGTAGCGAAGTGAGCGCTGGATATTTGTAGGTCAGAAGTATAGTGTACGCTGTTGAAGAATGAAGCGCGCGGTCAATGTACAGTGTATATATAAGTGACTCGAGCGTGTGTTGATGTTACAATGTAGGATGTAAGGAAACGACGTCTTCGCACGAGCAACGCAACGATATTCTAAACAAACCAACAGCTCAACACTTCGTGAAACCTCGAAGCCGAGAACTATTTTAATCGCCTGGTTCCTCCAAGTGTCAGGATGAAGAGCTACTTCGACCCTTAACCACGCGTTCGTCAGTCATCAGTCTATAGACTATAAATAAACAAACATCGTTGACTAAGCGATCTTCTCACACTTAAACTTACTACACCAACAAATTAACGATACCCCATCGAGGCGAGGAGAAGAAATTACCATCGACCTTCTTCTAACCCATAATATGAGAATCCGGGTGCGCGGGCGGCGGCAGCAGCAGCAGGGTCACTTTGAAAAACCGCGCGCCGCGCTCGGCCGCCCGAGCGGCGACCGCGCCGCACCGCCGCTCGCGCGCTCCCCGCACCGGTCAACCGCGAGCAATTCAACGCCTGATGAAACGTAATGCTCCCCTATATACGAGCTAGCTCCAAATCGTTATATCGCCATGAGGATAAACAAACAGAAACGGCGTGCCGGTAGGTGGTATTAAACGAAGAGGTGGAGAAGGAGGAGAAAGAGGAGGAGGAGGAGGAGGAGGCCGGAATCATTTATTTACAAGTATACTCGTGGCGAGTAGGAGCGAGCGATCGATCGAGAGAGAGCGGTGTAGAGGAGGCGAACGGTATAGAGAAGTGGTAGTCGCTGCGCGGTCGCCGGCGTGTGTACACATAGGTGGAGAGAGCGACGTAAACGTGTTACATACGCGAGAGAGAGAGAAACGGTATACACGAGGTGAAAGTGGATGTCACACGTGTCGACGTTACTTTTTTGTACTTCCGACAAGGACCGAAGAGTTTGGGTATTTCCCTAAGAAGATAACGAGTGATTTCCGTTTTGTCGTCGGTTCTATCGCTGACACTGACTACTTGGTCAATCGATCAGAGTGCGCGCTGTCTGTCTCTCTCTCCTCTCTTTCTCTCTTTCTCTCTTCTTCCTTGGCGAATTAGCGTGCGCGCGAGGACTATACTGTACTACAATCGAGGAGAGCTAAAGCGCGCGCGCGCCGCGGACGGGAGAAAGAGGTAGAGAGAGGAAGAAAGAAGAAATAGTAGTATAGAAGAAATAAAGTGGAAGAAGTAGAAACGTAGGATGCGAGAGAACGTGAACAAGGTAGAGGACGAGAGTGGACGAGAGATCGACGGTGAGACAAACGAGCAATAAGTTAATAAAGGAGCGTGAGAGAGTGAGAAATCGAAGCTCGCTGAGGGCGAGAAGATAGCGAGAGAGGAGAGGAATGCGGAGACAAGAGGAGTGCGGCTGCTGCTGTGGCGACGACGACGACGACGACGACCCTCGTCACGAGCGACGAGCGGCCGCGGTGGCGGTGGCGGTGGTGGCACTCGACGCAGCCGAGATTCGACGCAGCAGACAACAGCAAAGAGTTGTTGTTTCGCACCTGGGTGCAACGGAGCACGAGGCATCGTCGTCGACGTGACGCGCGACCAAGGAGAGAAGAGGGAGACAGAGAAGAAGACGAGGAAGAAGAAGAAGAAGGAGAAGGAGGAAAGGGGGACGCGTGTTCTATCTCTCTCCCCCCCACCTAGCCACCACCCACTTCTCGTCCCGTTTTCTTTTGCAAGAAAAGAAAGAGAGAGAGAAGAGACACTTGTTCCGTTGTTGCCCCCCTTTTTATATATATACACACATGTAAAACGCGTGTGCGACGATGATTAAAAAGAAAAATATAGTGTTTAACGAGTAAAGTATGTAAGGAAAACAAAAGCGCGCTAGGTTTATAATAAGTAAGGTGACATACAAAAAAAAAAATAATAATAATAAAAGAAACTAAATGATAAAATAACTAATAATAAAGTTAAACCGAAGAGGAGCGGGAAACGACGTCTACATGCTGGTTGGCGGGTCCAAAAACGTAGAATATTTTTAAGCGAAGAGAAAGAAGAAGAAGAAGAAGAAGAGGAATCCCCTGTGCGGCTCGCTCGCTCGGGGTACAATCTATCTATCTCTCTCCTCAGTCTCACTGTCGCACACACAACAATAGGTGCGCAAAGCCAAGTGTGTATACATCGGCGCGCTCGCGCTCTATAATATAGATATATATACATAACGCGCGCGAACGAAGAAGAAGTTATATATGTATAAATCTATATCTATATACATACATACAAGGTGGTCCAATCGTTCAACTATATATAAATATATATACTATCGTACACACATCGAGTGGTCCAATTTTTCTCGTCTCTCTTTCTGGATTTTTCTTATATACACGTATATATACAGATACATTATATCGTGTCGTATCGTGCGGTCCAAGATATAGTGTCTTAGATCCTTTTGTCGAGTATCCGTAATATAAATATATACATACGGACACCTACCCTTACGAACTCTATATATATACGAACAAATCTATATAGATATATTCATATACATAGATCTATCTATATCTATATATATATATTCGCGACGACGAAGTGTGTGTATATTTTTTACGAGTAACCGGGAGCAAGAGAGAGAATAAAAAAAAAGTGTGAGAGTGTGCGAATTGACGTGCGATGAGGGCTGTTGCTCAGGGCGCTGATATCGGCGACAGCATGTGGCGATGCTGCAGTAGTTACTATGCCGATCCTTGACGGTCGGACGAAGCCTCAGCCGGCTCGTCGTCGTCGCCTAGAGAGCAGCGATGGCGTCGTCCAGCCGCTACAGCAGCTACAACTGTCTCACCAGCTGGGACAGCTACGATCGCATTCCGAGGTACGTTGCACAAAGGGTCGCTGCGATTAATTACACTCGGGGGTCTCGAGGACGGTGCGCGCGCCGCTCCGATGCAAATCGAGGACGTCGAGAGCGGAGAGTGTGTATGTGTGTGTGTGTGTGAGAGGTTGAGAGGGCAAGTGCGACAGACGCGTCGTAGGCGATTAGTTGTGGAATTTGTGATTGATGGTAAGTGGATGGGGTGGTAAAGGAATGAATTTTGGTTTCTTTGATTGTCACTGTATTTAGGTGCGAAATGGTTCGGGATGGATTTTTATGATTGAATGGTATTTTGGTTTGCATTGGAAGATTTGGGGAATAAAATTTAAAAACTCGGTTTCTTACAATTGAAAATGATTTAAGGTTGTTAAAGGAGTTAAAGGACTTGTGAAAAATGAGGATTGAATGAAATGGGAACAAAACTAAAGGTGTAGGGGGCAAAGACCCCGCGCTAGAGGGGGGAGCCCCCATAGTAAAAAAAGTTGGTAAAACAATATTTTCAATAGTGTAATTTATACATTTGTTTACAATTTAAACAAAATTTTTTTTTACCGTCTAGGATATGAAATGCTAATTAACGCCCTAGAGTATTAAGAACAATTTTGCACGCAAAAGCATAAAGTAATTAATTTAAATTTGTAACTATTCTTCAAACACTAAAATCATTTAAAGAATATATTTGGTTTTTAATTTCCCGAAATGAAAACGAAATACCTGAACTTAAAGAACTTATTACACGTTCCTACGTAAAATTATTAAATTATTTTACTGAATCAAAATTATTAGATACTGAAATGAATTTTAATAAGTAAATTACTTTTAATTATAGTTTTTATGTGAAATTATTATTAAAAAATTCGAAATTTTGTAGCAAATAATTATAATAAAACAATATATCATACTAAATAAATGAAACTCACATTTATAATTGAAAATGTTGCTAATATAAGTGCAAAGTAAAAGGATTTGCGCACCCTTTTCACTTCTCAACAAGAGTTAGTGGCGAACTCTCTTTGCCCTCGACTTTTCGTTTAGGAGCTTTAATTAAATACTCGATAAAACCTTTAACTGAATAAAAGCGATCTCTTAAAACTGCATTACCAAGTGATTAAAGGTTGGAAATTCAAATTGAACGCAAATTGTTTATCATCCCTCGCTTAAATCCAGAACTGACGTATTTAATTTCGCGAAGAAATACGCTTGCGAGCGCGCGAAATGATTTAACTGAATTTCCTCGATTCTTTTAGCCGCGTCAATTTGTGTTACGTCTGTTTACGGCGTATAACAAATACACTATATATACAACCCTAACAAATGCCATAAATATGTAGATAAGCAATTATTTGTATGAATTCCGGCCAACATTATTTCTCATGCCGACTAATGCGTAAATATATATATATATATTTACCTTATCATTTCCCTCCTGCATAAAAAGCGACTGCCATTCGTAAACATCTCTACGCATCTAACATACCCTATACACCTTTATGATTCATACAAAAGTGACTCTTCTGGTGAATTTCACAATCCCCAGCCGTGAAAAACATCAGCTCTCATGCTTCCCACTGTGAAAAATCGAAAAAACTTAGCGCTCGCGCCCAGTTCCAGCCACTCCGCGGGGGGTCATTTTCGCCTCGTCGCCCGAAATGTACCGTGACGCCGGTAATATACATGCGCGGCCGCATTTCCCTCGTTGGCGTAATGGAGCGCGTGCAAACGAAAAAACGTGAAAGAAGAAGAAGAAGAAGAAGGAGAGGAGACGAAGAAAAAAAACATATATACATAAGGAGCAACGCGAGGGGCTATGAATCACCAGTGGATCTCCTTAGCGTGTGAGCGCCTGTACGACGCGGAATCACGTGGCACGTATAAGTCACCTCACCCCTGGCGTATCGTTAAGCGGCCCTGGGTGAATATTTTCTTTTTTCTTATTTTGTCCCTCTTCTTTAAAGTAAATTAAGCGCCACTGCAGTTTCGGGGGACGAGTCGCAGGCGATGTTAGTGGGTACACCGTATATACACCAACCGAGAGATTCCCCGAGGGCGTTCGCCTTCAACCTGCTTCTTCGCTTTGCTACATAAGGGTTAGGTCGTGGAGAGGGTGCGAATATGGATGGGTGGTTAGTTTTTCACCCTAGAAAGAGAGTAGGAGGTAGAAAAAAAAAATACGCGTCTGCTACCTATTTGGAGTACATTATGCCGCGTTAAACAAATCGCGTGTGCTTAAGTGGCTGGGGATGAGGCACATGTGTGTGTGTGTGTTGAATATGTGTTGCGCGCGGTTGACGCGAGATTTATGAAGAGTCGTTTGTTATTCCGGAAAGCTGATTGATCGTCATATGCGGAAGTCGATGAGTGGCTGAAAATTTTCTTACACGCGTGTGGGTGGATGTGGATATAAAGGGAATTAAGTTATGGGTTGTCGTGCATTAGGAGATTAGTCAGTTTTTTGTAACTAGAACGACGAGAGGGAAAGAGGGAAGTGAAATCGATAGGTATATGATGGGGTATACAAGGAATAGGGAAATTAGAGAGGAAAAATTTGATGGTTTATAATGTGGAAAAAATTGTCTGACTATACGTATTATAATTCTACTTCGACACGTATTTTCCGCGGATATTCAATAATTCCTATTTCTCGGGTAATATCATTTTCCGTATTTTATATATCAAAAGCCGCGACATCACGTATTTTATACCTAATAAAATCATTCAATTAACAGCACACAAAGACTGAAAAATGCGAAATTGATATCACTAATAAAATTTACTTGTGCTCTTTTACTCAATTAAGTTTTAACGATATCGTTTAGATTCCGCAAGATTCATATAAACTCAATTAATCCTTCACAAAAATAAACCGTCAATCGGCCAATTCAACTTACCACCACCACGCAATCTTCACTACAGTCTTCGGACACTTCAATCAATTCGACTCCTCGACACATTCAACTCCCAACATCATCATCCACCTTTCCGATTAAAATTAAATTCCATTTCACGGACATGCTTGCAGGCTCTTCCACTATTGTCACACCCGCTTACTCGCTTCAAATCCCGCAGGCTTGGCAATACGTCAGATAACAATTATAACGCTGTTGCCGCTGCCATCACCAACCCTCGATAATAATAATCTTGCGATAATTCACCAATATTCGCGTATATATATATACGCCGAGTTGTCCAGCCAGCATAGGCAACGCGCACTTGTCGCTCATTACTCCTCGTTCATTATCGCCTCGGTGGATTCAAAAGGAAATGGCGCGAATTAGCGCGCACCCGCGGACGTGTTATCGCGGCCGTACGTTGACGGTACTACTACTGCATATGTATATGTATACATATACAGGGATAGAGTTTGTCCGTACGAATGCTTGATCCACGCACGACCGGCTGCAGGCTCGGCTAATTGCCTGATTATTGCTGCACGCGAGTTTCAATTATGGACGAGCGCAAGCGTTCGCGGTGGCTCTTTGTACGTGAGGTAGAGAGAAGCTTGTGGGTACGTGTGTGGTTAGTATGGGTAGATGGCTATTGGAGGGTATCGATAGAAGAGAGAGAGAAAAAAAAACTATGTTTGACAGAGTGATTAGGCGGAGTGGCGGTTGCGATGTTGTAACAGCTGGTATGAGTCGGGGGAGAAAAGATCAATGTTGGTCTTTGTGATAAATCTAGTCATATTAGGAGTGTTTTGAGAAGTTTGTGTATGCGATGCATGATAATTTTTGTATGTACATAACTTGATTATATTTCGGTTTCTTTGTCTGCTTTATTATGTTTGGATTTTATTTATGAACAAAAAACGTTTTAACTCAAAAATATCTATTCCTTATGTTTTGTGAATATCAATGAATAGATATACCATTGTCTACCAATTCGAGTATCATGAATAAAATAAAGAAAAATAGGCTGAATAGTTTTTATTTTTTTTTTCAAACCTTTGACTGTACACCAGCATTTTTTAGTCAACCATTGAAAAGGCTACTGCAGTTCTATATAGACCAACGGTGTATACAAAGCTGATACACTCAATTGAAATTCAAAAAACCATCACAATCTCCATTCAATTTGTACTCCGTATACAAGTAGAACAAAAAAATAGCAAGAGTTATTTTTAATCTTATCCTACGAAATTGTTATATCACTGGCCATAACTAACAGCCAAACTAAAAAGGCAATTAAAGCAATTCTCGAAAAAAAAGCCAATTCTGTTCGTTGTATATGAACTAACAACACTGTTACTACAATGCAACCCTGTCAACACCGAAGCCAATTACGACACTGGGAATAACAAACCAAAATCACTTACCGAATCCTACACATGCGCACCTAACTATACACCCATACCGCATCAGCCCATACCGCATTACCAACAATTAGCAGATCAAAATACGTATACCAGCGAGTAGGCAACCAACCGAACCTCCTCCTCCTTCTTCTGCTCGTGAGCAAGAATAAACTCCTCGGGAATCCCGCAATCATCGCAAACACACCTACGCTCTCCTCTCCCCAATACCATCGTCTCATTCTGCGCAGCTCAACATCTTACGTGCGCCTACGCACGATGAAAAAAGAAAAAAGGAGGAAACAGGAGGGGAGCGGGAAGCTCTCGAGTGGGACAAGTGGTCGGTAAATATTTGATACACCCGGACGAGCGGTTTCCCTCTCTTTCTCGTTCCCCTCGCGCTAGGTCGTGATTGCAACTCGCGCAACGGTCGTAAGCGCCGCTGGCTTGTAACGAATTTTAGTGCGCGCGCGTTCTGCGTGTGCACA
The DNA here is from genome assembly GCA_035583055.1 of Torymus tubicola. Taxonomy (NCBI): domain Eukaryota; kingdom Metazoa; phylum Arthropoda; class Insecta; order Hymenoptera; family Torymidae; genus Torymus; species Torymus tubicola. The sequence continues at coordinate 21,336,176 of JAWWEQ010000010.1, read as the reverse complement.
CGAGTGATTCTCTCGCGGTGGGAGGTATAAAAGTGTGCGAGGAGAGAGAGAGAGACAGGGTCGTTCGGGGAATAGCGTCGGGGATTCCAGCTGATTTGTTTATGCGCCGGAGGGTGAGAAGTAGAGAGAGGGAGTGGAGTTGCTTCGAGCGATGAAAGTTTTCGGGTTGATTGTTTTTACGAATGAAGTGTGATAGCAGTGGGAACGAGACAACGGTGGTGGTGTTGTTGTTGTTGCGGTGTAAGTGAAATTTGACGTGATAATTTTCAAGCGAGACGGTTTGCTTTGGTAAGGGAGATGAAAAATTCAGCGTGATGAATATTTAATTTTTTTTTGGTTTGACGACTTTTTTTACTACAAAATAAGTTTTATTTAAATCATAATTATTCGCATAATTATTTTAATGGCAACGCTTTATAATTCAAGATCTATTTTAAAACTATTTTTTAAATATTAAGTAATAAAAAGTAATTTTAAAACTATTTTTTAAACAAATTAAGTGAATACTATTTTTATTACTTCTACTTATAAGCTACGTCATTATACAGTTAAAAAATAGTTCATCAAATTTCCCACGCAGTAACTTGCTCGATTCTTATGACACATAATCGATAGCTTCATCATACTACTCATAATAAAGTACACAATACCTTTTAAAAGGATTAGTCAGAAAAAGAAAACACTTACGCGAACACGTTAAAACTTCTCCATACCACTCGAACCAACCAATTTGTCAAAAATAATACAATCATTATTATCGTCACTTCACCCTTTTGTCGAAAATTTATTAGCAGCGAAAGTTCTCCCGTTTTCTTTTAGCAGAGTACGATAGAGAAGAGACTACGGGAGAGTAGATAGCACACAGGCTGCCCATGCCACGGGGGAGAAAGATGAACCACCAGTTAGATTCATACGATAACGCTGGCTCTTCTCGCTCTCTCTTACTCTCCTACTTTACTACAGCAGCAGCAGCAGCAGCGGTGGTGGCACAATCCCTCCCGAAGTCCTTGAATTTCAATCAGTTAGCTCGTTTCTACGAGAGAGGGTTTATCTTGTCGCATGATTTTATGGGCCAAAATGAGTTTCAGACATGTCCCGCGCGCGCTCAGCAGCCCCCATCGGAACCTCGTCGAGTTTATTTTCTACGTCTGAGAGGAAAGGGGAAGAGAGAGAGAGATTATGGATTATGATGAAGTTTCGTGAGTTCATTGTCGCGTGGATGGGTATACTAGCGCTCGGAGGGATCACGAAAGTTGAATGAATTTCACTATGGCGGATGTTTATGATATTGTGACTGAATTGAGGACACGATGAAATAAGATATACAGGGAATATATATCAACTGTTATGGGTTATATTTCTCGGTAGCTAACACGATCATCATTATTCTAATTGTCACCATATCATCGTCTAGCCTCATACAACCCAACAATAATGGCCGTAAACAAACGCAGACATCCCTACTCTGAAGCGTTGTAATTAACCAACAACAACCATCGTCCCTTCCTCCCCACCTCCGTCACAAACGATCCATATCCCCGTTAAACAAACTCAAGCCCCTACCCTCACCACCAATTAGCCACGCGCGGTCAAATCGACAATCCCATTTATTCTGCAATAAGTGTCCGTCTCCCCCATCCACTCGCTCTAAATAAATCATAAACCCACGCGCCTAACGGCCTCGTAAGAAAGAAGTACCTCACTCACTCTCTCTTCGTTCTAGCGAAAAGAAGGAGGAAAGCTGCCCTCGATTCCAGGGGGATTTCGCACTGATTACGCGCGGCTTCGCGATACTGCACGTCCGTCTCGATTCCTTCTCTCTCTCCTCGTTCTCTTCCACGCCGTATAAAAGGCGAGAGAAAGAGATTTCTTATTACGGGAATCCCGTGTTACCTTTTTTTTCCTCTCTTTCTCTCTCTCTGCTGTGAGAGATAGCCTTTGTCGAGTAAATTCTCGCACGTGAGCATGGCGAGACATATCGATGGTTATGTGTGTGTATGTGTGAGAGTACGGGGAAAATTAGAAAATAAGAGCGAAAGAGGAGAGACCGATCGCGAAGGATTTGCGCGCCGGGGGATTTAGGTATGACGCGGTTCGGGAGTGGATTAGAGGTGAGGTATAGAGAGGAGATGGTGGAATGAGAGAAAAGAGAGAGAGAGAGGGAGAGAGATTAATTATTAGATCGCCAGCGATACGGCAATTACGATTGTGGTTTTGTAGTTTTACTGCGTGGTCAATTGGATATTGAGGTATTAGTTGGTCTTTTTCGATAAAAAAAATTAGTCTACCACTTAATAAAAAAACCTAGAATTTTTCGAAAAAGTTTTTTTCAGAAAAATGCTATTTAGCCAATTGGCCTTTTTAATTTATTCAAAGTATAATTGAAACGATAACTCAAACTTTTTTGCTCTTCTTAAAATATTAAAATGAAGTCGTTCCTCATCAAACGTAATTCGCCTGATACAGAATAATTTTCTTTTCCCGCAGATTAAACGAGATAATTCAGCGACGCGCTCGCGGTAATAGCTACGCGTTTGCTTGCTTGCTTTACGACACATTTTTTTACATCCTAATAACGTTAATTTCGCGCGCCAGACTTATATATATATACACGCTTGCGCATATATACATTACACTCGCGCATGTACGAAACTTATCTCGTTCTAAAAAGGCGACGTTCTCGTTTTATCATTCCGTCGCGTCTTTGCCCTTTTCTCCCTCTTTCTCGCTGCGCGTCGATATATCTCATTTGACGGCTCCCCGGGCGACGTGTATGCGCGCGCGCGTCTTTTTAAGAAATCCTCGGACGACGATAATGCAAAAGTCCCTTCGCTCGCTCTCCTCTGTGTACATACACACGCGTATTTTCCTCTCCTCTCGGATGAAATTTCTGTCGTCGGGGTTTGAAGCGTCGTCGTGCTGGCGACGAAAGTGACTGCGCGCATGAAAAAGCGCGCGAGAGGAGAGTGGAGAAAGAGAGGGAGAGAGAGAGTGAAGTCAGTCGAGCGGTGTGGGTGTACATTGGAGATTCTTCAGGAGAGTAAATTAATTTTAGGGAGTAGTAGTAGTAGTAGTTTTTGCATGTCAGCAGAAAACTCAAACGCAAAAGTTTTTATGCATAGAAGTCACATAGGTGGTTTGCATATCGTATTTTATGTATTCTAAAGAAAATTTTTTTTACAGCTTTTAGGGTGTTTTCATTACAACTTTTCTATTAAGACTGATTTTGAAATTAAAAAATGGTTTAAAAATTATTTAATTATTATAATTTATAATAGAGAGGAGAATAATTTTTCTTCGATTTTTTTAGTAACAGGAAAAAAAAATATATACTTTATCGAATGTGATATGCTTATTTATTCAATAACTATGTCAAACTAGTACCAAATGTGTATGTAACAACTGAGATACAAACATTAGGCCACGCAAAAAATAATTTATATAACATTTTTACCCATCTAAACTATACAAAACCCAATTATCAGCAATACCATTTCTCTACAAGTCTACATACATTCTGCCAATCAAATCCTCCCACCTCTATACACGCACATACTTTCCCGATCCTAAAAAAAACTCCTCCAAAGAAAAATCTAAAATTCAACCTCTCTCTTCTCTCTCTCTCTCTCTCTCTCTCTCTCTCTCTCTCTCTCTCTCTCTCTTCCATTCGCAGAGTTGATCCACGACGGCATCGCTCGCACCCATCCGCCATCCAACCTCGACAAATCTCGAGGAACGTAGTAATCCCGAGCGCTCGGGCGAAATCGAATCAGCCGAGCGACGTTTCGCCCTCTTGCGCGTCGTGCGCCATATTAAATCGTCCTTTTGCCAGCGATGCTCGCGTCACTAAAGCCCAAACGCAGACGACGTCGCGCGTATATTTCAGTCGGCGGGACACGAGGTAAGCGCGAGCTATACGAGGGCGACGTGAATTAGGTATGACATGTAAATTAAAATCCTAGAGAGAAAGGAGGCTGGAGGAGAAAGAGCGCGCGAGAAGTCGCTGAAATATTAAGTCGCGTGTCGCGTTGAGAGGAAAGAGGTGTGTATATATATATACGTTGGATGAGCCCCGGTCAGACTGGCTTGCGAAAGTTTTCGGGGGTGCTGACAATTTGGAGATTTAGAGGCAGGACAAAATTGGTGCTGCAAGATGTTTGCTGTTTACGGCATTTTTACTGATATAATAATAATATATATACTGTTTTTTGTTCGATAGTAATTTGTTTCTAAAGGAATATAAAAATAATTTCACGTTGTAATAATCTTTTTTTCTGAAACATTGTACCTACAAATTACAGAGGTATAAGAATCGCTCGCTGGGGAATTTCTGAAATGTCAAGTATACTTTTATGAAATACTTGTATTTTTATATATTCCGTGTACATTGCTTGAGCAAAGCTATGTTGAATAAAAGTTGCAAAAGATTTCCGCACCGTTTGTGGAAATTTCAAATCCTTTGAAGTTTAGTCGATATACATCGAACTTTGTAGCGTTTGACTTCAAATACTGCGGAAATCGAAGTTGCGATATATATATATATGAATGTCTTTTGTAGATATTGCAAAGTTATGAATAACGTATCCATAACAGTGTACCTAGCAATATTAAAATGAATAATTTTTTCACGAATATCCAAACAAAAATACCGTTGCGAAAACACCTGCATACACACATCAGATATCGTATCTCTTCATTAAATAAACTTAGAACAAACATCAATAACCTGCGCGATAAATTAAAATGTTTCCCTTCCGAAGAATATTCATCCCCTTGAGAATAAAAATGAAAGCAAACTTAACAAATTATACAATATTAATATAAATATTTGCAGGTAAATATTTTCCCATCGCGCGCTATTCACCGAAATACCATGTACCGTACGGGAAGGAAAACGTCCAAAAAAGCGCAAACATTCAGCCCCTACTGCAACCGTGCATTTCAACCGCTCGTCGTAGAATACCTCGTTTTTTGGAATTCGAGTGCTACACGCGTTCTCTCTCTCTCTCTCTCTTTCCACCAACCCATCCTCCACCGCACTCCGTTATCGGCTCCACAGTACGCAGAAACGCTTTTCAAACCCCTCGTGCGCAAGCAACGCGCGTGCACGACGCGAATTCGTCGCCACCGACAACGTCGACTACTACACGACGACGGCACTTATTGTTTCCAATATTTTCCCATATACATACGCGAACTCTAGCACTGTTGTTTAGGTGTGGGTACATACATATATATATATATATATATATACTATATCGATTGAGCTTTGCAAGCACAGAGTATATATACGCGCGAGGAATATTATAGGGGAGGCGCGGCATAACCGGGCTCGTAAAAAATCTTCCGCCATTGTAACCTGGATTTTTACGCGCCGAGACATTTTGTTTTTACCCATATTTTTTTTTTTTTTTTGTTTCCTCGTGTGTGCTATACGCGCGCGCGCGCACGAAGCAGGCGGACGCCGAGTGATTTATGGGACTGGCTTGTTGCCGGGAGTAGCAGTAGTAGTAGTAGTAGTAGTAGTAGTAATAGCAACGCGCTGCTATAGTATAGAACTCTGCACGTACAAGGGGTATGGCAAGACAACGTTGGCGAATAGGAGAAACAGGATGCAGAGAGAGGGAGAGAGAACAGTTTTAGAAAATAATTTTTTATAAAGCGCTGTATTTCAACGGGTAATGCTTTCCTCGTACGTGCACCCAGTGTGTTCTAAATGTTCTGTACTCGTATGAAATTGTCAATATTTCAAAGGGCTGCGCGTAGTTTTCATATTTATATCTGACAATGCCGTGGGATTGATGAAAATAATTTGAATTCAGGTGACAGGCGGTGTGTGTTTGGAAGAGTTGCTGTAGGTGTATGAATGATATTATTGGTATATTGAAAGTAGATGAATCGGTGGTGCTGCTGCTTGTGAAAATGTAAATCGCGTGAATATTTAGTAACTGGGTCTCGATTGTGTTGCGAATGTACAGACCCATTTTAAAGGGGTTAATTTAATGTGTAAATAAAATATTGATAGGAATATAATGATAAAACATACAATTTCTATATTGATCCAAAAGAAACATTCATATCTGATCGTAACCTTTCTTTATGTTTCAGGTGAGTTAACAACGGATATCCTTAACGTATACAATCATTAACCTGTAAGTCAAACCAAACCAACACCAACATCTCCCCACGTCAACCTCGAAAAATAAGTATAACATATTTCTAACCGCTTTATCAACAACTACCTTGCATTAACAACGACGCACGCGATGAAGGTACGTCTCTGGTTAACAACTGATTTCCCGGCTGAAAAAGCCTTCATTTCCCGTCGCGGCGATGCGACCGCAAAAAACTATCCCACAGCCGTTATCTCGTGGACGTCGGAAACGTTGACCCGCACGGCGAAAGGCACAGGACGATTCGAAATGGGCGTTGGTCATCGGCGTGGTAGTGTGGCGAATCGATCGTACGGTACGATGTACGTTCCTCGCGGAGACCCTATACCGAAGACCCGCTCGATAATCGATATTAAATGGAGCTCGTCGAATGACGAGGTGGAAAAGTGCGCGGCCTGCGCGCAATTTCGATTATACGTGTGATGTATGTGTCGTTATAGGACAGGGAATCTTGAGGAGGGGAAATTTAGCCACGAGTTTTCATGAACGGTGTGTTTGATCAAATTTTAATGAGGATTTTGGAGAGTAAGAGGAAATGAATAAACAACTGGTAGGAAGTGTGAAAATTATGTCGTTTATAGTAATTTTGAGGATAGTATAGGTGTACGTGTTGTTTGATCAGTGGATGTAATTTTTTCATGATTGATGGATACGAATTAAATTTAAATTACTCACTGTCGATGAATATGCAGTAGACGCAGGTTCCGAGCGAATTATAACGGTTAAATTAACGCGCGTGGCGTTGAATTATTTCGTGAATACGGTATTTAATTAGTGATTTTAAAATGCGGGGTTCGTGGTCGGAAACGAATATACACCTGTGGATGTGTATATGTGTGTTTATGAATAAGTATACGAAGATACGAAATTGATATATGTATACACGATGCCTTGTTATTGATTAAATATACAAGTGAAAACGAAATCCCTAATAGGAATAAAAAATATCAATCAATTGGGTAAAGGAGGAGGAGGGAAGACTGATAAATAATAAACACAGTCAATACCCATTAAAATGCAATTGTCCGAAGAATCAAGGGAACTGGTTTCAATAAAATAATAGTACGCTGAAAAATACATTGTCCAGTCGAAATTGATTCTCCTCTGTCATTCGTAAATAAAATACGTATACAATGTCGGTTATATCGCTATCCGAGCGCTTTCGAAATCAGATTTGCACGCGGATGATTTATCATTTCTCTTTGAAAAAATAATATCGCGTATAAATATTCATCTGTTTCTATTCGTAAATCATTCAACTGTTAATAATATCAATCAATGAACGCTACAAATGCGTGGAACATTTATTTTCCTGAATGTTTCTAGACAATATCATCGATACGCAGATTAATAAATACAACAAACAATGATGGTTTTAAATATAGAATTACACCATATATGAATATAACATTTATATCTGATTTTGCATCGCGATAAAATATGGAAAATAACATACGAACATCATTGTTAGCACATTTTAATTGGAAAATCTTCATGTACTCATCGACTACAAAACAAATTACAAACAGATCTGAAACTCGTTTTTGATTAACCCCATCATGAAATTCCCACGGGCTCCAACAAGCTGCCTATCAACCCCTTAATTAAAAAGCTCCAGCCGACAACTCGTTCAACATTCACAGCGAGGCGTTCCACTATTCGTTCATTCCGCGAAATTCCATCGGCTAGCAAGAAACCCATAAAGCTCGCGCGCAATAACTTACGGCTCTTCCTCTCTCTCACTCTTCGGCGTGCGTGACATCGCGGATCATGCAGATAGCTCGTGCAATACCCACGGGAAAAGTGCATGCAGAGCGCGTGGCCCTCATAGCGTCACGTATATATATATATTCTCTCTCATTCTCTCTCTCTCTCTCTTTTACTCTGTCTCATAAATTGCACTCGAGGATCGAGGACACGAGAGGAACGAACGAACGAACGGACGCGAACGTCTTCAGGAGAGGAAGGGGGTGGATACACTTTTAATTAGCGCCGCTGTCCCTAACGCGGCGGCCGGCTAATTCGAGCGGCTGCTATTGACAGCTGCCGACCTACGTGTATGTGTGTGTGTAGAGCGAAAGTAGAGGAGAGTTCGGTCTCTCTCTCTCAGTGTCTTTTTTTCTTCGTTTAATGGGTTTGTCTTGCTGCCCGGTGAGGTGAGCGGTGGAGAGGAAAGTTTCGCGAGAGTTTGGCTGGCTAGAAGAGAGAAAGAGAGAGAGAGAGGGAGAAGTTGAAGCTGGACCGAGGTATAGTTGTAGTCTTATCGGGATTTGAATTTGAGTTGAGATTTATCGGTTTTCAAGCGAGGAGGTGGTGGAAAGGGGAGGGACGTTTTCAAAATGGCTAATCGTCGTTGAAATTTCGAACGATCAAAGTACAGTCGTGTTTGAAACTTGGGCTTTGAAGGAAGAAAACACTCTTTAGGTTCGGGAAGATTGAAAAGAGAAGGCGCAGTCGTTTAAAAGTAAATGTAAAGTTTGTTAAATGTTTCCTGTACCGAAATCTTCGGAGTTTACATAACAAAGTGTCGTTCGTTCTTAAAATAAAACAACCTTGGTAGAGTAAAATCAATATATAACAATAACAAAATGAACCTAAAGTCATTACTAGTATAATGAAAATATTAATTTTGTCAATTGTAAACGTCAAAATTTTCTGAAATTTGGATCTTAGCGGCCAAAATAAATAAATACTGTTTTTAGCCATAAAGTTAAGTAAAAAGTTAGTAATTTATAGTAACATTTTTACCATTTTCTAACGTTCAAACCTCTTATTGTATCTCTACAATAAAATGTTTTCATGAGGAGCGAATTTACTCAGCCTATTGATTACAACATTTTCTTCATTTCGAAAAATTCTGACATTAAAATTTTTCCATTCACCATTTCCTGAAACATTCTAATCCCACATTCTACACCGTAACATTTCACTCAACCTTTCCATCTCTTTTCTTTTCTCTTGGTCTCAAAAATCCTAGAAAAATCACTACCACCTTTACTTCCTCAACCCAGCCTTGACGTTGACATGCCAGGATGTACGCGACGTAGACGAGTGGCAACCCTTTACCCCCCACGACATGCGCGTACGACGCAACGAGCTTTGTTTCATCTCATCGTTCCCTTGCGCGTGTTCCGGAAAGTTTCACGCAAAGCCGATGGCTCGTATATACGCACGTGCGCGCGCGCGCGCTCGACATTTTCCCGAAGGAACTGCATGTTGCACTTTGGCTTTTAAGCCATTCTCTTTGTGGAAAATTACCCAGCGCGTGCAGCTATTGGATGATCCTTTTTAATTGATCTTCATGCTCGAATTGATGGTCCTGTTAGTTTTATGTTGATGTGCGTGAATAGTGTGATCGAAATGTTACGATGGATTTAGGGATCGTTCAAAATTTTATTGCGGCATTTGATGTTCTTTGATTTTACAGTTTACACAAACTGAGAATTTTAACAGTTAAAAACTGAATGTTAAACAATATATAAATTAAATTTTATTGTAAATAATCAAATCAAATCCTAGTACAGATAAATTTTAACACTTTTTTACCAATGATCCTCGTATATTAAATTACTATTCCCAAACCTTTCAATCCACTTCATCCGACATTCATCCTCTTCGTAAAAAAGCTTCTCGATCACCCATAAAAACGCAAATAACTCAATAACACAATCGACATCCCCCATCTTCTCCACGCCATATATCTTCGCCCTTTCACTTTCAGCCACTAACTCTACACACGCATAAAAACAAATTTCACCCTAAAACTCGCCCAGCCGTAAAAACGTCCTCGTTCACCGCACACACACACGTACACATTCACCTCATAATAATGCGATAGCCGTGTACACTCGCAGCTTAATGCGCACCGCTTAAGTGGCCCGCAGCGTACTCGCGAAAACAGTGGTATACGCGAAGGAGAAAGCGGTTGGAAGAAAGAGCTTTATATAGAAAGCACAGGAGCAGTCGATTTCGCTTGGCCAGCGGTGAACAAACTCTCTCGCTCGTTCGCTCGCTCGCTCAGTCTCGCGTCCCGTGTGCCAACGACAGAAAGCCCATTCGTATATACAAGCATCGGCAATATTCTCCTACTCTCGGTCGGCTGTTCCTGTTATTCCACTGACTTTCTTGCCTCACACGCGTTACGTTCCTTACTCTTTCGTTCTGCTTCTTCTTCTTTTTCTCCTCTGTACGCGCACTGTTTTACTTGCTTCGCCGCGCTTTTTCACCCATGTACACGCGCGTTTATTTATTTTTCCGCCTCATTCTTTCGTCGTCGTTTGTTTTGCACTCGTATATATATACACACGCCGTCCGGTAAACTGTACACTCGTGTGTGTATGTATATAAAGGTATGCTAAACTGTTTGTAGTGCGAGCCTTTTGGTTTTAAATTGCTGATATTGCAGTCTATTTTTGGAACTTGGAATACGAATACCACTGGTTGCTTGAATTTATGGAAATATACGTATTAACTTAATCGAATGATATTCATTTTCTTCCCCTATAAATATTTCTAAAAGCTAGCATTATACACGTAAGAGATAAAATTAGTTCGATGAGAAATCAATATCAAACTGGTACACTTATGAAATATTCTCAAATTAAATTTTGTAGAAAACCTTAGTTTCATGCCTAACGCTTCAGTTTAACTATTCGTGCACGTATTCACCCGTTATTTAGAATACACATAATTCTAGCACACTCACATTAACTTCCTTCATCCTTGATTCTCCAGCCAATAATACTTAAAACATCTCCATCCATTTACAAAGTACATACCGTCCTCGTTATCCCCCCCCCCTTCCGCCACATTATTCCATTTAATCAAATTACACAATCCAGCGCCATAGAAATCCCCTCATCTGAAACAACAAATCCCCCTTCTACCGTTCAGTTTCTACCTCTCCGAGAGCCAATTTCAAAAACACGAATGTGCAGCCCACTTTCCGTCCTTAATGTCCCGCTCTCTTTCCCACTTTCATTTACTTTTCCTGTCTCCCCCTTCCCCGTCCTCTCCACCATCCTCTTTCCGCGCTTTATCCCGACTCTTTTTCTCCACGTCCTAATCGAAATGCCCTGTTCCGTCGTCGCGAGTCGCACACCGAAATCCGATTCTCTCTCTCTCTCTCCCTCTTATGTGGAGGACCTCCCTCCCCCCTTCCAGTTAATGAAACGCGCGCTCGCGCGTATCCTAGTGCCGCTGTCCTTTGGCAAATTAGATCGCGAAAGGAAAAGAGCAACGCGCGCTTGCATTGGGATTTTCATACTTTGTGTGCAGTGGTGGTGGCGGCACAGCGGCTGTGGTATTATATATGCAGATGTGCATGCATGTAAACGACAGCCGTGCGGCTTCGTTCATAGCTTGTATGTGTGCGTGTGTATTGTTTGCCTTTGAAGCGACGAGCTTTTTTTGTGTGGTCGTGGCGGTGTTTTTGCTAGGCAAAGCGAGAGACAAAGGTTGGCGTGCGCCAAATGAATTTGAGGTTGAAATGAGATCATACGTGTTGGGGGGAAGGGATGCATATGTAGGTGAGGGTGTAGCGTGTGTGCACATGCAGAAAACAAAATGATTATTGATAGAGAAAGAGTATTGACTTTATCTATCCCCTTTTCTCTACAATTTGAAAAGATTCATCGTAGAAAACTTTTCTTAATTAAATGTTCAGATAAGTAACAAGGACGATCTCACAAGTATTGAATTTTTTAACGCGAATCCATATACAAAAATAACAATTTACCAACATTAGTCTTTGACATTGTAAATTCCTTAGTAACGTTAATATTTAACGTGTCGAGAGTACGAAATTGCCATAGAAGCGAGCCGAAACTCATAACTAATTCAAAGAGGGACACATACTTTTTTCAGAACAACGAAGGTCTACGCTAGAACTATACACAGAAAGTAGGGTGGAAGTCCGATGCATGTAAGAACTATTCCATTTGTATCTAGGCTAGGGCTATTTATAGCTAACATTGACTATAAATAGCCATGCCACGTACGAGCAATCAGATATACACGCGTGCGTTATAGAAGCGACGATTTCTGCGAGGCCTCTAGCCGCTCGCCTGTGCATGCAAACGGAGTCGTGTATTAACAAGTGATACTACCCGTATGGAATGTACATACGCGTATGTATATACATACTATGAAATAAGGTTTCCAAAGCTTATTGATTCTATATACTTCGAACTCTATACTACTATACGGACTAATATAATCATAATTTTTTGCAGAATTTCAACAAGAAGAAAACAAAAGATAAAATCGCGCAATTTATTCGTTGCACGAGTCACCGCAATATTTCGCATTATATCCGTCCAATTATAGCGACGTTTCACTCAATAATCCAACCCCTCTACACCCGCATATCCCACGCAAGTCAAAAGTGTCTCACCCACATTATAATGCTCGTCGCGCGTTAGCGCTCAATTTCCTTCCCGTGAACTCGCATGTCAGTTTCCCGGACTCTCTCTCTCCTCTCCACCCTCTTTCTCTATCCCGGATTTTTGTTTCATACACGTTCGACCGCGCGCAAGACAGATGACGGACGTTTCGCGATCGAGCTGCGCGAGACCTCGATCATATGCTACCTCCCTCCCCTCTACCTTCTCCCATCCGTGAGATATATGTATATATATGCGTATGTGATTGACGTACGTGTATATATATATACACAAGAGAATTCGCGAAAACTGTTAACGATACTTTTTTGCGCTATGTAGATATTTCTCTCTCTCTCTCTCTTTTTGGTTTAACGGGATTATTGGCAACAGGTGGATGTGTATGCGTAATCGTGCGCGAGTTGGGTATTATTGAAAATACGTAAAGGAAGAGTGGGATTGATGAGGATGATGGAACGTTTATTGATTTCGATTGTGATTCGAGAGATTGCAATCAGTCGTAGTAGACAAAGTGCGGCTGAAGATTGTAAACATTACGTTATTGAGAGTCGACTTTTTTCGTTTGTATACGTTTGCGGAAATAACGGTTAGGTAGAAACAACAGTAAAAAGAAACTACATAATTATCATTTTGGTTCTTAATACTTTTATACAACCCATGCTTCTCTCTTCTACAACAACTATGCTTAAAACTTTCCCAACAACAACGTTTAGCAACCCATCTCAACACACGCATCCTCGACAAATCTTAAACATTCAAACCCGTATATCACGATCAATTCACTTCCACATCCATCGGATCACATTCAAAACAAGGCGTTTTCCACACCAGCTAAATCGCACACCTCTGCTCTCTCCCTAACGACTTTGCTTATCCCGGCAATTAACTCACCAGACGCTCATACACCTCGGCTGCTCTCGTAGGATCCCTTACGTTAAAGCAGCAGCCCGTACGAGTAGTTTGCGTTTGCGCCAGCGAGCGAAAGGCAATCCGCCAATTACGGACGATCGACAGGGCTGTCGCGAGATTGCGGCTGCTGCTATGCTGCGCGATAGAATAGAACGTTGGTGAATATAGGAAAAGTACGAGCGAGGTAACGAGGAATTCGCCGCTGTGTGGAAGATCGCTTTTGTTGGCTGGAGTGAGTGGAGTGTTGTATCGGGGTTATTGGATGGTTCGTGTGTGTGTTTGTGTTTTTTTGATGATGGAAGTGGTGGTGTACTTTTGAGTGGTGATTTGATTTGGTTGCGCGTAGGTTTATGGATATATTGTTACTTTTATCTTTCATTTTTATACGATGGCAATTTTATTTTATTGTTACATGCCAATTTAAAATAAATTTTGGTATTTGTATTCGATAACATGATTATTTAAACTATTTTTTTATCAATATATCTGATACACTGTGTTATTGGTACACATTGATTTATATTAAAAATATTTTTATTACATTGAATAGTTACTAAAAAATATCTTTAATTTTACACCGAGATTATTTACTTTTCCTCTCGTTACTGCATTTTCAATCGATGATGAAACACACCTACACAGCTATTTTATCTAAAGGACAACCCAAATCAACGAACTTTCTTCCTTTCGAAAAGCTAAAAAAAAAGAAGACATCGAAAGGAAACATTTTCCCCGGGGGCGTAACTAGATTTTACCACCTCTTACTTGAAGTAGCCACACGTACCTACGTACCCAACACCCACTGAGTATATACGCTTTTGACAAACATCCTTCGGAAATCCTCTCTTCCCGCAAATCCCACCACTAAACATTGAACCTTCCTTTAAATTTACAACTTTTTTCATACCCATCGTCGCTCGCGTTAAAATATTTGTACATACTATCTACACGCACGTGTAGTACGCATTCCAAGTATCCCTCGCCGCATATTCGCACGCCGTAAAACCCTCTTATCGAAAACCTTGAACGTCGTTAAACGCCACATCGCACCTTATTTCTCTCCTCCACATCTTTCGCCTCCCCCCTCGTACTTTCAATATTTCTCCCCCTATAAAAGAGTGAGAGGAAGAGAGAGAATCGCACCCCCTATAGCATCCTCGAAAACGAGGTTTAGCACCTCGACTCGTTAGAATGCCTTCGCCCGCTCCATCGGCACGATAACGAACTCTCGAAAATCATCGGGCGGCGATAACGTCGTTTGAGCTGGTAATCCGCGCAGCCGATCGAGCCCTGCGGCGCCAATAAAGGGACGCTGACTCTACCTCCCTCTCTCTCTCTCTCTTTTTCTCCTTTCTGGTACGTGTGTATATATGTATATCGCTTTGCCGATGAGGGTTTAGAGTGAGGAAAAATACTTCGGTATGGGTTTTGAAAGGGGGAGTGAAGGATCGCGCGGTGCTACGTGTTATTCGCGACTAATGAGCTTGTAATTTCTGGCTTTTTGGTTGGAGGTTCTTTTGATAGGGAGGTATGGCGAGTAGTTAATTAAAGTAATAGCAGGAATGGGTATAACATGGCGTTCGAAAATTAGTTATTTTCTTACTCCGTGTAGAAAATAAGGGTAATATGGAGTCAAACATTATGTAATTAAGGTAATATTTGTACAAAAATAATTGTAGACGTTTGATATTTTTTGATACATTAAAATACTGTAAGAGAACTAAAGTAAATTATGTCCTTGAAGTAGTATTCAAACAATAACACGTAAAAAATTGTTAACTATGGTCAAACACCAGTTGCAGAAGAACCCCTTTATTTTTTCCAAGCTAACCCACTTTATTTTGGTCAATTATTTTGTATAAACTCAAACTGACGAGCTACTACTACTACACCATCACGAGACACCGAGAGGGAAAAACTCCCCCTAATTGTCACGCGATATTTCCCCGACAAACTAGCATCATTATTATCGAACATGGCAAGCAAAAAAAAAATCGTTAGCTCCCCTTTTCGGTAAACAAACGTGTCCCCTTGTTCGCGCTACCGAGGCGCGGCGCATGCTCGGAGTAATAATTAGCACGGGGCCATTGATTTTCCGGGTTTTTCCACAGCGCCTTTATACTGTAATACGAGCAATACGCTTATTTCATTGTTTTCGGCCCTCCAATTACCCGCACGTTGTTGCCCTCCTAACGAAGGTCTTTTGAATCGGCCGCGCTTGCGCGTTGCGCCTTTTTTTCCATTACCCATATCGCGGTACAGTAGCGCGGGATATTTTGAAAAGTAACTCGCTGTAAGATAGGAAAATTCGTAGAAAAAAAATTACACCATCATTCGATTACCTGACGTGTACTAGGGGAGAAGTTGCCCACGAGAATGACAGTTTGATACTGACTCTCTCCAAATGTCAAGTATTTTACTTTATGAATTTTTCATTCGCCTCTCTTTCTCTCTCTTTCTACACTTTCGTACTCTTTTCTATACGACCATCCCCCTCTCTCTACAATCTATTTTTAGTCTGTCTATCATTTCGGCAAACTTTGGGAATCGATATAAGCGAGAGAAAGAGAGGAAAAGAGAGAGAGAGCGCATCCTTCACGCGGGGGTACGCCGCTCCGGTTTTATTTGGACTCTATGGAAAAATGACGCGACACCGGCCTTTTAAAGCCGAACTTTTACCGTTCTCTCGACTCTGGGGTTGCTGGATATGTGATACGTACTGTTGGTATGATATTCTGGGGAAAAAATATTTATAAAAGAAGGATAACAATGTTTGTATAGCAGACTCTTAGAAAATTTTAATGGATATTTGTGTATTGTGATCTGTCAAGCTTATTCCAATGAATGACAGAAGTGATTTTTATGGAATTAATTTTCGTGTCTATATGTAATGTTCAGTAGTAACGGGTATGCTTAGTCAGACACATCACCTTTATTTTGGGTGAGTAATAGTGCTCCTCGAATATATCTATTTTTTTTAACAAATCCTACTTACAGAATACCTAGAATTATTATCCTAAAAGCTGCCAAAAAAACCTTACCATAATTCTACGAAAATACACATAAGCTTTGAAAAAAAATCCTATTCAACAAGAATTCGCAATGAAAACCAAAACTTTTTTCTCATTCAACAACTTGAAAAAAAAAAGAATTCATCCAAAACAAACCATCGCTTGCTTCAGAAAACCTTCGCTATACATTCCCAGCCCCTTACCTCACACCTTGCATCTCGCAACGTCCCAACGCGCGCGTAGAAACCGAGAGAAAACCGTCGTCGTCGTCGTCGTCCTCGCCGGAGGGTTAACGGCACGCGCGCTGGCACGTCGGAGGGCTCGATAAAATTCGTTATACGTTGTCTGCGCGGCTTTATCCACGTGAAATATAGGGGATGAAAGGGGGAGGGGGGAGAAGCTAGCTTGCTCGCGCGCGAAAGTTGTTGATGAAGAAGAAGTGCCGATGCTTTCTTGAGCTCTCTCTCTCTCTCACTCTCTTTTCCGGGTGCCGTTTCTAAGGAAGGAGAGGGCGTACCCAGCTAAATTGGGATAATGGATTTTTCGGGTTATAAGGAGAGGATGGGTTAAGGCGGTTTTAAACTTTTGTTATGGATTGGAGTTTTTCGGGGTTGGGTTGCGAAAGGTGCTACGGATCGTAAGGTATATGGGGGTGGTAGGTGTATTGGATGATATTTGATATTTATTGCCGTGTAAAAATATTGGAGTGGTGCTAGCTTTTTTTTATTTGAAATGATGTAGGTACAATGAGTAAGTAAAATATATATTTATTTAGTACATTTGGTTATTTTTATAATATTTCAAGAATTAAAAAAAAAAAAGATATTACCAATGCGAGCCACTTCAATTACAAATGCATTCTAAATAATTATAAGACTTCGAATTTAACAAAAATAAGTGCATGTACAAATCGGATTTCACGAATAATTTCTCACAAAACCGAATCGACGATTCAGTGAAAGCGATATTTCTTCGGGCTATCAATCAAAACACGAACCTCTTAACCCAGATACAGAAAATCAAAACCCACTCACAACTCTTCGATGCGCATCCCCTTCTATACATTCACCCTCTTCAAAACATTCCGAAATATTCGAATTTTCCCACTCACCTGCATCATAATTCCTCTGCTTCACCTGTTCACCCTCCCTCTTTCTATCTATCTATCTCTCTCTCTCTCTTCCCCCAACGTCACTCGAGACGAGTTCGAATGAAAGCCAGCGCGCGAGGGCAAGGAAATCCCCCACTGCTACCGCTCGCGTCGACGACGCGCCAGATAAAGAATGAAAGGAAAAAGAGAGAGAAGAAGAAGGGGGGAAGCTTACAGCGCCGTTGAAAGCCGTATACACACGCGAGCGAGCGGTGCAAGTCTCGATCTCGCCAATGGCCCCCCCGCGCGCGAAAAATATATATATAAGCGTCGTCTGCGTCTACGTCGTCGCCGCGTTGATCTCGAGAGGGTCATAGCCGGCGGGGGTGTCGCTGTAAAGAGTCAGCCGGCGCTGCGCGCATAAAGAAAGCCAGCCGGCGTCGAGACTCTCTTTTTCACCTCGAGAGATCTCTTGGTGTTCTTCTTCTTCTCTCTCTCTCTCTCTTTCTCGTACACAGCGCCACGGCCAATCGAATCACGGCACCCGCGGGAAATAAGTTTCGGACGTCCAGTATATATGTGGGCCGTGGTGTGTACCACCTCCGGGCGACCGGATAGACGATTAGTCGCAGGGATTCCGACGGCTATGGGGCTATGCCCTTTTTTACGTGGGTCATAGCGGTTTTTTTTTTGGAACGACGTGGTGAGAGGTTTCTTTCTTTTTTTTTGTTCGTTTTGGTTCGATGTATTACCTTTTTTCGCGTTCGAGTTTTTGCGATTTCATTCGAGAGAGATGCCGAGTACACATATAGGTAGGGAAAAAAATGGCGACGATAGGAGATGTACCGTTTTTGTAGTGCAGCTTTGTGCGTGCATGTTTTTGCTGTAAGTATTTGTAGTTTGGATTTTGATAGTATAAAGAAATATGCAGAGGATAATAAATGAGAAGAAATTAATTTGATAGTTTTAATTAATAATTTTTGTGAGAGAATAAAATACATATTATAATTTTTATATTTCAAAAATTCAATTTTTTAATAAAATAACATTTTCTCTAATATTTTGTAATCCATTATTCAAATTACTTTTCTATTAAATTAAAATGTTTTTGTATAAAAAAGTATACGCGTCAATTTTTAAAATAATAATTAACTTTTTAGATCAAATATATACATTAATATTCGGTGAAAATATGCTGGACAAAAAAGGGTTTTAAAATTGAAAGAAAACATTCACCTTGCATTGTTTTGTTAAATAAATAGAAGGAAGTCGTACATTTTTCTATGAAAAAACACTTGTAAATGAAAAAAAATAACATTCAGCAAGGTATAGATTTCTATGCCAATATAAAAGAGGTATTATTTTACAATATATACAAAATCCTTGCTCACAATGCTACCTCTGAAAAATTTAATCCCAATCTCTCTCTCTATACCATATTTTCTTTTGATGTTTATACAAATTGTTCATTTCCGCGGAATAATTACATCGCCCAATCGAACTTTTATTCTCCGGTACCATTTGCCCCCCCCCCCTCCCGTTCCGACAATAATAGTTAACCTTTAATGAATGTTTGATCCCGAATTCCGCGGAAAAGTTCGACTCGATAGCGGAATTAACGACGCCGGGGCTACGATTGAAACAACATAATGGAGCTTCGATCGCGCAAAAACAATGACAGCCGACAAAAGCCGCATGCCATAATTACGATGAATTTTTCAAGACGAGCTGTACCGCGATAACAACCAGCGTATATACCCCAGGCAAAAGGGACCACCAATGCGTTTTTCCTCCCCCCAACGCTCCATTGATTCCGTATGAATTTTTAATCGCGCTACCCCCCTCCTTCGAATATATACATCGTCATAATTTACGAATCGCTAATTTACATAATACCGTCGACGTGGACGAAGGGAAAAACTCTCTCTCTCTCTCTCTCTCTCGCTGGTGCGAGTTGAAAGCGCGATTCGCTTTACGCGCAAGCCCATTAGGAATATTTCGCGAGATGTAAATTTCGACATGTAAATTTAATCGGTTCGTTTGAAAATGCCTCGTATTGTGGCGATAAATTTCGCTCAAGAGTTTTATCGTATATTTAATGCCTTCGATAATTTATTTTCAATAGGGAAAAAATTCGCATACACAGTATACAGGAGCGCGCTGATTGAAGCGATTTGCTCGTGGAACTTTATTGAATGTTTCAATTTTCATGATTCAGCGTGACAGGAACTTGTTTTATTAGGGTAGGAAGTATTCATCGTGATATTAGACAAGTGGGAGCTAATGAATCATTCTAAACACCACGATAATGGGCCATTGTTATGGTACGAGGAAAGATAAATGACTTTCCAGTAGATAAAGACGACAATAAGCTGGCACATGAATATCAATTTTTATTATCAATTACGCTATACCAATGATTTTGATATATATTCTCATACTTTTCCCTTCTATAATGCACATAAAAAAACGGTAATATAGGTTTTACCTATTTCGTATTTATAGTTAATTTTTTATAACAATACTCATACCCCATCCTCAACCATTTCAATAAAAAAAAAACAATGTCCAGCACTTCTTAAAACTCTATCATTCTAATCCTTAAAAACAAGGTTAAACACAACGCCATCGTCATCCCATCCAAAACGTCAAGTCGAGACATGTGGTTAGACACCTCGACGGGCAACAACGGGCGTCCCCCCCCCCCTTCTCCTTCGCATTAGCCCCACTCGCGTACTCGTGGCGCGCTCAAAAACCCTCTTCGCATTAACCAGCTCACCAAGCCATCCTTCGTCTCTCGCTCTCTCTCTCTCCTTCCCTCTTCTAACCCAGAGAGAAAATCCATCGGCGTCGACGGCGGCTGTGGCGGCTCGAAGTTCCTCGCGTGCCGCTGACGTCTGACGACTAAATCTTTCACCCCCGGCTACCCTCGTCAGCCTCCCTCAAGTGCCTCGGGTGCATTCTCTCTCTCTCTCTCTCTCTTTCTCTTACTCCCTC
This sequence comes from Torymus tubicola, assembly GCA_035583055.1. Classification (NCBI taxonomy): domain Eukaryota; kingdom Metazoa; phylum Arthropoda; class Insecta; order Hymenoptera; family Torymidae; genus Torymus; species Torymus tubicola. Next base: position 21,315,595 of record JAWWEQ010000010.1, on the reverse strand, counting down.
ACTCACTCTCTCTCTCTCTCACTCTACTTCGGTTCCTCTGCCCTTTTTATCCGCGTTCGCGAGACGCGCGTTCCATTGTACACTTTGCATTCTCATCCGAAGCGTCGAGCTTGAGCGAGAGACATTTTCCGACTGTCTCGACCCTCTTTTTCCTTATCCCTCCTCTTACCCGTCGCTTTATATATACACATTTGTTGTGTACATGTATATATATATGCGTATACATCTTGCACAGCAAACACGAATTATTCGCGATTTCACCTCGTGTTTCTCCGCGCACGCGCGCCTGATGACGTCGTTTGTATTTCATTTACCTCGGATTCGGCATAATTTCGTCGGTCGTACGCTTTACATTTTGCCGGGAGATGATGTATACGTACATCACTAGTAGCAAGAACGGCGCCGCTCGCTTAAGCACCGCAAGTATAAAAGGCGCGAGATTCGTTCGTTTGCCAGCTACCGTGCAAACCTCGTCTGTGTGCGTGAACTTTTTTTTTGGTCGTCATTCTGTACGGAATAAAGGAACTTTCAAAAAAAAAGGGGGAAAAAAAGCTCGCGCGGTTTTTGTGCTTGAAAACGCCGAAAAAAGGGGAGGGGGAAATGAATGAGTGCAGATTTCGCGCATAAATATATCTATGTGGATAGAGTAAAAATGCATAAACGGATAGGATGCGTGAAATTTAAGAGCACGTGTGTGGATTTAGCTTTTAGCAGGACTACAAGATCGCACGCGCATGTGTGTGTGTGTGTCGGTATGTGTAGTACATTAAGTAGATTGTACTTACGAGGATTAATTTAAACTTGAATGGAATTTTGAATGAAATTGAGTACATCGCGTTAATGAAAATTAACCGAGTTTAGACAAATTGGACTAAGACTAAGTAACACCGTACAGTTGAAGATTTTTTTTCTGTAATTAGATTAAAACGTCGCAACGACTGTGAAAGTAAACATTTTAAAATTAAGAGAGACCATGTTTTTGGTCTAATGATGTTACACCTGAATTATTTTTCAAAATTTAGAAACGTAAAAAATTCAAACTTTAATATATTTTAAATTAGAAAGAAGCTACAGTTTTACAATTAATCAAGTAATTAAAATCCCATCAAGAAAGCTACTTTTTTTCAATGTAATTTACCACCTTGACTTTTAGAAAAACTTTAATTTTCTCAACGAGATGTAATTTCACTCGTTCGAATTTTCCCTTTGTAACCTTTACCATTATCTAAATTATCTAATTCAACATTTCCCTACGTCACACTTACACAAAAAAATGTGGTAAACTAAATTTTCTCCATTACTATGGAAAGTACATATATACCACACTACTCACGCATCACCCTTTTACCGCAGTTCCATCTATATACGTCGTGCGAATTTTCCCTTATACCGTATTCAACGTGCTTTCAATGCCCATACCTCGACCGATCCATTTCTCACCAGCGCGCCGCATCCTTAAACGTATCGGTTACAATATCAGCCGGAGGCCGTGGAAACAAAGGCTACTACCGCGCATACAAACACGCACGCAGGCGTACTGAAACAATGCTACGCTATATACCACCTTCGCAACGTATTTCCAATCGAGAAGTATATATATATATACACATCTATACCGACAAACTCGCGAACACAAACATCAGCATCATAGGGGAGTGAGAGAGGCTCACCACGCAAAAGCTCTCATTCTACTTTTCTGAAGTATAAGAACAACATCCGAAACTGCAGAACGCGTATACGGAAAGAGGAGGAGAATTTCACGCAGATTAAACCGCACCACCAGGACCAACAATGTACTCGCGTACCGTTCAAAAATACACAGCGTGCCAAAAAAAAGGAGCGAACTCTACACATACACTGTGCAGTAGTAGTAGTAGTAGTATGGACCCTTGTTATCGAGCATCAGCCGAGTACGCGTATCACACCCGCGGCTATATACACGACGGAGGAGAAAAAAAACACACAAACAAACCAACGCGTATGACGACTCTACACGCGCATTGTAACGAACCTCCGCGTGCGACTGATAATTACGCGCAACGGCGGGGGTAAGGGTAGAAGTATACGATGACGAGGGTTTCTCTCTTGCGCTCCTCGTTACGAGCCGAAAATTCGCGGTTGCATAACGAGAGACGGCGCGAATGAGCCGTGAAGCCGAGAGTATGCAAGTATATATATACAGCGATGGCAAAAACGTGTACACTCTCTCGCCACAGCGCTGTGCTATGGAGTAACTGCGTAAAAGCCTACGTAGCCTTGTTTTACGCGCCACTGTGTGTGTGAGAGAGTTTCGTAATCGACGTACTGTCCGGTGCAGAAAGGGCTGCTAGCTTTTGCGGAAGGGGCTCCGATGTTGTAATTGATCGGGGGGAGCCGGTAAGTGGTTCTGGCGGTGGAGGATATTTTGCGAGTGAAAGAGCTGAGAAAGGGTATGTTAATTACGTGAGAGGCTTGTGGGAGGAGTTTTTGACGGTGTAAAGAAAATTTCGTGGTACAGGTGTTTGTTAATTACAAGGAAGGGCTGAGGTTTGAATTTTTTCTTTTTTTTTTGACGGTGGTGGAAAATGAACAGAAATTAACTACGCTTTATGTAAATTTTGAATTATTTTCTTAGAAGAGAGAAAGTGATATATGACGTTATGTTGTATTCGTATGATATGGCTACGAATAATATACATATTACCGCACTTTGATATTCCGACCGGATGTAATTTAATATCTGTTTCATTAAACCGTCGAAAGATAAGTAACTCGATTTTTAATAAGCGAAGCGTAGAAAGTATATGTGTATTTCACGTAAATGGACGTTGAAAACTCGAAAATGTTCACTTTGGAGTTTTACAAAATATTCGCTGTTTCCATTTAAGCTTTATGTGTTGAAAAATAATTTATCAATATAATTTTTTGGTCGAAAAAAATCTAGGTTGTACTCGATATACTGGTTCGTATGGTTCCGGTGTAATCGTTTCATTTCTGAAATACAAAATTTTCATTTCTGAAATACAAAATTAAAGCAATTAACCGTTTTTTTTCCTCTCCTTTGATAAAATTCCTTCACTGCTAAATAAACCGTCATCTATGGCGTTTTCCATTCCCTTTCGTTGAAAGTTCAAAATAAGAGATAATTACACGACTGAATAGTCGGTTAGCATCGCAGCGACTCAGCAAGCAGCGTAATTGCGCAACGAGCGCGTACACACGTGTGCAACTGCTGAAAGCCATGTACGTACTATATGCCAATACATTTAAATCGCGCCTCTGTCTATACCTGTATAGGAAATTTTTTTTGTCTTAATCTAACGGCTCTTTTTAGTCCTTTGTCAAGCAGTTACGGTCAACCTACGCGCGACTTTTTCTTCTTCATTAACGTACTAAAAGTCCGGTGGCTTAGTTTGCAGCTTAAAAACGTTTTAAGCGCAGGTTTACGAGTCCTCGGGTTAAACGGCAAACGGGATTAAATATAAAGTTGAAGAAGCTCGCTTCGGAATGATGGAAAAGTTATATCTAAATGTTTTATTCAAAGCTATGTGCATGTAAAAGATATAATACGTTTATAATTATAAAGTTTTAGTAATTAGAATAAAAAGAATATTTTAAAAATTGTTAACGATTTGATGAAAATTTTGTTTAAAATAGTAGTCGAATGGTAAGCTTCATTAAACATTGGTATATCTCGATTGAAACTTAATGGAATACACCGATCAATATTCGGCTTAGGCGAATTGCAAATCATCAATCAATTAACAGTTTAAATGATCGAACATTTCGCAGTATTGAGGGAATAAATCTAAAAAAAAAACATTTACACAGTTACAAAAGTAATATTTATAAATTCAATAAATTTTATTATATTTTTAACTTAGTCACATATTTCATCAACCCAAAAATTCATACGATCAAAACAGATAATAACTTCGACATAATATAATTCAGTTTCATACATTCTCCATGTTAAAATAACTCGCGACGACGAATTAAAAAAAAAATATTAACGAAATTCAATATTACTAACGCCTGTCGACACACTTCAGAGAGCACGGTTGACAATACTTTACAATTTACGCAGCTATACCTTCCAAGATAACCATCGTCACGACGCCGCCACCCATGTCCTATCAAATCACCATAAAACAAAACCCTAATCTCCGCAAGGTACAGCAGCCGCGTCGTTCGCGACACCGCGAAATAAACCTCATCACCGAGCCATCGCCAAGTCTCTTTTCTCCCCCCCCCCCCCCCTCTTTCTTCCTCCTCTAGCATCTCCACAAATTACCTCCTTCTCACAATCTCCCCAAGACCTCTTACACAACTTCTCTCTCTCTCTCTCACTCTGCGCTAGACGAAATGAAGCACCTAAATTCAAGTCTCTTCCTGCCGCCTCTCGTGTTTATCCAGCGGCTCTCTTAATTCGCCGCGCTGCACTCTCCGGCAACCGCACGCGGCGTAAATTCTCCTGCGCACGAACGCGCAACGCGTGAAATGGCGAGAAGGGTAGAGGGTGTGAGGTGAGGTGCGATTTGCGGACGAGGCGCCAGCGCTTGCTGTTTATGCAGACCACGCCATTGCTAGGCAGTCTATCGAGGTGTATGTGTATGTGTGTAGAGGGTGAGAAAATGTTCTTTTGGCGGGACACGAGGAGATGGATGAGTGGATGGACTTGTTTATAGCGGCCGTATAGCAAACTGTGTGGAGGTATACGAGAGGGCAGAGAAAAGGTGGGTTGGATACTGCTGGCACATGTTGCGGTGACGGTGTGATTCTTTGCGTGAGTTTTTAATTAGAGGAGAGGCGGCGGGGTTGATGTAGATGGGAAATTGCAATTTTTTATAAACAAATGGTTTTAGTTCTTTTGCGGATGGTAATAAACGAGAAATTTATTGGCGAATTGATAATAAATTGGTAAAATTTTATAGGTAAATTGATATTTGAGTTACTCGCTGTTTTTAATTGAATTTGTAAAATAATAATAGAAATATAACTTTTTTGATAATTATTTTATATAATGTTTACCGTAGATATGTATATTCAGCAAAATTCTCTACTAACGAGTTACGAACGTACGTAAAATAACTACGTCAATATTATTATTGTAGCAAATCACTGCGATTGCTCTAAATAACATAATAATTCTAGAGCTTAATTTGTAAACATTTTTGGTCAAAATGTGTTAACTACTCTATTTTAATACCATATTATTATTAAATGTTTGAACTTTCATTTCGCAGTAACAGATGTATACTGTTATATCGATCCAAACCACTTTTGTACATCAGCACATACGGTATTTACAAGCGGTTGAATAATTAAATTAACGAATTTAATAATACCGATTGAATTTGCATAAATTATAAAGTCATGAATAAACATAGGGACATAAAGTAAAGATTACAACTGGAAAGATACATCACAAACTACATCCTATACTGTATTTATTCCTCGTCGCATTAGTCAAATAATTTACATACAAAACAGCAGCAAGTCACAACATGCGAAGTGTATACATTGGAAAGTCTATTACATCGTGGGAAATGGACCAACCGAAATAAGTTACGCGCTGGAGCGATACGAAGGGGCAAAAAGTATAAGCTCGGTGAGAAGCGAGACGACGAAGAGCGATCATTTTGCGCGTTCGCCGACGGCTTGGCCCGCGAAAAAAGCGAGGCGAGAAAGTGAGAGAGAAATAAAAAAGCGAGGACGCGCGCTGATGGTATAGTGCAAGGACGAGAAACCCTCTCTTTCTGTTCTCAGCACGAGTAAATGAAGCGAGAATTCGGGAGATTGTTTTCTCCACGACGCTCGTTGCGTCGTATACAGTGTTTCTTTCATTTATACAGGGGGCCTAACTTTTCTCACTCCAAATATTCGTATTCCCACAGGCGCGCGCGTCTTGACGCTTATTTATTTCTATTTCTTTATGTCCGAGCGAGAGACGAATTTTTTCGCTACATAAACTCCTCGGGTCGTGCGAAGAAGTTTTCTTTTTTTTTATATACGTTGCGAAGGTTGTAAAAAGTAGCATAACGTTGCGTTTTTTTTCGAAAAGTTCTGTGTTTTTTTTCTACCTCGCCGTGGTGAATTGTAAAATACGTGATCGATTTGCCGTCCCGTATTGGCCGCGAGGATAAAATGAAGTGCGAATGGCAAAATGTATTTTCAAGTTCGTATTTCCACAGGAAATGTAGGCTATAGCTCTATGCGCGTGGTGTAAAATCTTGCCGAGATATACAATTTCGCGAAGCGTACGGTTTTTTGTACGTGGAGATCGACAACGTTTCACGCTTCGCGCGAATAATTAAAAATCCTGCGATAGCCACCGTTGATATGAGAATTCAAAAAGCTCAGTACACTGTATACTTTTTATCGAAATGGATGGCAATACTTTTGTCACGTTTGTTGTGTAATAAAGATACGCGCGGTATACTACGTACATGCAAAGGTTTTTAACTCGAAAATCTTTTATCTTTTTCCATTTAGATTGATGTTATGTTTTGACTTCTGTGCACATATTTCAAAAAAGAAATATTTCAAAAAAAGTAAAGGGGAATGAATATAGCGACTCACGTGAAAACGAATCATTGATTGTAACTGTTCGAATGACGATGCAATTATTTTATACGATGCGAATATTCATTTTAATATTTAGCCTTTCATATACGTGGCTGTGTGTAATAGGGAGTGATTGATCATTTTTTCAGACGATATTTATACAGGTTACATGTTTTTCAATAATACCAAAGTCATCGTTGTAATTGATATTTTTTATATTATATATAAACAATTACATATTTCATACACAGATTTATGAATGTTTTGATAGCAAATGCGTCATTGCTTTTGTCAAACAAAATGTCTTTATTACCTTACTACCATGAACACATATTGAACAACGTATTACACCAATATCCGTAACCCTAGCAAAGATAAGAATCTTTCGTTCTAACCATCATTACACTTCAAACAACTTAATTTCCCCACACGCTTTTCACCTTACCAAATGAATATTTCCATTCACCTGACTTCCCGCTTCGAACAAAATTCAGTTGTCGTCGCCGCCGACGACGACGACGCAGCCAAGCATGCGCGCGCGCGACCTCCTTTAAAACGCAAACACAATAATTATCTTCCTCACGGGGTTCAACATATAGCGCACGGCAAATTATGGCTGGCGGACACGTGAGACAGCCGCGAGCAACGTCGTCACACGCATGCGACCATATTCCACTTTGTCCGTTTAAAATATATTCAACTTTGCGCTCTCTCACACACACTCGGTCGCTTGGTTGTCTCTGTATCTCTGTTTTCGATGTAAACGCGGGGAGGAAAATGCTATATACGCGCTATATACATACTTGCGCACGCGCTTTGACATGCGAACTAATTGTCCTCGCAATTATAGAGAGGTGCGCGTGTATATATATACGTGTGCTGTCTCCCCACTCTCAACTGAGCGAGTAAAGGAAATCGATTATGCGAATGTTTACTTTTATTTTCGAAAGGCAGCTTTACTGAAATGTCAATACGAAAGGGAAAGAGAGAGAGAGAGAGAGAGAGAAAGACTGAGCGTTCATTTCGAACAGAGGATGGTAATTTGACACTTGGAATTATTTGCGTATTACGAAGCAATTAAAAAAACGTCCGTTGAGCGATGGGAAATTCTAGAAACTAGAAAATTGTTTTAAAGCGTTATTTGCAACATATATAGAAACTACTACCATTTTATTTCCTGTTCTTGGTGTAAAAAATATATATATATATAAAATAAACTTGTAAACAAAAATTTCGATTAGATAAAAACAAATCGCTATGTATAGCAGTTCGATAAACCACAAGCAGACTTTTTAAACATCATTAAGTGTAACGAAACCACCTCTTTCTTTCGTCTTCTTTCCACCACATAATCAAACAATAAAACTAATCCATTACGAATTTCAGCGAGCGCGCAACACGGAGATAGATCCAGCATCCCGCGAGGAACAACGAAACTTACTCCATCAGCTATTCTCCCCAGACATCTCTCTTCTTCTTCTCCTTCTCCTCCTCCTCCTCTCTCTCTCTTCCACTAGCGAAACAACAAACACACGTGTTTTTATTGCGCACGCAGACCACGAGTGCCATTTTCCCTTTAAAACTTTGGGAAAGACGCAGGAGCGCGCGCGCGCGAGCTCGCTTACGCGCAACGCTTGCGATTAACGAGTTTTCGCGTAGGGTTCAGAGCGTCCAGTCCCTTTACAACCGTAAAGCGGTCAGTCGCAGCGAACTACGCCGTTGTTGGTTTATTCCGACTTATCGACTTTTCCAGAGCTTGTGCGTGTGGTTAGGTTCTCTCTCTCTCTCTCTCTCTCTCTGTTTTTTTTTACTCGTGTTGTATAGAGATGGGAAAGAGAAGCGCTAGCGGATAATAGGCTAAAAAACTATATTCTGTTGCTATCTGGATTGCTATGAAGCGGTTGCTGTTGGGATAATTGAGAGGAGTTTTTTTTTCCATATTGGAGAGTATTGTAGTATTTGGTTTCCGATTAGTGGCGAGAAATAGTAGTACAGATATTGATAAATAAGTCAACTTGCAGTCGCATGATAGTGTAGGATGTCGACTGTTTTGAATGAATAACGAGTGTATCGCGAATAGCAAATATTACTCGAATGGATGATCCTTATCAATTTCATTGATGCTATCGCTAGCTTGCTTTGCTATTTGTTTACTGCATTGAAGCACGAACAGCCGCATCTATATAAGAGTAATACAGACGGTAATAAAATTTCATTAGTTGAATGTCAATTTTCAGTTTTTTATACCAATAAAAAATATATATATATATGTATATATACAAAATCACTATATTTTAACGTTCCACTATATATCAACCTCTCATCGATCCACCACAAAACATTCTCACAGCATTCAGCCAACTTTAGTCTCCTAAAACAACTCGTACCACCGTAACTAAAGACACGCTTAAACATATACACACACAGCCAACGAACCGCAATCCCACTTGGAGAAACTACACGATAAAGCGACTACTAACGAGAGAGTGAGAGGTAGAAACTAAACGCGTCGACGTGAATTTAATGCTTTATTTCTATCTGCTTCATTTCCTCTGGATTCCTTTAACGGCTGCTGCTGCTGCTGCTGCACTCAGGCTTGAGCGCAACAAGTTCTCTCACGTGATCTCGGGGGCGGCGTATATGCGAGCGCCGCGTAGTCGTGTGACGACGACGACGACGTTGGCGACCGATAATTTCGTAGGTGGCCCCTTATACAAGCAGCCGTGGGTTCTAGTGAGTTATGGTTATTCGCCATGCCGTTTAAGGGTCTCGTGTGCGACATGAATGGGGGTTTGTTCTTCGTGGTTAAAGAGATATGATGGACTATGCTATGTTCGGTTTATTGAGTTATTGATTTTTCAATTTGATTGGTAAAAAAATGACTTTATTGAAATGTTTTTGGAATGGTGCGGAATGATAGGTGGGATATGAACAGTGGTGGTTTGAATTGGAAGGGTTGGTAGAAGGTAATCGTAAAGGTAATTATGTGCTTGGCTGTCGACAATTTTAGTTTTATTTGGATAAGTTAAACAGTTATTTAAAATGTAATGATATAAAATTATTTATCAAGAAAATATCAAATAAACTAACTAATTCACATTATTTTTACAAAAGATAATATCTACTCAAATGTATAAAGGACGAGTTAGCCTTGATATCATTTTTTTTCTCATGTAGAAATTTCTATTTCTTTAATAAAATTGACTCTTATACTAAAAAAACGAAAATAATTAAAAATTTAATCTACTTGTAAAAAGTTTATTTTGTCTTGTTTTAAATACGGTAAGCTTTTTATTTCTACCTTCTTTAGATATTTTTAATTTATTGCTTAAATATTTCAAACGAAGTTTTTACTTTCAAACAATCTAACTAAAGACATTTTCAGAACATGAACAATAGTTATTTGCTGTTTATATTTAACGTGGGAAATTCAGCAATCGAAGTCTCACTTATAGCCTTCTAAGGGTTATTCCATTGATTTTCCGAAAGCATTCTGTCGGCTATCTGTCTGCCTTCTAAAATCTAGTGCTACTACTCTGAAGTGTAGAACTTCAGCGGATTTACGGCAGGAAGTATTAAACTGGAGCAAATTAGCATCAGATTCGTGCAAGGTTCAGCAGCTATAGAGACCTGCATAAATCTGTCGCACGTTTCCACAATCAAAAGTTACCAGGAGGTCCTATTATATTCCAATATAATAGGGGAAACCTGGTTTCCGACTTAACGTAATAGAATTATTGCAATTTAAGTGATATCAAAATGATTTTTTCCAATTAAAAGTCCTCGGAGAATCACAGCATTTTAAAATTCAATTATCCGATTAATATTATTTTTTTTTTTATCAGAGATAATTTTGTGCCCAAAGTAGTATATGGACGTTGATAAAAGAAAAGTTCAAAACTCGGCGTATTCTTAGATATAAAAATACACTTCAATGGTTCCATGCATATGCATGGGGCGAAAAGTTGAATTTAATTTCATACGAAAGATAAGAACTTCTACGTTTTCATTGCGAGGAACTTAAAACTTTGAATGAACATATACAAATTTCACCCTCGCGTGAAATTAATACATTTCCCGTATTCCCTAAGCTACTCTTGTCCTTAAAACAAAAAACCCATACCATTCCTTAAATAATATTCAACCACACTCACAACTAAATCTGAACCTACCAAAAGAACCGCTAAACCATAGCAGGAAAATCCATTCCCCGAAATTGGCTCTTACACTAAATTCTCTCTCTCTCTCTCTCTACTACGCACACAATATTTGCCTCGCGCTCACGCCGCGAAATTCAAGCTCTCTAACGACAATAATGTTTGCGCTGTCTCCGAAACGATGAAGAGCTAGCTCTACGTCGCCGCACGTCGCACGAGAGTCGAGTTTCCCTTGAAATTGCGGAGACAAGAGCTTTGCCGCGCGCGTATATAGTACTCGAGATCTTTGACTCGACGGTGAATGCGGGAGAAAACAAGGGAAGCAAGTTTTGCCCTACAATGAGAGAGAGAGAGAGGAGACGGGAACGTTCGGGATTCATTTTGCGTAGTCTTGCAGGCTTTGTGCACATGGAGTAGGGAAGTTTCGTTAGCCGATAAGGGCTTAGCACGCGCCTGCCGTGAGCGCTAATTCAGTCCGAGAAGAAGGCGGTAGAGGTAGGAAGAAGCGTGGTATAAACGTGTTCTCTCTCTCTCTCTCGCCAGTTCTTTCGCCTGTATTTAATTATTACTGGGGTATAGGGTGGGGTCGGCTCGTCGCTCCTGGAATGTTAAGAGCTTGGGGGAATGAAGTGTGGGCGGCTTAGTATTTTAGACTGTGAAGGTGTTACATTAATTGAAATATCAGTTTTCGTAATATTTATATATAAAAATTTCAATTTATACAATATGGTTATTTTGAATCAAACAAAAATTATTGTTTTTTTAGATTGTTAAATAAAATAAAACATTATCTGAAATTCTATGAATTGTTAAGCATAAATTAATTATTTGTTCGTTAATAACCTTATGGCTAAAAATAATATTTCACTTTTATTTCATAATTACATATACCGATTAAAAGTAAATTTCGGTATTGATAGCATTGCTATTTGGTATACTAGTATTATTTTTAGGTATATTGTGTTGATACTGATTTTCATTAAAAATACTCCCATTTTAGTTACAAATTTAGTAACTGTATAATATCCTTAATTTTCTACCATACCTAAAATACTTCGATTAAACATTTATCTTAATTATTGTGAAAAACTCTATATTATATCGTAATTATTGACTTATTATTTAAATACGGCTACTGAATTCATCGAACAGTTTCGTAGCATATTTTCGAGTACGAAATGTGCATCGAACTAAAAATATTTCTGTAAACTCTTGACTTCAACAAAATATTTCTTTCGAGATATATACAAAAAAAAATTACCAATAACCTTTTCACTCGGTCGAGCGCAAAAAGACAAAATTTGAACTCGGATCTAACAACAAAATCCGCGCATTAAATTAATTAATGACGCGTTCAATAAGGACACGGAAAAAGGTAGCCGACCCGAGAGTGAGCAATTCTCCGTACTGAAGCTATATACAGCCAGTAGCTCAGTCGAATAATTTAGTCGTCGCAGCCGCGTGCGCTAATAAAAATCATCGCCGTGGAAAATTCAATTTCAAAATTTCCACCTTTCGCCCAAGCCCCGTTTTATTTTGCACTTTTCATCGAGTGTAATTTCGAGCGCTCGCGCTCGCTTTGGTGCCATACGCCCGCGAATATCACGCTCTGTTGCGTCCCATTTTTTGCCCGCCTGTTCTTCCGTCATTGTCCTATTCGGTTTTATGATTCCGGTCAATAGGGAAAAGAGAGAGAGAGAGAGAGAACGAGCATTTGAATAACTTTTTTTCGCTCCGATAGCAAGACACGCGAATACACACATACAAATTAAGCACTGGCGTCGTTATTGACTAATTCAATTAAGCGTGAGTGGGTATAACGTGCGCTGTTACGATCGTAATCGTTCGTTTTTACAGTATTTTTAGCACTCATTTTCGCATTTTTCAGCGAAATTTTCGAGCTCGCGGTTATGAAGTAGACGATTCAGACAGTTGTGAAAATGTAATGAAATTGGATTTTCATTGACTGCGGTGGAAAGTTAAATTTGAAATGCCGGATGTTGGCGATAGCTGAAACGATGTTAAAAATATGAAGTCGAAAATAATGTACCGCAAAGTGGAAGTTATTGCTAAATATACGTAAATCCGATCACATATAAAAAATTATCTGAAAAATGAATACAAATATAATATTTTATTTTAATCAAGATTTATAACATATTTATTAAAATATTTTCACTTTTTAAGCAACACTTGTATCGTCGATGTTACTTAACAGATTATCGGAATTAAATCATTCGCGCGACAGATAAAAATGAACATTCCAATTGAAAATAATTTCGCTCGCGCGTCGATGACATTTGAGCCTCTACTTTGTAATTCGAAATTTCACACAGAATTAGCCACGACAGAGGAAATATAAAATGCGTTGTTCATGGAAAAGCGATTTTAATCAAAACGCCCACTTGACTCGCGCATTCGTTATATCTCACGTTGATCCGTTTCGAATTTCATAATTCAGACGCTGTATTCGTAATCAGCGACACGGAATCCTCGTGTATCAATTTTCATGGAAATGACGGGGACGACGCGACGCATTTCTCTGCGACCCCTCAAAGGGTTAATTATTTCATGCGTGAGGCGTGCGAACGAAGGGCCGAAGGGAAGGTTACGCAAGGAAAAATTAATTAGTCGAATGGCGTGTTTCGAGGAAATTCATTATTGAATTAGTACTATATTGCATTAGAATTATATCAAATTTATTCTGCCATTAGGTACAAGCTGAATTTTAATCTCATGAAAAAGGGTTCAGATATAAAATGATTAAAAGTACAATATTACAACTTTTATCAACTTTATTCAACAAAACTCTCAACGAAAATGATAAAATTCCAAGAAATATTTGAATTTAATAATTCGTTTTTTTTTAAAAGCTAATACAAATGTCAAACTATAACTTGATTATAAAACATTCATTAACAAATATTACAAAAATTCGCTGCATTTCTTATACTCTAAAAACCAAGATGTATTTTCCAACGAAGCGCAACCTATATATAAATCCTTTTCTCTCGCGAAAATACAAAGTATATATGTATTATTCTTCATCCGCCAACTCCTAATTCACTTATTCCACGTTCACCGAAATCCCTTACCCAAACATCCGTTTCCCTCTTCTCTTTCACAATGCGAAACTCTTTCGAGGCATCTCCCGAAAGAATCATCAAGCAGCAGGAGCAACGATACGCATTACCATACGATACTAAAACATTCTCAAACATTCATCTCACGTCGACATTCTCCTCTTTCCCCTTTCAAAAAAAAACCTCCACCTCATACAACAATACACAACTTCTAGAGGAGAACACGTGAACCCCCGAAAATCCATTCTCATCCCTTGCTTGCATACACACGCGAGGTCAGCACCTGACTCTCTCCTTCTATCTCTCACACACACATATATTCGCTTTGGTCGGATCGATGGGGCCAAACGCCATCAGGACGATCATGGTCCTCTCTCTCTCTCTCTCTCTCTCCTTTCCTCTCTGTGTCTGGCGACGCGCGACAACGACAACCGGTTGACGGGTTAAACAAGGCAGCTTCGCGCTTACGGCTGTGGGAGGAGGGTGGAGAGAAGGGAAAAGCAGCTGCTTGCATAATTCATAGCCCCTGCCGAGACGACGATGCGATGCAGCGCACCGGGACAGACGACGACGAGGATGGCGGCAACGTTATGTGCAAACAGCCTGTGTCTCTGTCGCCGGGGGATAACCTATTTATAGGATTTCCAGGGGGAGTGGAAAGGGAGGCAGGACGAGAGGATAGCTCGACGAGAGATTGATTTATTAAGTCTTTGATTAGAATGGGAAGTGGTGAGTTCTGATGGTTGTAAAGGTGGTTTTGAGAGAGTTTGAGAGAGAATGTTCTTTTTGGGGGGTGTTGGTATTTTGGTTTATGAGGGTGAGAAAGGTTTTATAGCAGGTTGTTTGGGTGAAGTTTGGGTAACTGGTGGTGGAAGTATATTTAATAAATACGGTTATTTAACTAGTTGAGATAATTACTAAGCAAAGAATATTTTCAAATAAATCAATCAACCATATTTTATACTCTTCATTGATTTCTAGCAAATAGAATGCAAAAAGATAAATTCAATTAATTGCTTATTAAAATTCCATCGCTCGGGCACCTTTTAACAATTATTGACCTTTAATAATCAAGTGTAATTCAAACAAAATCCTTTCAGCCCATAGATATATAATAATTTTACATTAATTTTTGAGAACAAGGTCAAACTGAGAAGTTTCAGCCTTTAGTTTGAGAAGTAAGTTTGTACTTCCTTATATTTCTGTAACAATTTACTAAACGATGATAAAGTTTGCTAGAAATAATTACAATTGTTTGTCTCGATGTATCGCCGCCGAAAACTTTCGCTGAACCAGTTAAATTATTATTGCGACGTAGGCATGCATATACACCGCTACACCGAGGCAAATGTTTACCAGCCTGCGAATTTCAGCTCTCAAAGTTGCAAATTCGTATAACCTAACGAATTTACTAAGTAACTGTAAAGTTGCCCTTCCTCATGGTGACGTCAAAATGGCGGAGGGTGGAGAGAGAGAGAGAGAGAGATTATTAAACCAGGTATCGACCTGATATATTGGACGACAATGCAATTATTTCGTAAGTGGCCACGCGCCTGCTTTTTCGAAACTTTGCGGTTCTTGCGTACTTCCACGCGTGGGGCGCTAAAAGCAATTTTAATCGAATCGTAAATCCTGAGAATAATAGGATTTTGCTATTTCGCTATAAATGAAATTAAGAACCTGTACATATCCATTCTTCTTATACGTAACATTTATAGAATTTCATTATTCCCATATAAAAGTAAACACACTTTCATAATTACTCCTCCTATATAAATATACCACTACTATATTCTCTACTCCCACATTTTTTCTATACTTCTATACCAATATTATCCAACTCGAATATTTTTCCACTACGTTTACACATTTTCCTTTAATAACAAATCTTTTCCCCAACAAAAAAAATCTCATCGTTCCTCATCATTTATTCTAATATCTCGAGGCAATCACGTACCGACCAACTTTTACACACGCCTGCATTCCTCGCTCTCTATTTGCCGAAAAAAAAAAATCAAATCTCCATATAATTCTGCGAATTCTCTTCCCTTGGCGAGATGGGGCTAATAAAATCGGCGCGCCGTGATAACCGAATGAACTTCCTCGTAATACCTCGTCGGCATAATAACACAACCAACGAGAGAGAGAGAGAGAGAGAGACGCACATTCATCAAGAGAATAAGACCGTTGGACAAAGAGATTCTCATGCAATGACGAGGAGACAGACGGTGCGGATGGTAACGCGGGAAGAGAAACGAGAGGAGGAAGAGATAGTTAGCGTCACGGCGGACGCGCGCGCGAGAGAGAGAGAGAGAGATGCACCGAACCGGTGGCAATCGATTAATCAGAGCGAAATGGACACGAGAGAGCTATCCTCTCTCTCTCTCTCCCTCTCTCGTTCATCATTCCCAACCCTCGACACACAAACACACACACATATATATACATGTGGTGTTCTCTCATTCATTCGATTTCGAGAGTCCGTCGCTTGATTCTCTTACCTCGGAAGCGTTCGCGCAAGCTACCACCGCTATGCGCTTCTGCCTCTCCATTATTATCGACTTGGATCGATGACTTTATCGGCACTGCCCAGCGATCCTTTAAATCATATGACCCCTACCCCTCATCAATCCTGTCGGGGGTTATGCACACCTATATTCCTGTACGTATATGGGAGAGAGAGAGAGAGAGGATTCGCCTACGGGATGTGTGCGAGCTTCCTACATGCTGCGCACCGGGCCGAGCACTGATTGCGAGGATGGAAATTCGAGCGCGCGCGCCTCTTGATTGCGCGATCTCGGCCGTGTAGAAGTGGATGGTAGATGAACGAGAGGGAGGCTTTTTTTTGTTGCTTCTGCGCGTGATTTTTGCAGGATTGGGTTAGGGAACTATGCGTTATTGAACCGACGAAGTGACGAGGAGTACGCGTGATTTTTTTTCGATGCTGTCTGGAGGGCTGTTCTTTTGTTTTCTGCCGATGGAGGGGCTGGAAGTACAGTGAGGGAAATGAAATTTTTGCGTGAGAACGGAGGTGTGGATTTTCGTGGTTCGATAGGTTTTTTTTTTTGTTAATTATAGGGTTAATTGGGAAGTGTGAAAGGTTATTTGAGTTTCGATGATAATGGGAAAATTGTAATAGCAGCTAATTTTGTAATTTTATGTAATAAAAATTTTTGAAAGGTATATTTGTATACAAGATATTTAATTTTCGAAAATATTTAATATCAATTTTAAAGTTTATTTCAAATTGCACTTATGTTAGACAAAGAAATAACATTCATTTTCCTTAAACGCTGTCAGTATCGTTTCTTTGTTCTTTCGCAGAAAAACCGTCAAGACATCGCGTGTCTCTCGACGAGCGCCAGGAGAGAAGTGAAGGAAAAAAAGTTTAATTCCTGCGCATAACGTGAAAGTTTTTAAATTGCATTAAACTTTAAATCGAAAGAAATTGTATCGCCATTTCTTGCTAGTAGAACGTGACCACACGAGATCTTGAGGAAAACATGTGACGTATGAGTATGCCGAATTTGCATAAAACAATTCTTATCTCAAATGCATATGGGATAAAACGTATTCATAACTGAAAAGTAATATTGAAACTATTTCGTGTTAAAGGTTGAGCGAAAAATTTATTGAGAAAAATAATATCACCTATATTAACACCACGCTTATACGGTCTATAGATATTCTTTCTACCACAACACCTTACAATCTCTCTTCGATTCCCCACGAATTTATAAGACACCACTTACACTTCTGCTTTACCTTCCTATACATCGTCTCACCTCTCTTACTCCTCATCCCGCCACGAACGATACACACACGTGTGCGCCGCGATTTTACGAGTCTCGAACAGCTCCTTCGTTGCGTTGAAATAATAAAAAACCATCGACCTCTTCCTCGTACACACGCACGTACATTTGCGTGCGTAATAAAGCCCAGTAGCGGTGCGGTGCGCATACCCGCCTATATTTTACAGTCAACTCGTAAAGCGTTCGTTCGTTCGCGCATAAAGCATTTCCCTCACCGCCTGTGTAAAAGTCGCCGTGTGCGACAATGTCTCTCGCATATCGAACGATGCTCGTTAATTCGAGAATTTTCAGAGAGAGAGAGAGAGAGAGACCCACCTACCCACTCTTTTCACCAAGTTTTCACCAGTGTGTACGTTAAAAACAGTCGGTAACCGTAGAGGTAGCAGTAGTAGTAGTAGTAGTTTTCCAGTATACACGGCGGGTAGGTTTGGAAAATATATACACAAACTCTTTGGCTATTATTGATTGGCGAGAGGCTAGAATAGCCGACTAATGGAGTGGAAATAATTGAAAAGTCCGCGGGGGCAGGCAGGCAGGCAAGCGCTAACGGAACTTCCGTTATTTCAACTTTGCCGCTTATATTGAATGGCGCGGCGCGCGTCTGAAACAGTAGCGCCGTTGTAGTTGTTAAGACAAACATTTATCGCCCCGACGGGAGGGAACATTTTTCCCAGTATTGTTTTCCCGTGATTTCGCATTGTTGCCGCGGAAATATAAAGTCCTTCGTTTTTGTCGTTGTTTTACGGTAGTGCCGAACGATATGGAATGTGATGAAAAGTTTTGATCTTTTTATTAAGAGCACATGGCATACATACATGTGTATATGTGTATGCTTAGAGGCCGCTTTTAAGGTAATTGCAAAGTTTTGTTTAATTTGGAGAAATGTGTTGCTTTTTATAAATATTAGTTTGCTGCGTTCTTTAGAAGTAATGTTTTAGGTATGAACAAAGCCATTGTATTATAATTACATTTTACCAATAATGGTTATTAAATTTTTTCACAAAAAGCAAATAAAAATAAATAACTTCTTTTAATTAATGAATAATAAATTTTTTTTTAATGTTTACATTATATTATTACGGTATTGTAAAAATTCTATAAATAGAATATTACTCGAACAAGAAAAATAACTCGTTTCCCCGAAGAATTAATCAATTCGAGTACAAGCTCTAATGCAATCTTCATTACTTTCACAAAAGCACGCGTATAATAAGTTACAATTCAAGTCATCCATTTCGCATTACATCGCATTACATTACTCCCCAACGGTGCACTGTCACTCGACGCGCGCGTAAAAATCGATGAAGCGCACTTCATCGCCTCAATCGCCATTAATCGTCGCTATGTACAGAAAAAGACGAAGAAGTAGATGAAGACGCCGCCACTGACAGTAGCGAAGTAGCACCAAAAGAAGATATAAGAAAAAGCGACGAGCGCGCGAGGGCAATCCAATTCATCGCGTAAAACAACACATCGATGTGTATGTGTGTGTATGTCTCTCTTCCTCTTTGGAGCGCCTATTAACGGCCACAGGGCGCTAAGCTCCCCGGACAAAGCCGGTCACGTAACTCCGTCGAGAGAGAGAGAGAGAATGAGAGGAAAATGGCACGCTGCTGCTGCTGCCACTTTGGCCTCCTTCGAAGATAGAGAGAGTGAGTACGTTTCTCCGAAGGATTCGCCGCCGCCCAGGGAACTCGATCGACTCGAGACTATCTACTTAGCGGCGAAGAAGTTCTTACCGAATTATAACTCGCCCAGCGTATACTAGCCGAGCGAGCGCGTCTCGAATCGTTTCGAGTTTCCGCGTCGATCGACGTCTTCCTCAATTTACGTCTCGGCGAGCAAGCGAGCGAGCGAGCGACAGAGTATAGCTACCAGCCGCGCGTTCGTTGTAGTGTGTGCAAGTCTGTTATTCGAGGCTAGAATAACGGCCGGATAAGTGGACGCGAACGTACTGGGCCTTTTAAAGCTGAGAGAAAGAGAAGTCGTAGTGTATTTGTAAGAGAGGAAGATTTTTTTTTTGAGGGGGGGGAGGGACGGAGGAAGGAAAAATACGCTGGCGAGAGTTGAAGCGAAATTTTTACGGGCGATAAAAAAGTTTTTTAAACGCCAAGTTGCTGGCGCTGCGGGAGCTTTGATTGGCACGAGAGGAAAGAGAGAGAAAGTGGCGGAGATTCAGGGATTTTTTTCTTTCTTTTTTTTTCGTTTAGTTTTGGGAAAAATATTTTTGAGCGTACGGCAGCAACTGTTTGGGTTTAGTTTGGTAATGTTGTTTGCGAAGTGTAGATATAGCGCATACACTGCAGTTATTGGGTTAGTGTAAATGGATTTGGAATTGTTTTGTTGTGTAATTGTGTAACACTTTTTAGACTTTTTACGCAACATTTCGATGTAAAACTATTTTGTATATAAAATAGTATATGAAACAGTAAGAATATTTTGTTTAAAAAATATTTTAGAAAATTATTGTTAGAAGTATGAAATCTCTATTGACCGATCTTTTATCAATATTTGAAGAAGTAATGATATAGAAGAGTAGCATCCAACTCTTGACTGCTTCTTCAATAATATTTACCATCTTACTATCTAAGTAATTGTTCTTATACCTTTCCCTGTTGTCTACTACTTACACTCACTTACCTAAATTACTTACATTACAAAAATAATCCTCTATACTTAAATAGGTTCTGCAAACAATCTACGCTATACTTTAGCAATTGTCTGGTTTCAAAATAACCTCTGTATATTCACGTAATAGATAAACATGTAGAATTAAACTATTTTTACTTTCTAATCTAAAAAAAATCAATTCCATAAAGCAAAACACACATTTCCTGCAATCAGCGCATCATCATCAGCTTAATCGTTCAAATCACACCACACTGAACCAAAAACACCCTCTTCACAAGAAAAAAAACAACAACAACAGCGACATACCAGGAAGCTTCACTCAACGCGAAAACAAAGGCAAGCAGCCAGGCGCTACGTTAACAGCCACGAGGCGGCGACGATCGCCAATTGGATAAGATCTCGCCGTCTCATTGCTATTCCCGACTTCCTTCCTCTCCGTTACTCCTAGCGCGCGTTCGCATATATATATATATATACACACGCGGGCGCGTCTATCCGTATAAAGGGATCGATTAATCTCTCGCGAGAACTCTGCTCTCCTCCTACTCCCTCCTCTCTCGCTTTCTCTCTCCTCGGCCGAGAAGCTTCTTTCGGTCGATTGATCTCCTCCCCGTCGGGAGATTAATTGTCGTACCTGACGGACGCCGCCGCTGCTACCGCCGTGGCTTGGTTGGCCCGTAGGGATTGTTAAATTGTCAGAGAGCGAGTGATGCCAAGAGCATGGACGCTTCTGTGGTGCAGAGTTGGCAAGAAATTGGGCTGATGTGTGAATTTTGGGGGGAGGGGGTGTTGTGTTTTGGAGTTTTTTTTTTTGGGAGGAGTCGCGTGGATAATGAGAGGGTTTAAGATTTTGTGAGTAAAGGGTTGTGGAAGTGGCGGAGAAAGTGGTACTAGTTGGGATCTTGATTAATGAGTTGTTACTGCGGTTTCCAATTGCGCTGGTGATTAAGGATTTTGAAAAATCGGTAGCTTTAATTACTTATTAAATGTGATTGATGAATAATTAATATTTCAGATTTATAAATTATTATTTACGATTTCTTTTTTATGGAACACTAATGATAAAATTTCTATACGTCACAAAAACCTGCATTAATTTGTATTTGCTTTGATACTGCAGCTCTTAGTAGTTAAAAATAATGTATTTTTTTCTGATGGATATGAAAAGTCAGTAATAAAGTTGTTACCTAATTTATGCGCGTTGTTTATCTGCTTTGCGTTACAGCAAAATGTATTTGCATAAAGTAAATCGTTTGCTCGCAATACGGCTACTGCAGCGAGTCCGCTGTAAGTGAAATAGCCGCGTAAATAGTCAGCCGCGTGTAGTAAAATATTTTTACCGCCTTAGTTATTACCTTAACGCCGTCCAAGCATTAATACTAATTACAACTTGAGTAATTGTTGTAAAATAAAAAATATCTATATATAGATATATGAAAGCTCAACGCAACATCAAAATCGAGATCCTAACAATTTCATACACGACACAATTCAACTGACACACTTCTCCCCCTCTTACGACCATTACCCCCGATCTAAATTTTATTCAATAAAACCACTTGGGCAATCCGGATAAACTCGTCTTTCTCTCTCTCTCTCACTTTCCTTTCACGTCTCAAACCTCAACCGCATCTCCGTAGCATATAAAAATGTAAATTACGTACAAGAAAACGAGAATATTCCGCTTATCTCGCGAATCGAAAAATTCATATACGCCCTGCGACGCAGACAAAGCGAGCGCACAGGGGAAGTTACGATGCGACGCGCGTCGTTGTGCGCACCAGCATTTCAAAGCCGCGCGATATTTGAATTTTCCACGATTTTCTCAGAACGCGCGTGCTAAAGTTTTTCTCCTATACCACCGCGACGAATACCGACGCGTATCGATGTCGCGTGGAAGTAAAACCGTCGCTCGCGTATATAGTGCCTCGTAGTTTCTGGGTAGTTGGATTCGAGAATGGGTTCACGCGATTTACAGTTTTTTTCACCGTGCGGTAAAAGAAGAAGAAGGTTAGAAATTGCACAGAGGTGTTCGTATTTCGCAGGTGATTTTTTTTATGGTTACTGAGGTGAAAGGGTTGTTTGGTATACGATGGTAATAACGATTCGAATATAAATGTAGTCTATAGTAATATACATATATATATATATCGAACTTTTTGGCTTCACATCAGGTTATCGAAATAAAGTCGAACGAAGAACGACTGGAAAATGATTATTCACCGGTTATATATTTATCGTTACGATTAAATTGTATTACGAGGCTTGGTACTGTGAGGAAAGATAATTATCGGATAATCGATACATTTTTTGTAAAGGTAATGACGTATATATGTAACTGCGCGCGTGTAAGCGCTTCGTGACCAATTGCAATTACGGCAATGTCCATGCGTAAATCACGCTCTTATCTATCTTATTGTTATAAAACAGGAACTAACGTATATATATACTATATACAGTCAAACCATTCGGCGATCAAAATTACAATTGAAACTTTCCGTAATCCCGGTCAAATCCCAACGTTATCTTGAACAAAGAACACCGAAACGTCACTTAATTACCCGATCGTTTTAAAAATCCACCTATCGCCAAGCGTATATACACATCGCCAGCTCACAAAGCCTTTTTCACCCTTTGATATCCTCTCTCTTCCTCTCTCTCTCTCTCTTTGGTAGTAAAAATATTTACTCACCCCCAGAATGTTAAACACAGTGGTGCTTGCGTGTGCGAGCGATCCTCTGCGTTTCCGTGACCAATCACATTTGACGCGCCTTTTTGCGCTCTATACTATATACCAACGCGTACGTATACGTATACGCACGCGCACGCGCGACCCACTCTGCATCCGTGGTGTGTGCGAGTATAGCGCACACGACGCCCTTATCGCCGCCTCTCATCGTAATTACTTTGTTTCATTAACCGCCGTGTCACGAGTTCGCTCGCACTCGCGAGTGCCGGAATTCCCGACGCCTACATATATATATATAAATATATATATATATACAGACACATAGACGAGCGGATGGAAAATGATTAATGGTACGTGTGCGAAGGTAGACGAGGAAGGAGAAGTGAGAGAGAGAGAGAGGAGTATTAATGAATCGAGCGTTTGCCGTTAGGTTCTTTCGTCGCCGCTGATACGAGAAAGAGAGAGAAAGAGAGCAACTTCGTTATGGGCATTTAATAGTTAATGTCTTAATGGGATTATATGTATGTGTGTGTGTGTGCACAGGCGTCGGTGAATATACAGTCCAGACGGCGCGCGCGCGGAGGTCTTAATTCGCGCAGTGCTGCAACGTCACGTGCGCAAGGCAACCGATCGATCGCGAAATGAACGTCCTGCTATAGCTTTTCGCGCGGTGACGAGCCGGATTATTTCTACGAATCATCGTGGACACGTTATACCTATACTACTGCCTACTATCGTGGTAATCAGCGCTGGCTGGTAGTAGTAGTAGTAGTAGTAGAGCCGCTGTCCCTTTTTACGCTTGATTTATCGAGCTGATTTCGTCGCGACTTTGAGGCCTCGTGTCTTTTTTTGTTCGATCAAGTTTTTCCCAGAATGAAGAGAGGGACACTATACGCGAGGTTGTTTTTTCTTTTCTTTTCTTTTTTTCATTTTTCATGCGCACTTGTGATTTCTACTTGAACGGGTTATGCGTGCGTACGTTTATGTATATGTGTGAGGTCCGTTTATTGATCAACCCTTTCACGAAACAGGGACATTCAGAGAGAGAGAGAGAGAGAGAGAGGCACGCGTGGGTTTGGACGTGTAGTGTGGGAGAGTCTTTGGCCGACTGACGTGGAGTGACTGCTAGATCGATAGATCGGGGGTAAAGATGGATTTATATGTGTATATACGTGAATTCGAGGCGCGCGTTGTCATTGCTTGTTAAGCTAATATTTACGCGCAGTGATAGGAATGCATAATTAACGATAATGGCTGTAGTCTGTGATTTATAGAAAAATTGTAGTATAAAAATTAATCGTGTAGAAGGTGCATACACATTTGTTCTTGTAACTTTGAAATAGTTGCGTAGTTCAAGGATCTTATACATATAGAGTATTTCAAAAGGTTGCGTAATATTTCTCGTATACGCGGAAGACGCTATATTTTACTCGTAAGCGTAGCCTAAGAAATAATTAATCCGATGGGTTGAATAAATTATTACCACTTATCCTGAATATTTATACCATACCGGTGATTTGAACGAACGGTAAGGGAACCTTGCGCTAAGGAAAATTCTAATAACGGTATCGAATTAACCTTTTACTCGTTCAAATTCAACAGTAAGTAACTCGAGCCTGTCCGCTCGAGTTTCAAAAATTCCAATTAATCATTTTCGCTGGGCTAACCCCTGATTTCATTTGTCGGCCAACCCAACCCATTACTCTAAAAATAACCGCACGTCCATCACGTATATAAATCAACAGACGGATACGGTCACGTATAGGTATCACCTATCCATGTGTGCACACATCTCGCCTAAAAAGTATAGACAGGGGTAGATATATTAATGCCTTTTGCGTATGATCAAGTGTCGACAACAAAACTAAATTCGAATGTACCTATACTACACCCATCGACACCACGGCTGACACTCATGTGTGTGTGTGTGTGTATGTGTGAATGTGAATGCACGCACATACGACTGATCTATTTTTAGCGATGAACAAACTCTCTCTCACTTGCGTGTGACGTCACGAGCGCGTCGTCGTCGACGTCGACAAACTGCTAGTCGGATCTGGCGCGAACTAGTTTGCCCTGCGCCAGTGGGCGCACGACCCACATGCTGCAGGCTTTCCTCGCGCGAGAACTGTAAGTTCTCTATCTTGTGTGTATGTGTGTGGGTGGTGTCCCTTACTCAACGATGATGACGCGAAAGTGTAGGGGATGAGGGAAGGGGGATAGGTTGCCAATTAAGAAGTGCAAATTTTGGGAGGATAGGGTGGACGGAAAATGAGGCTCGTGTGTTGTATTAATTTTTGGAGAGGATGAGAGGAGATAGAGGTGGCACATGCTCGTTTGTAATTTTGAGGGAAAATAAGATGGGTTTTCTTTTGGTATGATACATTTTGTATGTAGTCATTTATAAAAGAATGAATTTTTAGTAAAAAAGATGTATGATGTTTATTTATAAAAAAATCTTATTGCTTTTTTTAATTCGTATGTCCTCGATCATTAGTATATATTGCGTAAGAATATGTAACAACTGAGTTTAAGAAATGAAAGTATAATAAAAATTGTTGTGAATATTAAAAAAAAAAAGATGATTAATAAGAAACAATGAAAGTGTGCGTATATTGTAATAGAAAGTAGAAATATCGTTACAGACAAATTTCTTTTTAAATTTGTCGGCAACTTTGTCATTCAAAGGGTAACTAGTTTACGATGTAATAGCTACGCTGGCGCTCTCGCTATATTAATTTCGAAGCATTTAGAGCTCACAAGATTGAACGTTATTGAGTTGTTGCGAGAGCTGATGAAATTCTCTTTTTAGTTTAGATTTTCATTACACACCGGATATGTGGTAGCAGAACTTAACTGGGTTAACGAGATTTTTTTTAATTTTACATTTGTAATGGATTTCTTTTCAATTCGAATTCTTAAAAATTAAAAAGATTTTTTCTGCTTTTATTCAAACTGTCTTGTATCGCAAAGAGAATAAAGAAATATATTGAGAAATATCTAATTTTTAATATAAAATAATCAAAAAAAAAATGTTGCTACTTTGTACAAATCATAAAAAAGATTTTTTTGAAAACAAAAATTATTTGAAATAAATTTTTCATCTAATATTATTTTTAAAATATTTGAATAAATTATAATTAAAACTCATATTTCTTTATATAGAAATTCAGATATTCAACTGTAAAAACATACGTCACATATATATATATACATTACGTTACGAAAGTTCATCCAACTAGAATATCGAATCAGATCCCTACGATTAAAAGCGACTTACTACTTCATCCTTCCAATACGTTCCGACCAAAAGGAGAAGAAGAACAAAAAAAAACACACACACTCCAGTGCGAGCATAAACCGATAAAATCGTTTTCCTCATACCCTCCCACTTTTTTGCCTACACTCATGCAGGTAAAGACTGCCAGTGCCGCTGCCGCGCCGCCCCTTTGAGGTCGAAATCTTCTTTATTCGCATGAGCTCTTTCGGGACTCGGAATGGAAACAGAGGCAATTCCAATATTTTCAATTCCAAGTCCCTGTCCTCTCCTTCTCCCTTCCTCCTCCTCTCTCTCTCTCTATTTCTCTCCGCGGATATCAAAAGCGCCCCGTAGCGCCTTTGGGCTTATCGAAGGTAGCTACTGCTGCTTTGTATATTCTGTGTTCCTTGCACGCCTGTACGAGCGCGCGCGAGGGAGAAAGAGAGAGAAAGTAAATCCACGCGATTTGGATTCCCAAGAAAATCATATACACGAGATTCTCGCTTAAAAGCTTTTGGAAGCCCCCCCCCCGCTACTCTCTCCTCACGATGTCGCTATACGCTTGGAACAAAGTCCTTCCTCTTTCTCTTTCGAAGGCTTGGAAAACGCTTTTTTTTTGTTTCTACGTCATGCCTGTGTGGCGTGTGTTTCTGCGTTGCCGGAACATTTAAATAAGTAACGAGTTTTATGGAGGTGCACAGGGGGGGAAAGGCTCTTCCTGGAAAATGGGAATACGTTTTCGGCTTGTTTGACGTGTGTACGACAAAGTAAATATTTTCGCGTTCTCTTGTAAAAGTCTCTTTAGCAGAGACGTGTATTTAAGTGACGTTGTTTCATCGAAATATTGTGTTATTGTCCTTTTAAGCACTTTGAAATTTTTTTGCTACATAAAATAAAATAACAATTTTATCAATAAATAATTTACGTCATATATCTATGACATAAATATTGATAAAGTCAAAATTAAAAATTTTTTTTCATATGGCGCAATTTAATGACATTAAAGTATCATAAATTATTCGCGAAAAATCAATGATCTCGTACCTGAAAGTACATATACTGGGCCTTGTACGTAAGCTTACGAATCAAGATCAATTAATTATAATTTTATTCAAAGACACGTATAGCCCAGCTCGAACTTATTTTTACTCCCTAACAATTAAGTATTTTTACGTAACCCATTTACATGAATCAAATTTAATTTTCAACTTCACCCTGAAATCTGCGCTTAATATAATATATATTTTATATATATATCTCACCCTGAAAAATCGTAGTACACTATAAGGAACACTCAAGCCTGTCTCACACTCTATCTCTTTCCTCCTCTATTTCTCCCTCAGAAACAGAAAACGCGCGGAATAAAGAAAAAACGAGGAAAAAAATTACCGCTTCGAGGATTGAGAGTGAGTGAGAGAGAGAGAGAGAAAGAGAGAGAAACAAATTAAGCGGAAATAAAACACGGAGAGATTGAAAAGTGCCCCCGTCTTCTTTCTGTTGCAGAGTTCGCGTCGAGTACTACGTGAACGAGAACACGTTCAAGGAACGGCTTCAGCTCTACTTCATCAAGAACCAACGCTCGAGTAAGTTAATTACCTCCTCCAAGCGCTCGTCCGTCTTCTCTCTCTTGCACCGCCGTTACCGCCACTATACCGTCTTATAGCCGCTGCTGTTGCTGCTGTAGCCGAAGTTGCGAGCGCGAAATTCTCAGGGTTGCCGAAAGAAAGAGCCGCGGACTTTTTAAATCGCGACAAATCTTAGTCGCTCGGGAAACACAATTAAAAGTTGCGCGAATCAGCGGCCATCTTGTCACGCGTCCGCGTCTCTTTGTTTTTTTTACTTCGTTCTGCATGTGACGCGCGTGTACGTTGTAGAAACACCGTGAAGCCGTGGAAGATTTTGCATGTTCTGTTTGGTATGGGTTTGTTTAAGGTTTCGTGGGTGTTTCTACGGAAGATTTCAGAGTTTCTCAATTGTGGTACTAAAGTCTCGGCTAACAGTTTGACTTGTTCCAAGAATTTGGCGGTAGATACAGTTTGTCGCGTGAAGTTCGAATGGCGATATAACAATAGTTTCCATCTTGAGTATAAGGCATTCTTTGATTGGTAAATGGCTTTATTTTAATGAAAGAAACATGTTTTTATTGATTGCTTTTGAATAAAATAATTAATTCAATATTACTTTTAATCAATGGTAAGATATTATTATTAGTTTTGTTTTAACATTACACTGTAATCTTGTTAATGTAGTTTGGAATTTATAATGATTTATGAATCTCAGCTTCAATACAAATTGCAATCCAAGTTTCATCACATAAATTATAATTAGTTAGTTTAATTAGCAAGTGAATAATTTGATAATATTTCACAATAGATATACTACATTCAATAGCAGAACAAAATTAACTAGTAATATAAATCAAATGATAATTTACTGATGATGAAAAATCCTTATATAAGCAAAATTAATTTGAATGGTGCATTTACTATAACTCTAAAAATAATAGGTTGGATAAATGTTAATATCCTTGGAACGAAGTATAGAAGTACATATAGGCAAAACGTACTCGAATCATCTGAAGAAACTTCACTTAAGTCAATAGGGATCGTGCGTTAGTCAACTTTGCCGCTTAACTTCAAGTCACTAGATCGTTTCTATATA
The DNA here is from genome assembly GCA_035583055.1 of Torymus tubicola. Lineage (NCBI taxonomy): Eukaryota > Metazoa > Arthropoda > Insecta > Hymenoptera > Torymidae > Torymus > Torymus tubicola. The sequence continues at coordinate 21,286,757 of JAWWEQ010000010.1, read as the reverse complement.
TTTACTTAATTTATCAGAGTTGAAAGTTAATAATCTGTTAGCAAAATGTTATGAGTAAAGTTCAAAATATGACTATTTGCCGAAAGATCATGCGAAAGTCATTCCCGTATTTTCTGCATGATACATGACAGAATTTTTCAAATTTATTCAAAAGTGAAATTTAAAATATAAAATAGCAAGAAAATGTTGTAATGGTTTTGCTGGCTTTAGAAAATATGTATCTAAGATAAGCTTTTTCATGCAGAAATGGAAGCCCACAGATTTTAAAAAATTTTAAAATATATTTACGCAAAATACATTCCAGAAAAATGGTGGAAAGTAATATTTTATCATACGCATAATTTAACTTATTATCAATTATTGCCATAAACTAACCACATAACCGCCAAATCCTACACCATCTTCCGTATTCAACATTTTCTTATACTCCAACCCTTACCCTGTGCAGCAGCTTATCCCGTTCCTCCCACAGCTGCAACCGCATATCCCCTGCCATGGTGAAAAAGAAACAACAACCAGCCACCCTAACGAGACCGATCGGCACCGAAATCCCCGGCATAATCTTCCAATGACGTCGTCTATCCTCAAGCACACGCAGCGCTCTTGCACACACACATACGCCTTCTTCCCGTACCTACCTTCCTCTTTCTCTTTCTATATATATATTATACGGGGCGGGCTTCGTCGTCGTCTGTGGCGCATAATCTTCCTCATAAAACAACGCCTGCCGATAAATGCCCCCGAGACTCCGTCTAGCCGCGCGTAGTACTACTATATACACACCCACATACACACACACACACGAACGCGATACACAATGCGCGCGAGCGAGCGATGGAAAAAGAGGTTTGGGAGGGGGGAGGTGGAGATGCGGTGTGCGGTTATCAAGTTTTTCGGCTCCCTAAACCCATTGTGTCCGCTTTTACTGCGCCGCAGGGGGAGGTGGAGGTGACGATGGGACCCGACGCAGCCGCCGTCGATAAGGTACTAAAATCGCGATCGATCGGGAGGAGGAGGAGGAGGTTCGTTGATCTTGGAAAAAGGTGTTTCTGTGGGATGCGTCGAGTTGCGCTGAAGGTGGAGTTTGGATGAAAGCGATTTAGGTTGAGAGGAAATTTTATGTTTTCGAGAGATAGTTCGGGTTATTTTGTCGTGGTTCGCGTGGGAAACATTGGGAGGTTTCGTCCTAATATTTAGATTGCATGTCGTTTGATAAAAGTATGGATAAAGGGTTAAATTTTACGGGAGAAAGAAGGCATAAGCTTTTTACTTTTGGAATTTTAACTTCAAGATAATTTAATTTGATGGGTATTATCTAAAATTGTTCGATTTGGAAAAGGTAGGATTACATAATATTTGTCGGTATTATTTCATAAAATGTGTAAAATTTGTAATTTGAAATGTACTTTATTAGTCACAAAAGTATTTTCTAAAACGCACTTTTGATCATTCAGAAACGTAATGATATTTTTGCACTTTTATATAAATTAATTTGACTAAAACTGTTTTAACGAATCATATCATGGTTATATTTTAATATGGTTGTTTACGATGATATTACTTTACAGTACTGAACAAATCATACTACAAAAAATCGCATAGTAAACATATGTTTTGAAAGTTTTCTTTTGTAAGAAAAATTCATTTTTGAAAAGTTTACAATCCATTTGCTTTGATACTATAACAACTATACTTTGAAAAATACTGGCAAGATAAATTGAGAAAAAGTATTTTTCACATTGGGCGTGAAAAATATTTACAATCTTCCTGCAAAGTCAAAGTGTCGGATTTGGTCGAAAAATACGAGAAGGGTTTCGTCTTACTCTCGTAGATACATTTTATCTCGTTCTCCTCTATATCTTGTTCTTAGAGCCGAGATTGCGTGGGAAACTTTTTCTGTCTTTGGGTTTTCGAGCGGAATGGATTTAACGAAAGCTGGCCGCATTTTGACATATATATATAACGGACCGCAAGCAACGATAAATCATAATTAGAGCAGTTGGCACGTCGCCTCAGATGTTTGGTAGATTGTGGAATGATGCGCAAACAGATGATCTCTTTTATTTTTGTGGTTTAAGTGTGGTTCATACTTGTTAAGCAAGAAATGAAGAATAAGGCAATTAGTAAATGTAACCATTCTGATGTTAATATTATTTTGTAGAAAACTGTAAATATTTTGTAACAAAACGTAAAATTATCGCAAATTAAATGTACCTATTAACGTACAACAACTTTCTTTATAGAGTGAATTGCTTTGTTATCTATAATATACAATTTTCATCCAATTTCATACAAGCTTAGGTATATAAATAACCTGTAGGAATTCTTAAAATAATTAAAAGACTCTACGAATGATTGTCTAATGAGTGAATAACCTGTTTTCATTCAATTAATCAAATACGAAATGTAATGTTTATTTTATCAGAAAAAAACTAATTTTGATAATGAAAATGCATTTGTTTAATCTAACAACTTTTTCTACGATTAATGCATCACTACGTCTCTGACAATGTAATTAAACGTCAAGTCATTAATTTATCAACTGAAATTCCAGTTTTTGCGGGTAATACAATAGTTTAACAATAATCTTCATAAATAAACATGAAAACGTATCTATTTCTGACTGTAGTCAACAAAAGATTATTCGATAAATATTTATTTTATAAAATACGTGTCCTATCAGTCACCGCGCCAAAGAAGCTAATACTGCAAGTGATAGAACGCTTGTGCACGTGAAATACGAGGTCGACACAAGATTAATGTGTCAAATGGCACCAACAGTGGGATTAGCTTTTCTAAATTTTAAATGTTATGAAAAATAAACGAAAGTGAGATAACGTCAAACATTACTTCGAATAATATGGGTCGATCTTTTTTTTCCTCGTGTTAATTGAATTTTTATTCAATAGGATTAATTTATAATAGTACATTAATGCATGTTTTGTAAAAACTGTCAAAAGTACAATAATTTTTTATAAAAAGTTTTTTTGTTATTAAGGTGGATTTAGAAGTTTGAAAAATAAAGGTAGAAATCAACTATGCTAATGTTATCAGAAACTTTTCCAACTAACGCACAAAAGTTGTGTAAAATTGTAGTAAAAATCAAATTACCTTTTATCTACAAAAAAATAGCTTTGCAAATTCAACAGGTTTTGTTCTTTGCACTCGCAATCCACAATAAAAAATAAATAACTATAAAAAGAACACAATTTATGATATCACAAGCAACACCCCCTATTTCTTCAAACATCATTCCCACAGTCGCGTCACAACCTCCTTTACCAAACCTTCAAACTCCCCCTCAATACTTCAAAACGCCAGAGCACCAACAATCCGCAGCTCAAACGTTCTGTCCACGCTTCTCAAGCTCCCGACCTTTGCCTTACGACAGTTCAAGAAACGGCTCTTTCCCTCCTCTCACTTCCACACATATACACCCACACGTCCAAGCTTTCAAACTCCCTCAGAAGCCCAGGGGCGGCGGATCAAATGGCTCGGACAATGCAACAGCGTTCTCCTCGCACGCAGGCGGAGCGAAATTTCGCGAGAGAGCTGCCATAAACGCCCTTCAGCGGCGCGCCGCCAAAGTGAAATTCGAGAGCCAACGTGCGCTTGCCCCCCTTGTCGATTCTCCCTCTCTCGTCGAGCCTTTGTGTAACGCCACCGAAACCACGGTGGCCAGGCCGCGCGTCTCGGTAAACATTTGCCGGGAGCTTAGTTACGGTGTAGGTGTGTTTGTGCGTGAACGAGAGAGAGAGAGAGTGGGAAAAGGACGAGGGAAATCGGGGTTGATGCGAGAGGGTTTAATTATCGAGAGCTGAGTTATGAGGATGTGCGTGAGAGGGTTGTTCCTTTTTTTTCGTATGGAAGGACTGATGGGATAGGGCGGAGTGTATAGGGAAATGTGGGTCAGGAAGGAGGTTTTGGGATTTTTGATTTGCGGTGGCGAGGGTTCGTATATATCGGTAGGAAGAGCAAGAGAAGAATTATTGGACGAGCGCTTGAGATTTATTGGATTTTGGTTAAGAAACTGAATGTTGCTTGTCAAAGTAAATGGGAGGGAAAGTGGTATTGACGTGTGAATATAGTGATGGATAATCTATGTATAATTTTTTTTTTGCAGGTCTTAGGATACGACTGGCCAATCTCTTTTTTAAACTGCTGACATGCTTTCTGTACATATTTCGCGTGATCACCGACAGCGATCCAACCTTTGCAGCTTGGTAAGTTTCTTTCTCTTTTATGATTTCTTTCTTCTCCGCTGTTTTTGAACCTTTGCGAAAAACTAAAATTAATTTCACATTATTGCAATCGACAGTAACAACGAAAAATAATTTTATTTTTATCTGTATTAAAATAAATAAATGGCATTCGTCGTATGCAATTAAAATATTTAATATAGTATATAGTATCCGATCATTGACAAACCTTACAATTTTTCCAAACCATCACACAATTATTAAATTAATTTCACATTATTGCAATCGACAGTGAAAAAGTAAAATAATTTTTTTATCTGTATTAAAATAAATAAATGATATTCGTCGTATGCAATTAAAATATTTAATATTATATCGTATCCGATAATTGACAAACCTTATACAATCTTCCCAAACCATCACACAATTACCATACAAAACCCCCCAAAAAGCTCATCGCTCCACCACCCACATAATTCAAAACTAACAAAATCACTAACTCTCAGCTAGCCACCTACACGCATCACCAAGCCTTCAAGCAAACAACTTGCGCGCATCTGCCGGATTTCCGAGCGTACCACCTTCTAGAACCGATCGCGACTTCCTTAGCCCATACACGCGGCTAAAAAGATTATTGATTTCCGCGCTTGCACGCGAACCAAACTCATGCTTTTGCTTGTATATATATATATATATATATACACGTACACGCACGCGTCTGAATTTTCCTCTCAACACCGTATCAAAAGCGCGATGCAGCTGCTTTCGTATATATATATAAGTCGCGCGCGCGTGCGAGAAAGTAAGATATCTCTCGAGGTGAATTTCACGGTATAGAGCGAGCTATATACACGCTAGCGAGTATATAGTTGGATGGATGCTTGGGTGTCGTGTATACGCCACAGTGCGAGGGTCTGAAACGAGTGGTGCTTTTTACTTATTTATACGATACGCGCGTGGTGAGCTGAAGAACGGGGTAGGTTATAAATTTATGTTTGAGGATACGCTGAGATGCGGTTTACTTTTTCGTGTATGTGAATACGTATCATTGGCGATTTTCGTGGAAATGTTGGGGTGTTACCTCTATTTATTTTTTTTTTAATGGATGTAAAGAAAATATTTGGAACATTAACAAATCAATTACATATTTTTTGTCGATAATATTTTATATATGGTTGTATAGTTTAATATATTGTACTGTTTTTTTAATATAAAATATTGCGAATACCTTTGTAAACTTGAAATAGCTGAATGAAACATGGAAAATCTCATCAATTTTACGTATTTCGCGCTGTATAAATATTTTCGTTAAGAATATTCTACCAACATTTCACGTTACCTTATAACATTTTTTCTTCACTCGCACCCTTATTTTTTTTTTAAATTTTATCGAAATTCTTAGGCAAAACTCGAAATTTAACTATTATTTTTTTGCACGTGTTCAAATTTCATAAAATACAATTCCACTACTCAGAACAAATCTACTTCCATTTCGTTATCTCAACCTGACCATAAAAAAGCGCGTCTAGGGAGAAGAAGAAAAAAAAAGAAACGAGATGATAACCACAGCAAAGGCAAAGAACGCAATCTCCGCGTCCTTTGCCGTGATAAAACCATAAGAGTAAGACTCGCGTATCTAAAAGGCCGATGCTCTTTCTGTTTGTAGTTACGGCTGCACACCAGGAAACAAGACCGAATTCCTGGTCTCGCAGAACCTCACGGAGGAGGAGTTCCAGGAGCATCCAACCATCAACTGGGATGCGATACTCTGGGTGCGTCGGCCTCTCGAACTCTGGATCATACAGGTGATACTGGCGATGGTCTCGCTTACCGAGGCCCTACTGCTTGCCTATCTCGGATACAAGGTACATCTTACACATATTCGTTATCTTTTTTTTCTATTTCTTATAATTCCCCTTTTTCTACTATATCTTTTATGGCTTGCTAACGCAATTGCTTCGTGGCATTTCAGTATACGTATATCTATATATATACACATTTGAAAGGTAAAACCGCTTTCAGCCTAATGCGCTGCAACGGATTCGTTCGAGCATATCTCTATATGTGTGTACGCGCGCCATCGATTATTTTCTCTCGCGTGCAGTCGAACTCGTTACCGATTGCGCGCTTGGATTCATTGACTTTTTGATACATCCATTTCACCGATGTATATCTTGATTGACTTTTGTGGAAAAAAAAAAATTTCCACTTTACAGGATAATTCATTTTGCAATGGGAATACTTGATGTGCGAACGATTCAAATGTTAAAGGGCGATGTGCTGTTAACCTAGATTCAATAAAGCGACTATATATACACGCGTATTGTGACTTAGCGATAAACCCTACAGTATAGACACGAGCACTTTTACATATTGATTAAAAGTGTGCGTATAATCGAGGAACGACCGTTAACGCGTTAAAAACATTTTTCACGCTACTTTGAGAAGTACAAGATATTACGACCTACTATCTTCCTATACGTATAAAAACTCATTTTACCTCAACGAAACATCGCAAACCAAAACTGTCTAAAGCCGACGCGTCAACAGCCTGGATTTTTCATCGATCACCCCTATAAAATGCTTCTCCCTCATATCCCTCACATATAAATATATAACCTCGAACGCATGCCTGTATATATACCCACCTATCGCTACTATACGACTGCCCCTATAATATATTTTTCCAACCGCAGGCTATGATATCGTTTTCCCCCGTCGTAGCTATATACGACGGCGGTAATCGCCAATGAAAATTTTCATTTGCGACGATTCGTCGTCGTCGCGCTCGCGTTTTAGCGTCTACGGAATCGCCCACTTTGCAGATCTGAAATTGCATGCAATACCGTGGAAGAGGACGAAGCGAAGAGGCCGTTGCGCGTGAACGTCGTTGCGGCGAATTACACGTAGGTAAATGCCGACACCACCACCACCACCAACGACGACGACGAGCTTTATCCCTCCCTGTTGTTGTTGCTGCTGCTGTTGGTGCTGATAACGGTTAGGATGATGTCGCTGGATATGTCGTTTTTGCGAGGGTTTTGTGGAAGGCTGTGGCGGCTGGGAAAAGTCTTACCTGCACGAGCGACTTGGGTTTAGTGGAGGGAGGAGGAGGAGGAGGAGGAACGTTTTGAGATATTCTTGGGTGAAAGAGAGAGAGCTGAGATTTTATAAGAGCTTGGCAATAAGCGAGGTCGGAGAGAGAGAGGTCGAAAGGTTGAAGAACTGTGCAGAGGTTTAATACCGAATAAGATTATTATTAAATAATTTCCCAATAATGATCAAAAATATTTCTAAATCTACTTATTCTAAAGCATTAATTCTCGCAGGCATCGTTTCATATACTAAACTAGCGCTACAAGCAAAATTATATACATTTTGCAAATGGGCTTAAACTAAATGCTTCATCAGTTAGATTACATCGTGCTACTTGCTGTAAGCCCTTCTTAACCTCTCAATCTGATTACTCTATTACCCAATCGGCATTCGCAGCTTCCTCGCGTATACGCATATGTAACATACATTCATGCAGCAAACATACTCGCTTAATAAACGAGGTCGCTCAAAGACCTACGCTCGCGTACAATTAGTATTCCTCTCGATTCCAAGATCGGAAAGCGGGCACGTAAAAAATGGAACCGCCGTTGGAATTACCCTCGCCTGCCCTCGTAAAATACTCACATACACTCTCCACGGAAATTCGCCTCTGGTAGCAGTGTATATACGCGCGAATTTAATATAACTTTTTGCCTGGCTAGTACTATACGCGGCTTCGTGTCGTAAAATTGTTTGTACAATTTATTATTCTCCAAACGCAATCAGCCCATAAAACCCATAAATTAAATTCGCCTACACCTCTCACTTGTTTTTCCGACGAAAACTCTCTCTCTCTCTCTCATTCGCGCGTACGAAGATAAAACTATAATATACCGCGCACAATGCGAATTTCAGCCAACGCGCGCGTATCGTAAATAACACTTTAAGAGCCGGTACCTTTGCCCTTTATGCGTCTCTGTGTATGATGTATATACCTGCGTCATTTGTATTCGGGATTCTCTCATTGCGAGGAGGGCTTGCGTACGAAGAAGTTGTGCTTTCTTCTCGCGTCGAGGGGGCCATGTAACGGCTCTTCGTCATTTCATAAAGTTCGCGCGCATCTTATTTCCCACTGCCGGTTGCGATGTTTCTTTGCTTGTATATATATTGTAGAAAAGGTGCGTGGAGTAGGGACAACTCCAGGGGAATTTTTATTGCGCGAGTGAAAGGGGGGCGGGGGGAAGAGAGAAGTTTTCACTCGTCCGGGGAATAATTAAAGAGGTACGGTGGTACTTTTCATTGTGGAAAGTGGATTTTCTTTCTGTTAGTCGGATGTAGCGCGAGGATGTATATATATATAAGCTGAGAGTGTGAAGTTTTATTCGTAATATGTAGTAGGAGAGGGTCGATGACCGGGTGTGTTTTTATCATAGTGGAGTTATTGCGTTACGTCGTATATTGAGAATAAAAATTACTTTTAGTAAAGTGTTATATCTATCAACTGTTGAGAAGTATATCTAAGAATTTGCTTCAATGATGGTTGATTAACCATAATAATGTTAACTTTGTTAACGGTCGCAGAATACTTCTTGAATTCAATTGACTTGTCAAAGAAGCGTTATTCTAATATTCCACACACAAAAATCCTCTATAATTCTCAAAACCTCCATGCTAAACATTCACTCACCACATCTCACAAAACCCATTCGAGAATAACTTTAACCTCGCATTCACAATACCTCAAACCCTTCATCACCCTACCGCCTACAATCTGAAACCATCACGAGGGCACTTAACCTTCGCGCCTCGGCAAATTATTTCTCTGCGTTGTGCGGGCTGCACTTGGCCAGCGCATCAATTGGCCCTAAATCACCCAGCTGGAATCCCGCCCAGACCGGATATGCTTTATACTCGCGAACGGATCTCTTTTCGCCGCCTCACTCCACCTACCGTAGATGTAGCAGTAGCAGCAGTACTAGTAGTAGTATATAAGGCGATCCGCGTGTTCGCCCTCCGGAAGACTCGATTAGCGGATGGCGTGCCGGCTTGCCACCTGCGGTTAGACTATCGCCCCCGGGGCTGCCGACGCCACTACTGCTGCTGCTGCTGCTGCTGCTACTCCGATACCGAGAGCTACACTGTAGTACGTGTATAGTTCACTCGTACGGGTCTTGCCCGAAGTTCATAGAAGGTAGGGGTGGGCGCGCTCCGCTGATGTGCACGGAAATGGATAGTGTGTTGTGAGTTGCTGGGTGAAAAATGAGATGGGGGTTGTCGAGGGTGGGTGGTGAGATGTTGTAATGGTGTGTTAAGAAGAATAGGTGAATTTTTCCATCCTAATTGGGATTGATTTATTTCTTTTATGATATGATATGGGTTATCGCATTTTTGGGGGTAGTTGATTTTTATAGTCGTGATGGTTAGTCACTTACGGTATAAATACTGGAACGATAAAGCAAACATATAGCCATAGCTATAAAGATCGTTTAGAATATTATGGCAGAGCATGTCTGACTATGTATCAGTTAAACTACTTTTTATCACGAATCACTTTATCACTCAGCACAACGTACTGCTTTAAAAGAAAGATATTAAAATTTAAATTGCTATAAAGCTTCTCGAAATAATCAACTCCAAAAGGAATATTGATATTGTCAAACTATAGCATTTTCTTTTACACATCTTCTTAACATGCCGATATAAACAACATTGTAAAATACATAAACTTTTTGAAAATTGAACAAACATCTGACGTTCTCTCAGCCAGCACCACCCTACCGAACACATCGACCGACAGCGCAGCAGCCTCCAAAATCAGCCTTTTCTCTGAATAATAAATTTATTTCACCCTCTCATTCTTCAATACACTGCAGCTTGCCTTACTATACAGTCCTATATACCTTCGCTACCTCGCGCGCATCTCGCGGCGTTCCACCTCGATTTGTTTCGTCGTTGACGCGAGCGTTAGCGTCGAATCGAATTACCCGCGTGGAGTCGTCCTCCTCGATGTTCCTTTCTCTCGTTCTCTCCTTCCCTTTATTTGCTTTTCTTCTACCTCGCGGAAGAAGAAGACGACGACGAGGTTCTGTCTCTCTGTGTATTTTTTCGTTTGTTTTGCACAGCAGCGGAATTCCGCTTCGGGTGAAATCAATTTTTTCGCGAAGTCAACTCGATAAGCGAAGTGCCGCTATCTATAGATATATATATAGGAAAGCGAGGGAGGACGAGAAACGGTGGAAGTAGACCTTATTAATGAAAAGAAGTAGGAGTAGAGTATTTTCGTTTGGACGTCGGTCGCGTACTTTGACGACGAAGGTAAGGGTCTTTTCCCGGTAAATTCAATTATTCGGGGGAGTATAATGGCTGCGTCTATACTCTCTACTTTGCGTCGAGAGTAAAAAGCGCTCGTTAACAATATCAACGGTTCCATTTCTCTCTCTCTCTTTTAGAAACTGCAGCAACATCGACGAAACCCCGTTTAATCTCCGTCCCATTTTTTTTTCATCCAACCAACCAACCACCAAAAAATCAAATGAAATCGCCACCACTTCATACATACAAACAACTTTGTGCTCGTACTAACCCTTCCTCTTTCTTCTATCACGCCTATCAGGCGATCCAATGTAAACTCCCTTATATACCTAAACGGTCGTATCAACTCAACTGACGAGAAAAGGCACTGCTCTTACGCGCCATTGTACACAAACACACACACACGTGATCCCGCTTCGTCACAATCGAAGCCAACCAGTAGCTTATATATATACCCTTTCTGAACACGACGAATGCAACGCATAGGAGGGGGGAGGGGAGGTACGAGTAAACAAGAAAGCATATCGGGCACGCGCGCGTACGTGATAAGAGCTCAAAGAACCTCACGTTTACGGAGGAAACGTGAAATTGGCAGGTGGCGGCGACGACGACGACGGCAGTAGCAGCAGTAGCGCGATTTCGCTCTTTGAGATTTCCAAGTCTCCGATCTCTCTCTCTCTCTCTCTATGTGAACGCGAGCGTAGAGGCGGGCAGAGAGAAAAGGCGCGCGCGGAAAGGGCGAAATCCGGGGTAGCACAGAGAGACGGTGATGGTAGGTCGCTTGCTCTGTGTGTATATGTATGTGTGTGTGTTTGCCAGCTTGGTACGGTAGGAGAGAGAGAGAGAGAGAGGGAGACATTGTCGAGAGCGACAGACAGGCCGCTCGAGCAGCTCGTGTTATTTCCTATGAGCGAGGTTGGTAGTGCCTGTGTGCAGCGCGCGAATCGGGAACTGTTTGATGAAGAAAGGGGGGGGCGACTAGTTTGCCTGGCTTTGGGGCAAGAGCTGTTCGTTGTAGAAAATTTGATTAGAGTGTTTTAAAACGGTTTGAGAAAGTGTGGGCTAGAAAATGCCGTATAGAGTTATTGAAGATCGAAGTTATGGTATTTTTGAAATTGTTAGATAATTATTAATTCATTAAGAATATAATGAAATTTCGTAATTTTTTATATTCATAAACATAGACACATAATACAATATTTTTATGTTTTATATCTCCATAAAATATAAAAATACTTTACTATTAAAATAAATAAATAAATTTAATAATAGTAAATAAATTCTATTTAAAACAATAGAGTAAATCTTTTATCGAACGTGAACGTCAATCTAATTTCTTGATCTTTAAAATGTAATAAACTATTAAATAATTTAATCAACAATTAAACGAATCACAAGAAAATTCTGAACCATACGCTGATTTTCACTTAACAGATATTGATTTCCTGTATATTAAATTCTAATCCCATAATTCTAGCAATCCACGGTGTACAACCCCAAACAATTACTACCTTCAACGCAACTGACTCTAACGTACACGTTAAACAATAAACGCTTCACTTACGCTCCCGTATCCACAACCTCTGCCAATCTCTATCTCCCCTTCATTCTCCCTTACCCCCTTCCACGTCTCTGGGAAATCCCAGATTCGTGAATCGAGCGCGGGCCAATCGGCGAGACAGCGATGCCTTAATCTCCAGCTCCTATAATGATACGCTCGAGCTCGCCTCGTAGTAGTAGTCGTCGTCGTCGACGTCGTCGTGTTGCTCGCGCGCTTGAGCAACCCTTGTGCGGATGCTACCTCGCGATATCGTCTCTCTCTCTCGTTTCCGAAGTAGATGCGCCCCGCACGCGTTTCCAATTGCCCGATCATTACGAAGGATGAGGTTTGGGGTAGGATGAGAACCGAGTTGGATCCATTACCGAAATCATTTCGGCGAGTGGGTGGTGGATGCGGGCAAGATCCGTGAGGGAATTTCCAGACTTCGGTAGGAGGGGAAGATGAAGGGTCCGAAATTTCCTCGAACTGGGATGGTGTTCGGTTTACGAGGTGAGAATTTGGGTTTGGTATGAAGTTTTATTTTCGAAGGGAAGATGATGTTGTGGTTTGATTTGAGTGGAAGGAAATTTATGCGTTTTTATTATCGAGATAATTAACTTTAGTTGTTAATTGGGTAAAAGCTTATGATTACTGTCAGAGCAATTCTTAAAGTTATCAATATTCGAGATATTTTTAGAGTATAACGACTAATATTGTTAACCAATACTAATTTTACATTTAATTAATTAATGGTAGTTTCACTATTACTCTACGCAATTATGCTATTTATATTCCATCGAATAAAAAGAAAATAAACTTTTTGTTCAAGCCACAACAGGAATTATAAATCCAGTACCCTCCTAAAAATAAGAGACATATCACTGTCTTCTTTCGAACGCTATAATTCCCTCTTCCCCCAATAATAAAAGATAAATCACAACAAAAGAAAGCACAAACTTCGAGACTATTATAAGCGCACTTAAGTCGCGATAAATCTTTAACCGTCGCATCAATCAATAACAACGCATCAAGGGATAGAATCGAGGATGACCGTTTATCGATTTAATCTACTTAACGTCATACGCGCGCGCGCACCGTCCAGACACTTCACTCTTTAAACGAGTCTTGAAATAATCGGTATGCAGCTGTGGAGCGCGCCAAGTTTTCGTTTCCCTCCGAGACGACCTGAAAATTAAAGTGGATCCTCGACAAAGTATATAAGCTTGATATTAAACTCTCTCCTTGATACGTCAATGTATGTATGCGTGTACAGACATACACAATACGCACACAGAGGTCTAGGTACGCTTTGACGTTTAATTGGCCTGGCAGCTCTTTCGTTGCTTCCATTTTTCATGGTCACTTCGGACGGGCACTCAGAAGCGCGGCTCTTTTCAACGTTCTCTCACTCTCTCTTTTTCCGGCCGCATCTTTTATCGGCTGAGGTTTCTTCTACTTTCTGCGCTCCCGGTAATGCCCCCTGGGTTAACGTATAACTGGATTCCCAGCTTCTCTTTTTCTACCTTCGCGGTGGGCGGTAGTGAATGCGTCTCTAAGTGTTGCACTTCTTTCAGATCTACGTGTATGAGCAGATTCTTGAAAATGTTCATTTGTATTGTTAAGAGGATTTTTTTTTGTTTTATGTATAACTGGTTCGTAGTTCTTTTATTAATGATTCGTAATATTGTATTTCTCAAGAGCTTTAAGATTATAAGGGTGACTCTAAAAAATGTTACTTTAAGCATGAAGTAATTTCTTTCAAACGCCTTTTAATTGAAACTATTCTGAGCCAGTAGTTATAGAAACTTCACAAAAATATTTTTATCTAAAATTTTCTGATGGTTGTTTTAATAAAAATATAGTGGAAATGTATTACAATATTTAGGAATGAAAAAAAAATCGCTTTTAAAGATTCTAAAGACTCTTTAAAAAAGTACCTTTCGTAATTATGACATAACTTTCAGCTTAGATAAGTACAAAGAAAACTTTACTGTTACTGTACAGAAGACTATTTCCAAAACACTTTCCGAAACAATTCATTTTAAAAATAAAAATTTGTTGCAATACACTTTTTCGAAACTTACAATCTAACCTATCTTCACTAAAATCCACTGCACTTCCTCGAATTCTTCAGCTAACAAAAAAAGTCAATTTTATCCTTAATTAACTCTGTGCCCATTTAGACGTCCAAAAGGGGTCATACGTGTCATCACAAAATCTGCCTTCCGTAGTTCCACTAACGTTTCCTCTTCGTCCTTTCCGAACCATCCGTCTCTTTTGAAATTACACTCGAGCCTGCGCCGAAAGGTGGCCACTACGCGTCAAAGCTTCATCCGGGCGCGGAGCTTTGCTAATCCTTCGCTTCCCTCTCCCTCACTCGTGCGCGCGTGGATATTAATAATAATAGCTGTCGTCGTCCTCTCTCCCTCACTAGCTCCCTCGAAAAAATTCATCCCCGTTATCTTTCGCCGGCACTCGTCGAGATTTTCCAGCCGACGTGCGTCGCTTTTTCGAACGAATACTCGTTGCTACTGGCGCTCGTTCATTCTCCTGCGACGAAATCTCCCCCACCCCTTCCATTGTTTCACGTATTGCGAGAGAGAGAGAGAGAGAGAAAGACGTATGGGCACACACACATACATACGTATATAGCGTATAGTGAGGGAGAGCGAGTTGAAAATTCGTTTTTCCCTTTCTCCCTTGCCTTTTCTTTTGAATTTTTTTAAATGGATTTGAAAGAAATAGCCCGCCGGCCCGGCATTGTAAGGTAGAAATTACATTTTTCTTTTTCGCTCGCCTTTTTTTCTGTTAACGCGATTGTTTTTATTTGTTTGCTCTTCCTTGCCGGCAACTCGAGCGGCAGCTGTGCGTGATTCTGTTAGTTTTTTTGAAAGGTCCCGTGATTCGATTTCTCTCTACCGTCGTCTTCCGCTGCTTCAATGAAAAATCTTCCGAGGTTATAAAATGTTGTAACTACTGATTTAACGCATTGATGTGTTACAAAGTTTTAATATAATATATCTAATACAATTATTTGGTATATATATTATAAAAATTCATTTTACCATAATCATTTAAATTTGACTTCTTGCTCTAAAAAAATTACGAACACTTAAGCGCAGTAGTAATTCTTTTACGACTCGTAGACGCAGACAGATAAATAATAATTGGCTCGTTTGTACAATTCAGCAACTCCAGTCGAGTCCTTGCACGCTTTAAATTACAAATGACTCCGACGTTATATATCCCCCCTATGCTTTTTAAAAAATTACGAAGCTCTCTTTAAATGGGAAGCATCCCGTACGAAATTATGAATCACGCAATCTCAAGACCATCTCTCTTCTTCCCTCTCGTCGAATATAACCCCTCACAAAAATAACGAAAAATAAGAGCCATGCGCGGAACTTTTGCCCCTCAATGCGCCTTCACTCACCCCCTCCTTCTGGTATATTTCAAAACGCACGGGGCAAAAGGCTCCATGAAAAGCTGAGATTTTTCTTTTCCTCTGCTCCTCTATATATCTTTTTTCTCTCTCTCTCTCTCTCTCTCATACTCTTTCTCCAAATTCGTCTATCCGTCGACATAAGCGCGAGCGGGCGAAAGATTATGTGAATGCGCGCGCAAGGGGGTGAATTCAAAAGCCCGAACTCCCGCGCGTTTTGTACGGCATCTTTAGCCTCTCGTTGCACTTTGACGCCGCCGCCGTTGCTTCGCTCGCCTTGAGTGTGGGATTTCAGCTTACGCGCGCTCTCTTTATGCTCTCTCTTGCTCTCTCTCCGCGGGAAAGTTTCATAAGTAACTTCTCAACCCTTAACCTTTTGCGCGCTCGTAAAGTCTCGTTTAAGAGTCTTATATATATACTGGTTCATATGAAGCGAAATTTATATGGGAAGGGATCCTCTAATGTTAATTAAAAAAAATATATATGAGGCCGAAGAAAGAGAGAGAGAGAGAAGTGTAGCAGCTTTTGTTGTTGCGCTCGGAGGCTTCTTGAGGCGGTACGAGAGGGCGAGCAAAGGTAGGAAGAACCTCAAGTGTTTTGGAAGAATAGTAGGGTATATAAATAATTTTTTCTGTATTATGTGGAATTTTTAGTTGCAAAAATGGGAGCATATTATTCTTTACAGTTTTTAATTATCCTAGATACATACGGATAGTACCTCGAACGAATTCTTTGAAATAATAGTTTGTTTAAATAAACGCGTAAGTAATAAATTCAGTTAAAGTATTATTGCTATTTCGAATGGCAAAGTTTCTTCGAATATTATTCTTAGCTAGTGAAAAACTAATGGAATTTCGTCTGAGTTTAAGGTAATCGATAAGAGAAATATTTCGTAAAGTTTCAAGAGTCCTTTTACAATTTTAATCACTTGAGCCCGTTTCAAGAACATTCGGAAAGTGTGAAGAGTAGACGACGTCTGAGATTGTTAGAGCAACAAATATTTAAACTCCCGAGAGTCGAGACTCACTTTTGTATAAGTAATAGACTTGAAAATCATGCTAATCCAGAGCTATTTTCGTGCTCTACGCGATTGTCTTAAAAGTTTTCAGACTGATTATTTCTGTAACTACGCGCGTCATCTTGCAACTTTATAACACTATACAGAAACTATGGTTGTATAATTTATGTTCTGCCTGCGATATTGTAAAATAAACGTTCAATTTTATTCTAATAATATTGAAATATATTTAAGTTCGTTAGCAATAATAAATTGCAATCTAATAACCTTTTGTAATAACATTTGTAATAACAATGTAAAACATGTAGTATACTTTTTACATTTTTCCTTTAACTTTCGGGACCAGTTTCAACTTTCATGCGCATTTACTTAAATTTCATCCCACTCCACCCCCCGAACTATTCACTCCTCCGCCTTCAAAACTCACCACCTTCCTAGTCCCTCTCCTGTCGTCATCCCTCGCAACCCAGCCGTGAAATCAACCCCACCACCGGCGTCACCCTACATACACTTTCAACAAACTCATCAGCCGTGAATCCGCATTCCATTGGTCCCCTTTCTCCTCTCCTTCACCCCCTCCCCCTCCCATGCATCCCTAATTCCATAAGAAGAAGAAGCTCTTGCTCTTCCTCTTTCTTTGTACACTATAGGGTTGAGTCGAGCAGCAGCAGCAGCAGCAGCGCATGTCGAATTATCGCAGGGTAACGAGATGTTCTGCGCTACTCCCCGTCGTCGTCGTCGTCGGCGGCACTTCCGTCCCTGCCTCGTAATGCAATAGCGCGCGAGTGCCGCGCAAGCTCCGCTATATTATACAGCGAGTAATATCGTTTATGGATGCGTTAACGTCGTTCCGTGCCCGACGGAATGTCACGGTGGAGAGAGAGAGAGAAGCGAAGAAGGAAGGGTGAAGAGGGATTGAAAGACCCAATTATAGTGGCGCGCCGTGCTGTGCTGCTACAGGCTTTAATGCGCTCGGAGGTTTTCGAATTTTTATTCGTGAGAGAACGTAAGGAGAAGCTTTGAGGGGTAGGATTTTATGGGTCGAGAGTTTGTTAGGGGATGGGGTGCATGTGTTGGGAGATGTTTAATGTACGCGTCGTTCGATTTGTGCTTTTACGATGAATCTCGATTGTTTTTAATAATAAAGGCGGGACTTCAGTCACATAAGAGTATTTAATGTACGCAACATATTGTTTACCATATTTTATCATTATTTTCTCAATTTTAAAAATAACTTTTCCGAAACTTACCGTCAATATTAATAATAACAGCGAGATTCAAATTCGGTCATCATAACATTTTCTTCTCCAGCAACACTCCGAAACAATATATAAATTCGTTCATCAACCTTTAACCGCATCCTTTACCCCCTTCTCTCTATTTCCATTTCTCCTTGACACAAAACGTACGTCGAACACGTCAGAGACTATCTACCTCGACCGAGCTCGCGCTTTTTCGTGCCACTCCCTCTCTCTCTCTCTTTCTTCCTCTTGCGTTATGTACGTAAAAAGGCGCCACCCACCGCGCTAAGATGTCCGTGTTTTGCTTTTACGGGGTTGGGTTGGGTTGAGGTAAGAGCTCGACATCGGTGAATTTTAATATCCTCATTTGAATGACAATACAGGCTCACCCAAGCGCGTTGCAAGCGGGTGATGCTGGTGGCTTTTACGAAAAATTTTAATAACGCCATTTCAGATTTAGCACTGGGGAATTCCATCGCGTATACAGCTAGTAGTGTGCAGCGGAGAGAAGAGATGCACCAGAGGAATAGAGAGAGAAAGAGTGCACTCTCGTTATTCAGGTCGATTTAACACTCTTCCGCTGGGGGTCGAAGCTACTATACAGTTTAATGTTATTTATTAGACTGTTTAACATGTTCTGAAAAGCGATGGTTATAGTATATTTTGTAAATAAAATATCATCATCATCATAATAATAAATTTTAATGACAGTTTGAGAGCGCTATTAATTGAAATGTGTCGCAAAAGTGGTTATAGTTTGAAAGGACTTGATAGTGTCGAATTAATTCATTTTGTATTTTAGTCCATGTCTTCGAGGCTGACTAGTAATTGGCATTGTTTCGTATGTTTGACAGAGTTAGAACATGCATGTAGTCGAGTTTAACTAGTTATGGAAAGATATAGACCGCTACGCATGAATTGAAGCAGTGTCGATTCAAGTTATTATTCAAACTCGATTTGACACGATAAATTTAGTCATTCCAAACATTTTTTCATTAGTATTATTTAGAAAGAAATCATTGCCCTACTTATTTTGACGAATAATGAGAAAAAAAATTAATATTTTTCCTTTTATTTCAAATTTCACCATTAAAAAGTACCTTTTAGCAACTATACATTCTAAAAATCATGCAAAGCGTTAAAATTTAATGCTAAACTCCCTTTCACCCACTCACCCTCCATCCAACATCCCAGCATACAATATTCAATTCTCTCCACTCGAGAGCGACGCACTCACACCTATTCGCCGAAAAATCATATCCTTTCCACTTACGCCTGCACACATCGGGCGCACTGCGCGACTACACTTGACGCAAAGACGAAATTAATGCCGGTAATTAAAAGGCCCCCGCGCACACACACATATATGTACCTACGCGTCGGCCTCGTGGCCCGATTCTACTTGCACTACTAGCGCGCGAGCATCTGCATATTATGGTAAAAGCCCGCCTTCGAAATTAGTTTTCGGCTCGAATTTTGCACACGCGAAAGGCATTTTCACGCGCGACAGAGAGTAAGAGAGAGAGAGAGAGAGAAGCAGGAGTGCTGATGACGGAGGGAATCGGGCAAGATTTCTGCAGGAGTGAGAGAGAGAGAATTGGATTTGCGTATTTTAGCGGAGTTGGAGAGAGATAGAGAGAGAGAGAGGCGGGGTCTGGGTTTTGGATTTTCAAAGAGAAGTGTACGGTTGCGCGACTAACGAAGTGGTTGTTTAATGGATAAGGTGTCATCTGGAATGAGGGCGGTTGCGAAAGATGAGTGTATGTTGAGATTTGGTAAGAAAGGTCATGTGGTATATCAAATTTTTGGAAAAAGATGTTTATTCGTTTCTTTGTTAATTACCATCTTGTGGCGTTGTCGAAAGAAAATTTCAATCACAGAATTCGGTACGTTGCTAAAGCAATATAATGTTGAACGTTTAATACGTCACTTTAAGGTGCGTAATACTTATTTAATGAACACCTACGTATTACGACTTAATTCTCTGCGAAGCATATTTAGTATCATAATCTCCATTTCAAAATTGTGTAAATTTTCTAAGATGCACTTTGTAGTTTAATATGCAGTGTGTCTTGAAAGGCTTTAATTTTAGTCCCCAATATTAAGTTAAAATTTTATAGAGAGAATGGATGCTCTTGTATTACATATATAAAATTGTTAACGAACTTTGTTCGATAATGAAAAGTTTTAATTTTAATTGAATACTTAATGTATTGACAATTTAACGATAATATAAAATTTATAATATATTAACAAAAATAATATTTCTTTAAGAAGTATAAGTAACTTACTGATTTACATGTCAACCAATATTATTGAGAATTCTTTCAAAAGTTGTTAAAAAGTTTATAAAGTTCTTTTTTTTTAACCCTTCGTAATAAATATATCGACGTACGCGTCAAGTATTTAATTAATTTTTTATCATACATTATAGTTTGACAGCTAATTTCCCGACCTCTCCATGTCTAATTACGCGTGATTTTCTAATTTTACTTTTGCGATAATTAGGTTTGAAAATGATGACAGCTATCCTCCGAAACTAATTAATCTCCGAAGAATCATATAATTATTCGTGATCAATCACCGTGCACATCTATAACTGTGCGAGCTGCTGGCAAACAACGCCATATCGAATAAATAAAAGGAAATTCGATATTACGAGACAAATAATAATAAACACGCCCGGCCGTATCTTTATTTACGCATGCGGAACGATTTTTCGGGAATGCACAGAGAGCAACGTACGCGAGCTGATCAATTCGATAATTCGAATAATTCGATTTTCAAATATACGAGCACGCTGACTTTCAATGAATGAAATTAAGCGCGCATAGATTGTTGATATTTTCGCGCGCATGAAGCGAACTTATTTACTCCGTGGATGCAGGGAGAAGTATTTATTTCTTCTGCTGGAGCGCGTGCATCGCACTCTTTTTTCTTTTACTTTTTTTACCGTCAGCAAACATTGGAAAAATTTTATCCGTTAGAAGTTCAACGAATGGGAGAAGAGAAAGAAAGAGAGAAGGAACGTGCTGAAATCACGAGTTTCAGCAAATACTCACGTACTTGTTTCTTACCTTCGCTTCGGTTATAATTTTATTTTGCCTTATTTACAATTTTCATCAAATCTTTGCCGCGCTGGTAGATAAGGCGAAAATATAATTTATCTAGCGAGCTGTCGATAAACAAGCGAAATCATTTTTATCGCGTGCTGTGGAATAGGGTGTACGTGGCAAAGTTATCGGAAAAGATTGGCGCATTTGTTGTATAGTTTCAACGAGTTGTTTCAAAGCTCTATAGTGTCTTTCAAATTGCAAACATCACGCAATTTCATAAAAGCTTCCTTTGAAAAAGAGATCTATTTTTTAGGCGCGTTGTTAAAAAAAACGTTTCGCGAAAATTTGAAATTTTTAATTTACAAATCTTTTGTGCGAAATCCGTGACGCGAATTTCGCGAAATACTAGTATGAAAATTTACGTCAGGAACTATATAGTTATTCTTTTATATTATGGCAATGATTTTGAAAATTGTCAAGCTAGGGAGACGAAACATATTATTACTCGAAATTCAATTTTCTGGGTGTTATAAAAAATGTAGACATAATTAAACACTTCAATTAAAGAATACCATTATCGATACATACATTACTTTTCTCCTTAACCATACTCCTATAGTGTCGAAACACGTCAAAACCGAAATTTTTCAACAACCCCCATCCTCTCATCTATTTATTCCTCGCACTTGTCCCAACCACTCCAACCCCGACGACCCTCTCAAAATCCACACCAGTTTTTTAATTTTCAAAAAACACAACATTCCCTTCGCTCAATTCGCAAAGCAAACCTTGGCGTACCCAAGCGCGACAAATACTACATCAAATAAACAATCGCTCGCTTGCACACGCACTCCTCACTCTCTCAAATCAACCTCTCGATATTTTTCCGGCATTTTCGCCCTCACGCACGCGCGACACGCGGTAAAATTAAATTTCCCAAGGGCCATTTCATACACGCGCGCGCGCGTACGAGCGTGCTAGCGAATGTATATTTTTCAGCATTCGCTCGCGGCGAGTTTAATGGATACACTTGTTGGAGAGAGAGAGAGAGAAAGGCAGACCGAGCAGAGCGGACGTTTACGGCTTTTCGCGCGCGCGCGTATACGCGTACGCTCGACCCGGAATCGTGACATGGCAGCCCGATGCGCTTCCGTGGCCATAAATGGCCCCCTTCGGGGTGCAGCGCAGCCGTCGTCGGGTAGGACCCTGACGCTCACGAGAGAGCAGAGGGATAGATGTGATGGAGGCAGCCCGGCCATGACTATACCCGTCACGCTTGTGACTTGTAATGCTAAGTCGGCTTGAATGCCAGCGTATGCGTATGTGTGTGTGTGTATATATGTGTGTGAGGTTCGAGGTAGTTTGTGAATGAGAGAGGTGTACGTAGGTATAGTAAAAAGATATTGGCCGGGGAGCCCCGGGGGCTGGATTTTACGGGAGTTTCAAAGAGAGCGTGGATACAGTCTGGTGTTCGATTAAAATTTGTAAGTTTAGGATAATAATACAAAGTCGTTTGCCAGTAGTGCGAGCAATTTTTGTAAGCGTGTGTATGTATATGTATATATATACATACGTATATAGGTATGTAGTCGCGATCGCACGAGGATTACACCAAACGGGAAAACGGTTATGGGATATTGAAGTTAGGGAAGGAGGGAGAGAGAGAGAGAGAGAGAAAATCGCAAAGTAGGCCAACTTGGCGTAGAGTCGCGCGAGCAAACGGCCCTTCTTTCGAGATTTTCTACGGAAATCCGTCGAGCGTGAGTCGTGATATGCGACGGATTAACGTTTATTCCGATTGCAGATCTGACGCGTCGCCGTCGTCGTCGTCGTCGTTGGTACTTGAAAGGCGAAGGTGGATTTTTCGTTTTTCGACCTGTGAGCGTTATTTGCTCGTTGGTATACGAAATTATCTGGGTAGAGCAGTCGAATGGAGTTTATTTTTATAATGTGAACGTACAACTGGGATGGCTTTGTGCACGAGTTTTATAAGTGTAATTTGAAAATATTTCCGAATGTTTTTTCAACAATTGATTCTCATACTTTTTACGCGATTTATATCCAGATGATTTTTTTTTATAAAATTTCATTCAGACTTTGGGAATAAATTCAAAAAGCATAAAACTCGACGCTGAATAGAATATCCAGAGTGGTATTATCAAAAAGGAATTTTCGAGGTAAAGTAGCGCTTTTTTTACGTGATCATCAAGTGAATATCAAACGCGAGAACTTTGTTTAAATAAATTTCAACCACTGGCTAAAGACTTTTTATTTATTCAAACCAAGAACCACCACCAAACCAATTCCATTTCTCTCCCATAATAAAACCAACAACCATTGCAAACCATTCCTCCTCACGGTTCTCATAAACGGCTCTCTCCTCCACCCTTCTTCTACTAATATCAATAACTCCCCGCAGAACATAAGCGATTAATCAAAGAGTCTCCCTTCTCCTCCCACCTCAAAAGCACCTCTTTCCCCCTGGCAAGATAAAAACTACGACCACCACTCGCCCCGATAAAAATGCCTCGCTCGCTTCATCTTTTCTAATTAGCGGATTATACTCTACCCTTCCTATACCGTTCCATCGCCATGTAATTAGCTCGCGTGCTATTCATTATAAACCTACGGAGCCGGTTATATACTCCCTTCGAAAATATGAAGACCGCTTGTGCTCGTGCGAGCAAACAACTTTACGGAATGCCAAGAGAGAGAGAGAGAGAGAGAGAGAGAGAGAGAGAGGGAGAGAGAAGCGTATAGGTAAAGTATGTACGCCGAAAGTTCTAAAGGAGCGGCTGGAGGTATGAGTTTGTATACTTTGTAGCCGAGGGTATATACTCTACTCCTACACAATAGATTCTCTCTGGAGAGGCGTAGTGGTCTAACGAATGACGCCTAATTAAGTGCTTTAAGTTACGCCAGAGAGAGAGAAGAAGGGAACGACCCAAGCGACCGTTTACCTTGTGTCGGGTAAATAAAGCAAGTGTCGCGTGCAAAGATTTGCGCTGGGTTTCGGGAGTGCGTAATAGGTAAGGGAAGGGGAGGATGAGAGGCATGGTGAGTGTCTATGCTGATTGAGTCTAAAGGAATTTGGGTTATGTAAGGGGAAACGAGGTACCAAATGAGCTGGCAATGAAATGCTGCGTGTTGTAGTGAAGAATTTTAAATATATGATAAAATAGCGGGTTTGAATATTTTTATGTATAAAGTGGAATTTAATTTCATGTAATCTACACTTTGTCCGAGTTTCTAAAAAGTTTCAGCGACGCTGGTATACCATTTTATACGTGACACCCACTTTTTACACCTTTATCAGTAATCAAACAAGAAAATAACTGCGAACTTGCCCTTTCCCATTCACCCTCCCCAAAAAAACAAGAAAACATCAACTACATCAGAAAATAACCATGTTACATCCTACACACCTCCACCGTGATTACGCAACAACGACCCTCACGACCGCACGTGTCGCTTTCAAATAATTATCGCAACCCGATCTCACCCTCAACCCACACGCGAACAATCGCATTAAACCCATCGCCCTCACGTGTGTGTATATAAACAACCACAGACGTGAGGAAACTAGATAACAGCAAAAAAAAAACTAAAGGATGCTAGAAAGGATCGATGGCACAAGCGCGCGTATATACATACAGAGTTACTACAGCTCTTGAATCCGTTGTACACACATACACATAGCCACGCTGCAACAGCGCAAGCAAGCCATATGCGCAAGCGCACGCGCGCGTTATATATGCTCTCTCACTCTATCATATATGAACTGTGGCGCTGGGTATGTTGACCTGTCCATCTAATGTCCACAGGGGAACATCTGGCAGCAGCTCCTGTCCTTCCACTTCATCCTGGAATTAGTCAACACGATACCGTTTACCGTCACGGTGAGTTTGCTACACAGTTTAACATTTATTCATCTACCTATATATATATATATATATATATATCTACCAATTATATATCTCTATATAATCATAGGCGTACACTTGGGCAATCTATGCGAACTCTCGCGCGTGCCAGCACGGGTGAAAAGCTACGAGAGAGAGAGAGAGTTTCTATACACACGCCTCATGGCTTTATCAGACCGGCAAACATAGCGGATAATCACGCGACAAATATCGATTGTCTCGACCGCTTATATCTGCTACTCTCTCTCTCTCTCTCTCATGTCCCCTTTGCTCGCGTTCACTCACTCACTCGCTTGATTGCCGACTTTGTACGCGCGGACGCGCGCACACGGTGGCTTTCGCATATGACGCCCCGGTGGTCAACCAGTGGCGACGGCGGCTATACGACGATGGCGGCCTATATATCGACGGCTCTGCGGTCGACCGAAATCGTCGTCGCGGCGCTGCTGCGCACAGCCGCGGCAGTCGAAATGGCCCGACCAAACGGGATTCTGTGTGTGTGTGTGTATATGTGTATCGTCGTCACCGCTACCACCGTTGCCGCACTGTAGCCGCCCCGGGACACGCCGGAATTTAATTAGCTCGAGAGAGTCTTGACTTTTAACTGCGTGGACGGTTGTCGTCGGTTCTGCGTTGTTGATTAATTTAGATGGGAGTCGGTTGAGATTGGGGTTTATATGTAGGTATGAGGAATTTTTAAAAGAAAATATGGAGAGAGTATACGGAATTAATGGTAAATGATGTATAACGTGATCATGGTTTCTATACAAGGAATTGTTAAACGATGTTTTGAGGTAGCTGGAAAAGGTAAACTGGTAGATTAATATGATTTATCGTGTTTATGTATATATATATATTGATCAGTGTAGCACATTTATCCATCAATTATTCATATACAATAATCCATTGACTGTCAACGCTGAAAACGTCGCCCTACGCCCACTTAACCTGCGGTCATAGTAATGCATCTCTGTTTGTTCCGGTCTATCTATCATAGATGCATTATATTATGATAATCAAGAGCCAGGCCGACTATATGGATCAAAACATCAAACGCTATATTGCGAAATTGTACTACAATTACTAGGCTATTGTGTTAAATATAATAATGATAATAATGACTAGAATTTGACAAAAATCTTATAAAGCAAAGTTTTACAGAAGATGTTTCCATATTAATTTTAAATTTGTAACAGTTACAAAAACAATTATAAAATGCTTGACCTTATTGCTGTTTAACTACATAGTCGCATTCGTTTCCAAAAATGCGAAGGATCGTAATATCCAAAATACGAAAATACGAACTTCATTCATCCTCAACAACTCTCCGAACACGCGAAACCTCGGGACGAACGCTAATACGAACGTCGATAGACCAGAAATCATCGTTTGCATATAACGGGAGGAGACTGGACCCATGCACGTATCTATATACGCATATACGTGTATATATGCGGCGAATCGTCGGAACTCGCGCAGTCGCCGCTGTCCTCGTGTACGACGATAAGTCGATGGGTATATGACGAGGCGAGGCTTTTACGATTTCCGCGCGCGCGTTTTACGAGAATCCAACGCGAAAGCTCCGAGGGAGAGAGAGAGAGAGAGTCGTATTTCAAAAAGCCAAACGTGGTTCCAACGTCTAACTGTCACGTCGGGCGCCAAATGAATTCGAGCGAAAGCTTTGTTGTTTCGCGTTCAGGTGTATAATGAAGTGAAGTGAGTAAAGTTGATGGAGAGAAAGAAGGAGAGAAAGAGAGAGAAATGTTGTTTATTGTGAGATCAATGAGGTGAACACTGATTAGATGGTTAGTAGGGATATGTACGGAAGTTTTGGAATCTTTTGAGCGATCTTAGTATTGCGTGATCGTGCTTGGTTTTATACTGCTTGTTATTTTTTTTTTTTACGATTATGTTTCGTTGGAAAGTTTAAATTACTTTAAGAAGTTTAGCAAAAAAGGAAATCATATGATTTGAAAAAAAATTTTTTAAATATATAATATTATATTATTTTGTCTCCTATTTGTTTACGTTTAAAAAAAAATCAAAATCAAAGAGTTTGAAATTCAGAAATAATCGAGATTATTGTACAGATTGAAACTTCGAAGTAGATAAAACTTGCTTAAAACGTTATTTTCCAGTCGAATAAAGAATGGCAACCACAATAATTCGCTAACAAATAAGCAAAACTGACATTAAAATTATTGCTCAAGTGTATTAAAAATAAAACAGATGAGTTTTCACGAAAGTATCGAAATCACTCGATCGTAAAGCATCATCGTAGTATTTATAATTTTAAAACACTGTTCGTGACTTTCAATACAAAGTTATATCACACGTGTTGATTTCAAAAACAAGTTATTCCACATCATATACTATCGGTCGCTGCTCGAGAATCGCGCTCGTGCAACGTAGCAAAATAAAATTTTTCCAGTGGTGCAACACTCTCTCTCTCTCTCTCTCTTTTGCTTTTACCATGGAACTTTACATCAAAGAAATTTCTTTCCAGGCAATTATCAGAAACAAATATCGTTTGAGCGTCAGCAAATTTGAACGAGGTCAAGCGTCACTTTTTAGACTCTTTCTCGTTCCCTCTCACGCTCTCTCGCCCCTTTTGCTCTCTCGCGTTCAGAGCTTCGAATTCGCTTTAATTCAGCGTTAACAACGGAAAAACGCGCGCGAGCACGCTGTAACGCGGGAGCAGCAATCAATCTTCGTCGAAAATTAAACGGCGAGGGGAGAGTTTTCGTGCGCGAAAAAAAAAATTATCCGCGAATTACGCGAGGCGCGCGCTCGTCGCCTAATGGTTCGCGGAAATCACGTGCGGATCATTGACGCGAAGAAAATGATGAGCAGCAGCAGCAGCCAGGGGAATTATGTCGGCTGATGCACGCATCGATCGTTCGCTCTTTGTAAACAGACATTTTCACGTGTCAGTTCCGTGGAACGTTAGAATCATCGTTATATATTTTCCTGATATTTCAAGCTAAGTGGATAAATTTGATGGCTAATTAGTAAGGTGAAATTTATAATTTTGTGGAAAATGGTAATTAACCTACATGATACGCGTTAATTTATGGAATGTATATGTATTAATGTTTAAATTAAATTTTATTATAAATATTGTTGAATCCAGAGTGGGCAATGAAATATTGAAAAGCTTAAAATTGCATACAAAGATCGAGCATTTTATGACTGAAGCGCGCGTTATGAAATTTTCAGTCATTTATATAGTTAATAATTTATTTGATATTGCTATATTATAACCTATTCACAACCAATATTTGTTCAAGTATTATCATAATACGTTATTATTAAAGAATTTGTCATATATTATCGCTTTCATTATACATTATAAGTTAAAAATACCTATCAAGTACCACATCTAATAAACCATGTTAAGCAACCGCTCAACAACTAAAAAGCACCATCAGCACGTTTTCCCATTACCGCTGCTCTAAACAATCCTAACCACGACAACCGCACCACCGTCCCTAAAATTTCCAAACAGCTAATTAACACACCATCCACTTCATCTCTTCACTTTATACAAGCAGCGACAACCGCTATCCATTCGCACACTTTGCCATCGTATCCCTATATATACCGATGACAACCGTTTTCAGTACTTATCGGTCAAACGCGCGTTGCGTACATCGGGTTATTTGCCCGAGCGCCCTTTTGACGGTCAACGAAAATCAGACACAGACACTGACGGCAGCCGAATTCGTGCCCATCCATATATACGAATGTTTACATCGTCAATATCTGCGTGGTAGCAGGCATTAAGCACGCGTCGGTTGCCGCGTATTAAACAATCCGTAACTATACTCGCGTACGTGCGTGTAGGTTTTATATGCATTTCGGAATAGCGAGGAAGAAGAATACGTTGGGAAATGTTTTATTGATAGGTGTAGAGTCACTTTTGTGCTGTACAATATATATTCTGGGAAATTAAGGCCGGTGATATGAGCAGTTTTAATGGAAGAGTTCACAGTGCGTATGGACGTTTTACAAGTGGACGGTTAGTGATTCTAGACAATGAAGGCGAGAGGTTTCCCTTTTGTCATCCCGATAATGACAGCGAGATTATTTTGAATTATAATTCGGTTTTACAGCCGAACGATAATAGCCCTGTTCTCACGTGGTTAATATCGGAATAAGTGAAACGTAACGAGTGTTTTTAGAATTTTATAAAACCGCACTGGTTGGAAAGCAAGCAGTGTACCGTGGTGTATATATTAAAGTACAGAGAGGCGGGTAATATATATATCGAGTAACAATTTTCACGGCATTTCATTATATCAGGCGTGACTGACGCGATTAGCATCACCTAGAGCGTGGATAATTTTTGCATTAAATAGCCATTATTTTACGATCGCTACAATTTCGCGAGAGGTTGACCATACAATTTTGAGCGCTCCAGAGCGCGGGGTAGTAACTCGATTCTAAAATAATGGAGTCGCTCATTTTGGAATCGAATTTCGGTGGTAGCGACGCCGTCGAGCTCACTTCGAAGCATTTATTATTCAGTCACATCGGGAGAAATCGATAGCACAACCGCTGCCGCGAAACGAAAATAATATCCTGTTGCCAGAGGCATTATTTTTAACGGCAAAAAAAGGAATAGTCGTTAACATTTCATCATTTATACACGGGAATCTCTGAATTGCTTCCAATTTAAAGTTAGATGTGCTCGGTTACCGAGTGGTAGGAAGTAGAGTGAAACATCGTGGGATGTAATCAGAAAAGGAAGTCTTATTGTTTTATATAAATAGTATATCTTAAGAAAATAATTTAATTCATTTTTTCTTAGTTTGAGGTTATTAACGTAATTTAATTTATTAGTTTATTTTAACTAGAAGAGAAATATCTAAAATGAGACGTTACTTTCATAGATTGAAATAATAAATAAGTGTATTTTATTTTCTCCGAAGGGATCGTTACCTTTTCCAGATTTAATTTTACTCTCTACCTAATAATATAAATTCTGAAATTACATTCGAAAGTTAAAAATAACACAGTAAAGCAAATAAAGTTAGCAATAAACCATTATCAACGCTCACGCGTCACCGTAAAACCATAAAAATAATAACCACACAATTTCACGAGCGACTACCACCTTCGAGTGCCCATCACCCCCATTCAGCGACAAAGAAAACGACATTTCGCTTTGCCCTTTCGGTTTCCGTCGACACGTCTCTCGCGGTCTCTGTGTGTTTTTAAAAATAATTCATCTTCCTCCCACACACACATTCACACATATGCGCACACATACATTGCTACAAAACGTTCGCGCTCGAATTTTTCCGATTACACGCGGAACGTACGTCGCGGAAGGAAGAGAAAAGGAAAAGGAACTTAAATGTGCCATTTTTCAGCTCCTGTATCCGCCCATGAGAAACCTTTTCATACCGGTTTTCCTCAACTGCTGGCTGGCGAAGCACTCCTTGGAGAATATGTTCGTAAGTAGCGTCACGTACCTCGATTTTCCTCGCGCTTTCTCTCTCTCTCTCTCGCAACTCTTTCTACTGTCGAGACGATCGATCATCGTCGGTGGCGAGAAAGAGAGAAAGAGAGAGGAAGTTCCGCGTAGGATTTGTCCCTGTCGTTGGTGGTGGCATTCCAGCTGATATTTTTCTTGGCTTCGAATCTGTTCGCAGAACGATCTCCATCGAGCGATGCAGAAGTCACAGTCGGCCTTGAGTCAGCAGTTAATGATTCTTAGCGCCACCTTGCTGTGCCTCGTCTTTACAAGGTAAGAATCTTTTGTTTATTATTTTTCTTCTATTCCTATTTATTTATATATATATATATAAGTGTGTATGAAAGATTTTTTTTTTGGTATGTGGAAAAAATATAAGACGGAGGTTGGTACTCTTCAGAGTGAATTTTAAAGAGTAAATATTATTGTGGGTTAAGAATAAACGGAGCGAGAGCTAAGTATTCGTGGACAAATATAACCTCACTATATTATGCCGTATGTATATACATGCAAGTAGATACATACTGCATACGGCCAGACAACGTTCCACTTGCAATTCCTTTGTACCGTTTTCACATTTTCTTTTGTCTCTAAATAGTTTCATTCATTTTTTATTGCTAAAAACACAACGAGCTACATTAACTTATAATATTAAGCGAATATTTATTTATTTTCAGTACATTTCCAACTCCGAGACTTACTTTTCTTTAACTAATACAGAACTTCGTAAATTATCAAATTACTCGCGTTACCCGAGAACCCGTCCATCCCTATTATTAGAACCATACTCAAGCAACTGTTAAAACTCGCCACCTCGTTTGCACATATTTCTCCAGCTAAACTCGTCACTCTCTCAAGCTCTCTTTATATATTTAACCACCGACTTATGAAATTCATCCCGAGATTCGATATCGAATTTCATGAAAGTCAATTTAAATTTGACATACTGCTCGAAGTCTGCAACTCTCTCTGACGCATACTATCGAATTATTTTAATTCTACTCGGCGTATATATAACAAAGCGCTGCAACAACAACAACAGCAGTAGCAGCTAATCGTAGAAATTTCACAGGTAATGTTGTTACCATTCGATGCGCAAACGCACTACGCGAGCGATATATATATATATATATATATAACAGACGCGATGGTGCGCAAACTTGGGCTGCGCCCTGGTCGGAGTAACATTTATACGTTTGTTATTCAAGCACGAGAGAGAGAGAGAAAGCGAGCAGCAGCAGCAGTAACTCTGATAAGTTTGTATAAACACAGCCGGCAGTGCGCGCGGGCCTTTATAAGCGAGGGAGAGTAGAGTGAATTGACGCTCAATTACCGCGTCGATTCGCCTCCCCCCCGAAATTGTCCAAATACGCCGAGGCCGGACCGCTAAGTAAATGCGCGCGACACTGAATTACGAGCTGGCCTTTGTGCCACTCACCGTTTGTATATATGTGTATGTATACAAGTGAACGAGAGAAGTAGCTGAAAGAAGCGAGTGTTTTTTTTCGAGTTAATGAGGGACGCTACGAGTGTTTAAATCAGTAGGAAATTTCAAATATAAATAATGTCGATGAGCTAACGAGAGGATATAATGCGGTAATGCTATTGGCATTGAATTTAAAAGCTAATCTCGTGATTTTATTATAAACAATGGTTAGAAGTAGTAACGATCTTTTAAATTTTTCATTCATTCCAATTCCATATGTACACTTTTATTTAAAAAAAAAAAACTGAGGCAAATGTTTAGCTGAAAAAGATTCATACAAAGCGTTAAAACTTTACGCCCAACAATATAATCCAAACGGCAGAACATATTTTGCGTACTGCAAAACAAATGCTACCCGTGTATATAGCAATACGCCGTATCATCGACCGATCGCCGTAGCTCCGCATAAAATCGTTAAAAGGAAAAACGTCCGGCGTGTCTTTCCTCCCCATCGGCGCCTTAATGCCTCTCTCTGTCTCTCCGATATCTATGCGCTATGACTAAAACGTCCCGGCGACAATAAAATTCATACACGCGATGCGCTCTGTACGCAGAGAAGGGGAAGGATAGAGCAGAAGCAAAAATGTTGCATATTTTTGAGCACCGAGCATGAAAATTTATTATCCAATAAACCGTAAAAGACGCGCACGCGGAACCAAGTTTTACAGGCCACGAGGATTTGCATAAAAGTGCATGTATGTATCGCTGAGCAAAAGAGAGAGAGAGAGAGAGGCGGGCGTCTCAGCCAGGGCAGATTAATCGATCGGTGCTTGCGCCTCGAGAAGAGCGGGGGACAAGCGAATCACGACGAAATATATAATCCACGTGCGCGCGCGCGCGTGTTGAGTGTCTAGAGACTGCTGTGATTTCTTTTGTCTCTCGCGTTTTTCATACCGGTGAGGAATAAGAAAGAGAAAGAAAACAGTGCAGCTTGTATATAAGGGGGTTACAGTGTCTGGTCTTATTTTAGCCTTCGCGAGATTATTTTTAGATTCCGCGCGATTGGCCGACCTGAGGAAAAGAGGCTAAGGTACCGTTGTGCGATGTATTTATTTGCGGACGCGGCTCTTGTAAAGCTCCGAAGTTCGCAGTGACGCTCGTAGTGTACTTGATGGCGTACGCGTGGGTTGAAAAGTTTGTCTATAGAGCGCAAGTTTATTATTGTATATGCGTGTAAATTTTGTACGCTACGGTATCGTCGTTTTAAACAGTATTATAAATTACTGCGACTTAATCCTTTCCTTAATTTGCGGTGAAATTAATTTTATATTAAAACAGCCAAAGAGGTCGTAAAACTTTACATAATATCTTTACGATCCGAAGAATCATAATAAATATACATCTTAACCGCTCAATTTTCTGAATCCCTTGCCATTTTTTAATACCGCTAAAGCCCTCTAAAATATCACCATCCAGATATATATGTATATACATTACGAGCAATAACTAAAATGAAAAAAAAATCTAACGAAAAGTGCTCACCCTCGTTCTCTACTCTGCCAGTTCACCGCGAAAAGTGCATACACGCTCGGCGAGCCACGCGACCTTTCTTGCAACCACCGAGACAGCGAGATTTTCGCGCTACTACAAAAAACCACCGAGACCTTTTTTCCAGATCCTCGTCGTCGTCGCATCGATCGATGCCGTGCGACGCCGCGCCCACGACGATGTTGACAAATGACGTCTTTCTCTCTCTCTCTCTTTCCAGCGGTATTTCAGCTCGAGTGGTCAGCTAGGATGTATGTGTGTGTGTGTGGAGCTCGAAGCTAATCGAATTATTTCCTTCGGTAGCGCGCTGCTGGTGCCGAGTGGAGTAGAGTAGAGACGAAAATTTTTGACGATATTCGATATTTTTTCGATATATCCGCGTCGTGGTCCATTTTGTTGCGAGCTCAGGGTTAATCTTCGTTGAAGTGAAGTGAAAAGGAATGGAGAGAGGAGACGGAGAGCTTATGGTACTTGATTTTTTTTTGGAAATGGGGTTTATCCGATTGTGGGATTCCCTCGGTTTTGTTTGATAAACATGTTATCCGTATACGTTCGTAGTCGTTATCCACATGTGAATTTGCTTTTTGTAGAAAATCATAAAATATGAGGCATTAGGTAACCTAAAGTAGTACCATTTTTTAATTAAAAAATGCTATTATAGTAATTAAACGATTTAAATGCCTCACAATCTTCAAGATGAATCTTAGAGATAAAAATATTTTACTACTTCAGGTAAGGTCGTAGCATTAAAAAGTCCATTACCAAAACTTTTTGGTGAAAGACTTTAGAAATATTATCAAAAGCAGAGAATTTTTCTTAGCATGTATCGCTCAATTTTCACAAACATCCAGCTATTAAATATACATTTAAAATTATTATTCACAAAGCGTAAACCGACGTTATTCAGCTATTCCATCTTCAACGTTCCAATCCCACTCACAATACCTACAATTAAACATTAATAAATCCAACGAACATCAAAGACTATAATAATATTCAACGTCCGCTTTAACATCGAATAATCCACTCCTCCCCCGTAAAAGAACTTAAACTGCACCGGCGTCCGGAAGGTAGAGAGGAAGAGAAAAAATCATATCGGCGCGCCGGCTTCAAATTGAAAGGAAATTCAATTAATTCCTTGGAACCGTAATCTCGCTCACTCTCTCTCTCTCCTCCTCCTCTCCTCATCCCTCACCCTTAAAAGAGCAAAAATTCTAATTTCACCATCGCCTTATTAAATATCTCGCCCTTTCGTCCGGCCAAAGCAAATACCCAATTACCCTGCGTATTTACGACTGAATCCCTCAGATAGCGCGAGGTTCCTGGAATTTGCGCAATCTATATATATATATACACTCGCACCCGCGTATATGCATAGAGGTCAACCGCTGCTCTCATATTATATACGCGGCTGCGCGTCGTTGGATCAAAGGATCACGCATACGTAAACCTACTGCAGAGAATATAAGGAAAGGGTGGGGAATAAAAAAATCGCGACTAGGGAAAGTGGGAAAAGGCTCGTGTGCTCCTCTCAAAGGAATTTCTGGGCTTGGTGTTTATTACGTGCCGCGCGACGGCGGCGGCGCATATTTTAACGCGCAGCTATTGCATCTGCATACCGATGTAAATGCCGGGCGTTTCGCGCGCCGGTAACCGACGACGAGGACGCCAGGCGCGCGCAGCCGCGAGAAGTTTCGAGAGGTATTGGCGTTAGGATGCTTCTGTCGCGAGGATATGACTTTCTCGTTCTCTTTCGTGATGAAGCCGTGGTGTATTTATATAGGTATATATATATATATATATATATATGTATATACAAAAATGTTGGATTATTACGGTTAATGAATAAATATATATATATATATAGTAACATTGAAAATTTATAAAATTTTTATACACGGTTTGAGGAATATAAAGTAGAAGATGAACGGATAGACAAGCATCTAAATCTAGTAGTTTAAGACAGATTCATCGCGTCTTTATCTTTGGCATGAGTCCAAACTGAAAAGCTCGTTTGGTTCAAGTTCATATCGCGATGCTGCCTGCCACTGGCTGCGTGCATCATATCATTAGAAACCTGTTATCTTAATCAAGAACGACCTCGAAACCTTGTGACACGTGAAGATACACGTCAAAGAGTAATAGCGTCTGAGTGAGAGCGTAGTTGGGAATTTCGCCAGGGCAATCGTCGTCGAGAGCCATTGAAATCCAAAATGCTAATTTGAATTTTGTCCCTTTGATATAAATAAATGCTCGCTCTCAAATATGTTTATTATGAAATAAATTCTGTGAATTATTCATTTCTTGAAATGGCACGTACTATTAAAATTATTGACGATAGTACAAATAACTAAAATAGTTTACGAAACTGTGATATCAAGTAATATTAAATAATTCGTTGAGTTATATTAAATTCTATTTTGGAAAACAAATACAGTTTTATTCGCAAGTTCACGTACGTTTATAAAATGCAAATAAGAAAAAAAATTAATTTATTTTTTAATAAACTGGTTATTTTGATCTTGCACTTGTACTTCATCCTTATACAATTCCTACGTCTATCAACCTAATTACTACCCTTTTCCCTAACTCTCTTCCGTCACGCACTTTTCTCACTTCTCCCTCAATTAACGTACCTCGTCCCCACCCTAATCACTCCACTTCTCCCCTCTTGCAACCACAACTTTTCCATATCATATCGATACAATATTCTTCTCTCATCTATACTCGCGAACTTAGCCTACAGTTGGCCCTCCGAGGCCGCGGAGAAGTTCGTTCGTCCCGTTGCCGCAGCCTCTCGATTGCTCAGCAAAGGAGGGGGACAGGAAAGGGGGCAAACTGCATTTGTCCCCCGGAAACTCGAGAGCGTGCAAAGTGCCGAGGCGACTCGGCGGCAAAGTTCGTCGGGACGCTGGACGCGACGGTGAAATGAAACGGCGTTTTGGGGGCGGGTGGCAAGGCTTGTCCCACCCATGGGACCGGGAGTTTATACGCGCTGCTGCGCGGCTAGTCACTTAGGAAATCAGCATGTCAGGATGAGCAAGGGAAGGGTAGAAGAGGTGAGGTTATGCTGGCGGGGGTTCTGGAATGTAATGATTTTTTGGTTTTCTTTTTGTGTAGCCAATTTTCGATTGGGATCTATTTAGCGATTTTTCCGAATTTATATAGTGACTCTATTTTTACTTCCGTGCTAGGCGAATATAACTTTTCACGTTCACGTCCATAAGTCTATTAATTATCGACGGGCATATTTTTAAACGCTTCGGGTAAAAATAGAGTCTAAGCAGTTATAAACAGCGCTTGGCATAATGTTTACAAAAGCACATTTAGCGTAGAGCATTGATTTTACGGAAATAAAGAAGCGAATATTAAATGCAAGCGTTACGATGGATCTATCTTCCCGGAAAACATAAACTATTAGAGAGCAGTTCATGGACAGTGTAAAGAATAAGTTAACTTGCACGCGCCGCCAAACTAGACGCAAATAGATCTGAACAATTTATTGTAACAAACAAAGCCGCACGTGCGTCAGAGGAAAACAATCCAATGCAAAAAGCAATATGCAAAAGTAATTTATTGTATACTTACATACAACTCACATTAAACAATAAAATAAATATATATAACAAATAACTAATTTTTACCGTAAAATAACTAATTCGCAAGCTATGATTCACCAGCCCGCGCCTTATTAAAAGTAGATCCATCGTCATGACGCGCGTCCCCAATATTCTCGGCCTAACCAACCGCTACTACACCTGCGATCATCATTTTTAAATTATTCCATCAGCACGAGCGCGCGCTCCTCGCGTCGAGCCAGCAGACTCAACGGCGACACACGTGAACGTCCCATTCTATCCGCCTCGGCGATTCGTCACATAGACCCGTGAGCGGTTCGTTCCACGCGAATGGGTTACTTTTCGAGATACGAGACATCGCGTACATACATATATACACATATATGGATGACCAAGCGAACGCGCATCGTATGTATCGATCGGAGGCGATTTATTATTTAGCGATTGCGGTGTGTGCGGCTTGTCGCGAGAGAGAGAGAGGCCGCTCGTAATAAATGCGTCCTTGACATCGGGGAAATAATATGTGACGCAACGGGGACACGTAAATTCTTGCCAGACGTTGTTAGTAGTACACACGTGTGTGGTTGTGTGGATGGGTGTAATACTGTATAGTTTGTATATGTATCGAGTGGGATACAGTTTATTGGTTTTGAAGGGGGATGGTGGTATGGGTTCTTAATTGTATTTTTACGTTGTCAGATGTGTGGTATTACTGATGGTTATCTATATATGGCGCGTGAATTTTTACGTTGATATCAACATTTGTTGGTGGATAAATTATTATTGATATGTGTGTAATAAATATTGTGAATAATTTACCAGTGCGTGTATGTAGTATAAGGTATACGTGCGTAAATGTTTTATCAGGATTTTGAAAAATTAAAATGTATTTTAATAATAAATTACACTTAAACGACTCCCAGTATAATTACGAAGCATTAAACCTCGCGATACGCGGAGTGAAATTATTTATTGTGGTATAACGATTTGCATAAATTTTATACACGTATATATATTTTTCTTCGAAAATGAATAAACGTATTAACCACATTTTGGAAAAAATAAAGAATGCTGTTCGAAAATATTAAAATTATAATACAGCAACAGTATATGTACCACAGAGCCCATCAACAATAGATTTCCAGCTTAACGTCACGTCACGCGTCACTCGCAATATCAAAACTCCGGAGCGAAATAAAAGACGTCCATCCCTGGCGTTCGCTCGCTTGCTCGCGCGAGTACATCGTTCGTCAAAACGGAAATCACATTAACATTGATCCAAGCCCCCGGTGAGCGCGCGTTTTACGAGCAAGTCCATCCAACCGTCGGCCATTTCGAGCTATGCGCGTAGAATTCGTCGAGCGTATATACATCGGTAAAAAAAAGAAGAAGAAGAAAAAAAAAGTAACAGCCCCACCAGCCACAAGACGCTCATATATACCTCGATAAACGCGTACGCGCATATGGCCGCGCTCGTACGTGTCGCGGATTATTTTATATTACACGAAGCGCGCGATCGTCGTTATACGTCGCAGCGTATGGGAGATGAATAACGCGGTACAATATAATGATCGCATATAGCGAGCGCGCGAACGGATTAATTTATGATCGGGTTTGCCGAGTCGCGAGCTTTTTTTTCGTATACGGAGAGAGAGAGAGAGCTGCTGCAGCGTTTGAATAAATTACGCCGGCATATAAATATTGATGAGCAGGGCGCTGGGTAACTTGAGAACATCTTAATCGCGTTGTATATAGTCCCGTGAGCGCGTTATACTCACACACACATACACATATTGTACGAAAGAAATACGCCTGGTATGAGGTTGCGTCGTTATGGGAGGATGGGCAAGAGGAAATTACTATTCATGCGGTATGACGCGAAATTAAATCTGCTGGATCGTATACGTAATCTCTCGCGTAATCGCCTCAAAGTATTTCTTTGATAATTTTTCCGTTTTTTTTTAGTTTTTGTTTTGTTGTTGCGTACTTTTTA
Source organism: Torymus tubicola (assembly GCA_035583055.1). Taxonomy (NCBI): domain Eukaryota; kingdom Metazoa; phylum Arthropoda; class Insecta; order Hymenoptera; family Torymidae; genus Torymus; species Torymus tubicola. Next base: position 21,247,963 of record JAWWEQ010000010.1, on the reverse strand, counting down.
TCGTGATAATTTTAGAATTTTCAACGTGCATAAGATTTCGCATGTTGCGCTCTTGTTGCGAGACAAAATAATTCGTTAAATTCTTGTAAAATTGTTTTCTACAAATAACATAGTCATAACTGAAGTTCGAAAGAAAAAAACTATATGATGCACTTACAGCTGAAGTTCACAATATCTATAACAAAATAAATAGAAGCAAAATTTTTACTACCTTATATATACACACACCAACCCTCGATAAAAATTTTAATCAAAATAATAAAACGACGATTACAGCCACTGGAAAAAACAACCCTTTTATAACGCGTTCACGCGACGATCCTTTCAAACTCCCTCTGGAACGAACAAAAAAAAAATAAAAAGAAACATCATTATCCACATATTTATAACACTTAACTCCCGCGCGAAACAAGAACTAAACAGCGCGATAACGCGGCGAGACAGCGTCGCTCCAGGCAATATCCAACGCCGCCGCGCGTACAATGACTCCGTGAGCGCGTGAGGGACGTATTATACGCGCGTGCGAGGACGGGCTGTAAAAGATAATCGTGGCTGCCGACAGAGAAAGAGAGAGACGCGACGTAGAGGAGCTTATAACGCCACGGGAAAAAGTAAGCAGTTAACGAGGAAGCGGCAGCATAATGCGGCAAGCGCGAAAAGATGCGCGGTTTCGGTTGGAACGGGGGATAATGAAAATAAATGGGTCGGAAGGTTGTGAATCGTTGGAATTGGGAGGATATGCGAAATGTATTGTGTGTTTCGAAGAGGATTGGATTTTGATATGATATGTAAGACAATTGTGTTTTAATTGTTAATTTAAGTTTAAGTAGCAAAATAATATATTATAGGAGATTATAGAAGATGTTTGTCAGAATAAGTAGAAGAACGTGGTTCCAGTCAGACGTTACTTTACATAAACTCCAATAGCCTTCATGAACTATAACAATCATGATTTTCTTAAAAGTTCATAATAAATAAACCATGTAATGGATTTAACGATTCTGATAAACTATATATTTTGAAATATCCAACCACAATATATATACTCTCTCTCATACCTCATTCGCAAAACGTAAAATTAGCCATGCACAATCTCTCTAAATTTCCTCCCAAAACCGTCATAACATATAGACCCATAAACCAGCGCCACTCTCCCTCTTCCTCTTCCGCAATAAACGGTCCGTAATACACATATCCCCCTCGCGCAAAGATCCACCGTCCGGCGTACTGGCCGCTTCGCAATTTACACGTCGACAAACGTGCTTGCTCTCTCTCTCTCTCTCTCTCGCTAGCTGCGCCAGCAGCGTCATACGCGAATTCCCCGTTAACCGACGCGACTATGCAAATCCGGCCGTTTAGTGCCCGGGCTCTAATTAATGCGTGCGCGAGCAGGCGAGCGAACGCCGCTTCGTTACGGGGGCCCGGAGCTCGCTCGGAAATAAGTAAATACGCGGCAAAAGAGAGCGAGGGAGAGAGAGAGAAGGCTAGAGACGTAAAGGCCTGCTGCTGCTGCTGCCTAGTGAATGAATATTTATTTAATGCCAGAGGAAGAGGGTAGAAACGGGGAAGCTGAGTTCTTCCGTTTTCTTCTTTCTGGCTACGGGGGGTGAAGGTTGCTGCATTTTTATATACGTAGAGAGGGGAGGCAACTGCGAAGGAGTAGGACGACTTCAAAGGTCGACGCTTGTTCTCTCTCTCACTCACTCACTGTGTTTGGGTTCGTTGTTTTGTTAAACCAGGAAGAGGTACGACTTCGCTTTTTGACTTCGTTTGCACGAGAGAGATTTTGTAATTACGCGGAGAGAGAGAGAGAGAGAGAGAGATGATTTTGTTTTGCAAGGTCCCGCTGCGAAGTTTAATGAAGTCGAAGGTTTTTAACTGTTGCGCGTTTTTTAATCTCATGGAAATGAAGGCTGAGGAGAACCGTGCGACTGTCTGCCTTTGCGAAGAAATTTAATCTTGCGAATTCCTAAATAAATAAGAGGAATTATAACGAATGCAAGAGACGCCAAAGCGTTCCGAATTCTCGCATAAATGTCATTATGCGTTTCAATAATTTTATCATGTATAGCTAAGTTTGTCCGCATTACAAAGAAAATCATTGTAAATGTTAGTTTACAATACTCCAAAAATCGTGATTACGTAAGCTTAATATTTGGCTTTGATTTACAGCATTAAAGAGACAAGCTTTATATATTTCCATGATAATTTCCATTCTCAAAAGCCTCACAATAAAGAAAACATAATTCCGTTTATCTCCCTCGCCTCTTATCTCTCAAAGAACGTCCGATAATGAATATAAAAGACCGTGAAGAGCCACCGTTTGTTCTGCGCGTGCCATCCGACTTAATTGAAAATTAAAATAATATCAGAAACGCTATGGGAGAGAGCGAGAGAGAGACGTAGGCGAGTAATTCCCCTCGCAACAATTAAAGCTTAAAGTCGCGCAGAGATTAACCTGCAGCTAATAAGCGCTACCACTATGTGTATATATATATACACTGCGACGTGGAAACATTAATAAAACACAATAACTGCAGCGTCGAGGAAGCGGAAAAAATGACGCTATGAGGATGCGAAGGGACGACGCCGACACGCAAGAGGTGTACAAATATACGAGGAAAACGGGGCCAGCGCATGCATAATGAATACGACTTTTATATAAACGCGGGACGAAAAACACGACGACGCGACACGAAGAAACTGAACTTTTCGACTGCGCGCGCTCGCGTCCTGGGATGATTTTATTAGCGAGATTGCCGAACCGTAAAGCGCAAGAGAGAGAGAGAGAGAGAGAGAAAGAGTCTGTGCCCCGCGGGGCCAAGACACGAGAGGTGACTTCAGTTTTCTTCCTGGCCCGGAAAGACGACACGGTGTGTACATATATATATAGTATATATACACACTGATGAGGTATTTTTATGGTAAAGTGGTGGAGGAATTTTCGCGTGAACGCGAGTGCGAGGAAAAACGAAATTCGGAAAGTGGAACGAGCGGTTGTTTAAATAATGAGGAGTTTGCTCAGTTCATAAATTAACCTAGAGGACAGTGAATTTTGAAAAGTTTATTTATGAAAATTTTCACTTTGAAGTTTATTAGATAAATGTCTGGCTTTCCTTTACTTATTTTAATAAGATTTCTATTTTTAGATGAAAAAAAGAATATAATTTTCTGTGTTTGATCTAAGTTTATCTATGGTCTTAACAAGTTGTACGTTATTGTAAGGATAAATATAGAAATAAACTATTAATAATAATTGCTGCTGTTTAAACGAACCTTCAGTTAAAATTGTTTTCGGCAAGAAACTAATATATAAGGTAAAGGGAAAAACCTTTCGAGAAACGAACGGTAAAAAATGTAGTTCCATTACTCGCCTACGAGAGTGATAAAAAGCCGCAAACGTCGCTGAAAAGGACTAATTCATAACCTTGGGCTTTAGCGTTCGTTGAACTTCAGTGTGGATGTATGTTCTTTTTTTCTTCCTTTTCGTTGGCTACTACTCGAGGAAAAACTGCTTGGTTCGCACATGGCGTAGAGAAGAAAGAGAAAGAACAAGAAATTCACCAGCGCGCTTTCTTTTCTTCTAAATTAATAATTCAGCTAAATTCTAGCCTACGGCGTCGGAGAAGCAGATTACAAGCGTACACCGCCAAATTAGTCTTGCGCCCTTTTTAATCTTGAGAATAATTGTTCGGGACCCTGCTAATCCACCAATTTACGTGATATATCGCGTGCTGTTTTGTATTTGGCGACGGTTAATTGTATGTTATTCGTATTTTTAAAGATTTTTCTTAATTATGTTTTTTACATTTCTTATAATCGAATTATTTTATGCTTTATATAAAATATTATCAAAATCGACCAAATCAATTAATATTAATTTTGATGGCATTTTATAATAAAAAAATTTCTTTGAAATTCACTTTAAAAAGTTTAAAAATATAGTAGCCGTATGAATTGAACAAACAATAAAATGAAAATTTATACTTGATAACTCGTTTGGATGATCATAATCGAATTAAATTATAAATAAATAATATAGCTTGATTAAAGCTATGATATACGCTATCGAAAATATTATGAAGATAAAAGAATCTTTAACAATTTCATTTCATTCGCATAATTATTATAGCACATGATCTTTTACAAATATTATTATAATATAAACATACACCAACCATAAACACCAATAAACAAAAGTAAACAAAGTCTCTATACCCATCCATCCTTCACCTCCAAATTACTCAAAGCGCGGCAGGATCAAAAGAATCGTGGCTTGGTAAAATAGAGTCGTAAATCGACGCGAAAATTGGCACGTCAAAACGACGCGGAGGGCGCCGCGCGCTCGCGTGCACTCTATCCTCCTTTTCTCAATCGATTCGCCATCCACAACTTGCTCTCGCTCTCTCTCTCTCTCTCTCTCTCTTTCTGTGAACGAAAAATCGCTCCATTGATTTCTTCTTCTCTCTCTCTCTCTCTCCCTTATATTACAGTGCAAAGAGAGTCTCTCCAGCCACCTCCTCCGTCTTATATCGAATTCCCTCGCGAAACAAGCGCAAATACCGAGAGAATGTGCAAACACACAAACGTTCAAGTGTATGTTTACTCACGTTGTACACGTGGTATTGCAGCGTCTGCGGGATTCAGCACTTTCAACGTGCTGGCCATCGCCACCTGAACCTCTTCCAGAGCACGTACTACGTCGTCGTGACCTTCTCGACTGTTGGATACGGCGACTTCGTGCCCGACATTTGGCCCTCCCAGCTTTACATGGTCATCATGATATGCGTCGCCCTCATAGTCCTGCCTACACAAGTGAGTATATGTATAATAATTTTCTCTTTTCTCTTTTTCCTTTCATAATAAATATTATTCGGTATAGTGATGCATGGCTGCGCTGAGGTATCATTATTCTTTTTCAATGATATCGCGGAAATTTAATAATTATCGAGAGCCAATTATCAAGTTGGCTGTAATTAATTCACATAAATTATATATACCGTAACATATTCAGCGTTCAATTATTAAAGTATAATTTTATTGGATTGAACGTCGATTGTCAACATCAATTTGGACGTAGAGTATATTGCTCGGAAACAATTTACAGATACCGGCGAGTCGCGCGTGCGGACATATTAGCATAGCGCGTGTGTGTTATAAATTTTCCGATCGGCCCATTGTTATTGAAAAGCGAGAACGAGGTATAATTCAATCGTATATACCCATCGCTTTGAAATATATCAATTACCTTGTTTTAATCATTACGTTCTGTCTCACTAATAAACAATACTATATCTAACGAATTATATATATAATATATACTTTTCTGAGAACCATTTCAACCACACAGCCTCTTCGAAAACTTCAAACCAATGAAGCGGCCCTTAACCCACGGATCGTTCACTATGCTATTTTACCCCGACTGATTTCCTATAACAATCGAAGGCTGTAACCCGAGCTCGAAGATATCGCCTCTTCGTATAGCGGTTAATCCTACTTCCTCGCAGCTCCGCAGTTCCCCGTCAATTTCAATTATCGCTGCGACCCTTTACGAGGTCATTAATTCGCGCTCGTAGCGTTCACTCGCTCGCTCGCTCGCTCGCGCATGATCGTATATAGAGCCACTAATTGTCGCGCGTAGGTTCGCGTGTAAAATTCGACCGGACGTACAGACGCACGAGTCTCTACTTCCGACGGAGTTTTATAGATTTTTTATGAGGTTGGAGTAGTTTAACGCGCTAAAGGAGAAAGAGTACTGAGTGCCCTTTCTTTCGAATATTGCGTATGTTTTTTCGGAGTGTCGGCGAATGTCTTTGTTTTTTTGGTAATACTCGTTAGAGGAATGAAAGAGTTTTCTTGTGGTATACCTTTGAAGAATAAAGTTTTTTTATATTTCTTTTACGAGAATGTACTCAAAATTATCTTTGTATCTTACTATGATAATGTATTATTGATGAAAGCATTAAAAAATATCTACGTAATATATTAGGTTAAATATTTAAATGATATTTTAGATCATACATTAGAGGTAAAATCGGTTTTAAATTATCTAGAAAATATTAACGTATCCTTCGAGAAAATGAATTTAATATTGATTTTCCTCGGGGACACAGAATTTTAATGAAAGATAGTATGATGCCTGCCTATGAAAAGATTAACGTAATCCATCTTTTGTAAAAATTTTATTATACTCGCGTAAAAATGTCTTTTGACACATCATCCCACGCGTGATGAATATCCTAGAAAAATGCTCTAGCTTATATCCACGATTAAAGATTTACCTTTTTATTTATGCTATTCTTTTTCTCGAAAAAAAGTTCACATAATAGAATACATTACATTCTATTTACAAAATCAAAATTCTCTATACATATATTTTACGAAAAAACCAGATTTCTCATCCCCCGACATAATATCCAACGAGAACAATTCCTCACCCTAATACCTAAAATCTCGTCTCCTGAAATCACTCCTCAAGATTCTCTCTTTCTCGTTCCTCCCGCATATATATATACGACATAAACCCACTTCCGTACCGTCAAATCTCTGTTACCCTCCTCGAAATTCCCACCCACCCAACCCAACCCCGAAATAAACATAGTATCACGCGTACACACTTGCACACTGCCGCATGTACATCGCACACGGTTCCTCGCGCCGAATTCAATCTCTCTCTCTCTCTCGACATAATTAATCGGATTTCGCGCCTCCGCGAGCGCGTGGTGAGGCTCTATATACCAGAGCACAGCACGCTAGAGAGAGAGAGAGCGACAGGGTGGCACTTGTTGCCCAGGCGCGCGCGAGCGCGAGCGTAATCCGAGCCGCGAGCGCTCACGCGCGCTGACGAATGGCAGGAGGAGGTGGAGGTATAGCGACGCGGCACGCGCTGGTGTAAGCGAGAGACAGACGGACAGCTGCTGTCAGCCACAACGGCGCTGTCAACGGCGAGATCCCCACGCTCGCGTGTGTGTGTGTGTAAAGGATTTTCTTTTTGTATGCGAACTTTGCGTTGCTTTCGTTTGTATGCAAGTATACGGTGGATGTATAGTGTGCGGATGTGCGATTGATTGGTTTAATGAAAATGAGAATGGTGAGGGAGGGGTAGGGGACGAAGGTTAATTGGAGTTTTGTGATTTTAAGCGAGGGAGAGAGATAGAGGGAGTGTAGGATGAAAGTGTAGATGTATATAGGTGATGGGGCAGAGATGGGGTTTTATATATATATGTGGGGAAAGAGAGAGGATTGGCTGATGGATTGCTGTAACGACGGATTCGTGTAATGGTTGCGTCGTCTGGTTTGGCGAGGTGCGAAGGGGTAGGGGGAGGGGTTACGTGATTTAATGTCGTTTATTGAAGGATGCTGATCACGAAAAAAGGGTTTAAAACATGATGCGTTATATTAATTCAATGACATATTTATAGATTAGTTAAGGTTTTATACATAATACGAATATTATAATTTATAACATTATCTTTTGAAATAAATATATTAGTATATACATTGAATAATATGTGCTATAGAATAATTTGTATAAATTCAAACGATTGATTTCAAAGACAAATCCTTTTGAAATTCAGAATTCAGCTGATTTTTTCAATTTAACTTGCAAAGTATCAACAAATTTACGTAAATAATTTAATAACACGGTCAACAGAACACACCATTCCAATTTTTAACCTTAATAGAAAACCACGTAATCTTTATCCGCATATACTTTTCAACCTTAACCGACAATATTTTCCGCGCTGCATATTTCAAATTCGATTATTACCTCATATACGTATGTATATATATAAAATGATGCTAAAAATCCGTTCAACATTTAATCTGTGAAATTAAAATTTTCCCCGAAACCCGGATCCATTATCGAATGACCGACGACGTGATAAAATCGGATGAACGTTATCGCGCAAATACCAAGCTTCGGAATCAGTTAATTTTCATATTACGGTATACCACGCGCGTCGGATAATATATACTACAAAGAGTGTCGAGCCTCCGCGTTCCATTCATCGAAGAATAATATTTGTGTCCGATCTTTTTACATTGTTTCCCTTCCTGTATACAACGCGCGCGTCTGCAGCCCGAGTTCAGCTCTGAACGGTGTGCGATCAAGCTATACGTATACGCCCTCGCACTCTCTCCCTCTCTCTCACTCTCACGCGCGTGTCGCTTTGACTCCTGTATCGGATTGTGTACGTGGGAAATTGACTTTTTTAATGAAAAAACGATAGTGATTGGAATCTCGCGTGCTTTTAAGCCGTCAAAGTCGCTTTTGAAATGGAGCTCTACCGCCTGCGAAAATCGATGTTTTTTTTTTTATTACTTTTAGCTGGCATGGGGGAAGGGATATCTTCAATTTTGAACTTCGGTGCACGCCAGAATTGAAAATTTGGTCTCTATTAAAGTGGTGTCATTTGAGTGACGACGAAAAAATTTACTCGTTTGGAAGTTCAGTGTAATAGATATTGTGCTTTTCTGTTTCATTCAATTTATATATATACTAAAATATTCCAGATATGCGAGGTACATTAACTGTAGTAATTGGCATCGTAATTTTACATTTGTATTACATTTATTTTTTACGTATTAAATGGTATACTAAAGAAGCAATGACTGTAAATAATTATTGAAAATTCTGTTTATTAATTAATCCATTATTTACATTTATATGCAACATTCGTGTCATTATGAATATAACTGTAGGTTGTTCTTTAAATATTTATTTTAGATATAAAATATTTGCGAACTTCACATTATCCATTACAAAACTTCAATATATATATGGGATGACACATTTTACTAAAAATGCGATACGTATCATGCATATAACCGTAAATATTAAAGCTTTATCTTTTGTTATTGCCAACAAATAGTAATAATAAATGTTAGCAATGTAATGTTTATTTAAAATTTAAAACCATACTAATCCTTATGATAATAATACCAAACACCAACACGTATCATCACCTTCAAATCCCAGAGTCTTTCCCTCTATACCATCAGATAATCAGCGCGTCGTCCTTATAGACAGGCATCAGCCATATACTCAGCTCGCGCAGCCACTACCGCACACATACCACATCTCTCTCTCTCTCTCTCTCTCTCTCCAATCGATATATCATCCCCTTTACGAACCTCTCTCTCTCTCTCTCGTCTACTATACCATCAGCTCTTCCACCTTCCGATACAAAATTCAAATTATCCGCATCTCGTTTCCATAGTTCGAGCAGCTCGCGTTCACGTGGATGGAAAGGCAAAAGCTCGGCGGCTCGTACTCGTCTCATCGGGCGCAGAGCGAAAAACACGTCGTGGTCTGCAGCACGACCCTCCAAGCCGACACCATCATGGATTTCCTTAACGAATTCTACGCGCATCCGCTGCTACAGGTGAGTTATACACCTGCTATAGTATATATGTATAGCGAGAAAACCGCGCTGAGAGGTAGAGAGCGAACGAAGGAGTCTGTTTGTTCGGAGCTTATATTCACTTAGAATTTTAAAGAAGCTGGAATAAGGTGTATGTGTGTATATGTATGTGTGTATATAACGTTCCTCTCTCTCTCTTGCGTTCGGCGCGAGATTAACGCACGCCCGAGGTGCCTGTGCGAGGAAGCGAAATCCATAAAGTAATCAACGCCTTTTTTACGGCGCTCTGCGTTTTTATTGTAGCTGGTGCGGAAAGAAAGGTACCGGGGGCTGCTTAGGTTTTATTCGCGAGAGGATTATATTTTACAAGTTTAATGATAATAAAATTATAATAAAAGAATAAGGGGTGGAGTTATGTCGTTGTTAGGGTTATTGCATTAGACGAGGCAAGCTGTGAAATAGATGCTATAGTATTAACTCGAACCGTTAAACTTTTAATATAAGCTACGTAAATTTCGTTTGTGAAGGCAATAATAAAATCATTCGTAATTGATATTTTCTTGACCTATTGATAATTACGTGAATATTGTTCAAATTTAAGCTAGATTCATTTTTAAATATCAAAAAGCTTTAAAATTACTATAAGTATAATATTCAATATATGAAATTAACAAACATATTTCTCATTTAATCTCCAACCTCATACTCGGCATGATTAACAGGACTACTACGTGGTACTACTATCGCCAATGGAGCTGGACACAACGATGCGCATGATCCTACAGGTGCCGATCTGGGCACAGCGCGTCATCTACATCCAGGGCTCGTGCCTGAAAGACGGCGACCTGGCCCGAGCACGGATGAACGAGGCTGAGGCCTGCTTCGTTCTCGCCGCCCGGAATTACGCCGACAAGACTGCCGCCGACGAGCACACGATCCTGAGGTAAGCCCTCTGGGCGTCGCATAGTGAAAATGTGGCGCGAGTAGATAAGCGGTGCACCCGATGGACGCCGCTGGGGTGTCATAATGCTCATGCTACTGGTGCCTGGACGAATCTCCGAGCCACTGGCGTGGGTAGAAATTGTGACGGGAGGTGGATAGCGGAGAGGGGGAGTTGAGGGATTTTGACGGGTGGACGGTTTTTGGGTATAGGTGTGTGATGAATTAATTGAGTTTCGAATTTGGAATTGAGAGAGAAATTTTGTTTGGGTGTGGATCGTTGATTGGTTTTTATTTTTAGTTTCCGTTTAAAAATATAAAATATTTAAAGGAAATTTACGTTTACTTTAAAAGTACTATCAAGAGAATAATGTTACGGTAACTTAATGGATAATACATCTGTACATAAACTAATATATATTAATATTTATAAAATAATTTTAAATCAAATGAAATATTAAAATTTCCGTTATATTTTACAACGTAATCATTCGTGTAGATCTTGGGCTGTGAAGGATTTCGCACCAAACGTACCGCAGTACGTGCAGATCTTTCGACCGGAGAATAAACTGCACGTAAAATTCGCCGAACATGTGGTATGCGAGGACGAATTTAAATACGCACTTTTGGCGAACAACTGTACGTGTCCTGGTGCCTCGACTCTCGTTACCCTACTGTTGCACACGTCGAGAGGACAGTACGTACAATAATGTTTCAAATTATTTTTATATTCAAACTTATCATTATGCTTAAATGTTCTGGAAAATATACTCTGAATATACTTAGAGGAAAAAATTTTTGTTAATTTCTTAAATTGTTAATTTCGAATGTAAAATGCGTTTATAGAGAGGGTCAACAATCGCAAGAGGAGTGGCACAGACTGTACGGCAAGTGTTCGGGCAACGAAATCTATCACATAATCCTCGGCGACTCGCGCTTTTTCGGCGAGTACGAGGGCAAGTCTTTTACTTACGCGTCGTTTCACAGTCACAGAAAGTACGGAGTTGCCTTGGTAGCGGTTAGGCCAGCAGAGCTTCCCGAATTTTACGAAGACACGATCTTACTCAACCCAGGTTTGTCACGATCGTATATTTTTATTGCGATTACATTTTTACGGTATTAATTTATTTTCTAATTTCCTTCGAATGAATGTTACTAAATGAGGAGAATTAGAAAGTAATGTATAGTGGCGCACGAAACTATAGATTATCAGAAATCGATACATACATTTTTCATAACAATTAATGGCTCTTCTTTATTCATTAAATGCTAAAATTTCGTTTTTTGTCCACCCAGCAGTTGTGTTCGGAGCGCGCTTCGTACAAACTCAATTAAAATTCGTTTGATGTACAAAACTTGGTGAAAGAAAACGAATATTAAAAAGTATTAAAAAATTCTAATGAATGCAGCTTCAATATCATCCCCTTCCTTTTTTCCAGATTAACAGATGCAGTACCTATTCAATTAAATTCATTTTAATACTTTGATTGCTCTAGTTCATTCCTATTTGTAAAGAATAATTCGCTAGAGCCTCGTGTTTGTTCACGAAAAATCTGTTCCTGCAAATTAACAAAAGTTCTTTAAAAACTCAATAGACTCTCTTTTCTTTGTTGACAATAGGAGTACCGTACTGTATTTATCATTCAAATGAATGAAAACAATTTTTTTTATCTCTCAAGTATTATTTTCAAAAGAGTCGATCGAATAAAATGTAATGGATTTCAATGGAAGCAAATGAAAATTCAATAGAAAACAAAAGCTGTTTATCCAAACATTATTTCACCACACCCTATATACAATTCCAAAACATAGCATTTCTACAATTGTATAGAAAAATAGTTTCTTTAAAAGCCACTCACCTGCTAAAATACTAAACCGTCGCGACCTTTATCACCCGGACTTCCAGGTCCCAGACATATCATGAAGAAGACCGACACATGCTATTACATGAGCATCACGAAGGAGGAGAACTCGGCGTTTGTCGTGGCGAACAACCAAAGCACCGTTGCTGAACCCTCACAGGTGATCGTCGAAACGAAAGCCGATCCGAACAATCCAGCGACAACGAGTGCCGCGACTCCAGGCACCACGACGACCCTGACAACAGCAACGTCAATCGCCACGACGACGACGACGTGCGGCAACGCTGGTACAGGAGCGCCAATGGGCGGCAACGGTACTGCTAATCCTCTGCCACTCTGTCAATTGAGCGTAATAACGACGACGGACGATGACCAGGAGACGCCCACTACAACCGGGACGGCGACGACCTTTGACGCGTCCTGCCCTACAAGCGCCCCTTTCATGGGGCAGGACAGCGTGGATGTCGCCGACGAGGCTAATAGCCCCGGTACACCCGGTACTACTACTGCCACTCACGACAAAAGGGCCCACAACTACTACCACCACCACCACCATCACCATCACCACCAACACCCCCGACCCCCTCAGGTTATCTTGCAGGTCCCCCCTAGCACGCCCACACCACTCCAACACCACAACCTACTACTCGCATCCGATGTCCACCGTGAGTGTTGCATGCGGGCTTTTCGTGTATATATAATTATAATTAATATAATTATACTTTTTTATTCGATCATATATCGATTTCTTTCTTTCGTTACTTCTTTGTTTTTTATTCTACTTTTCGATTTTTATGCTTTGCCGAGCTTTTTGATGGACTTTCTTTTCTTCTTTATTATTTTATTGCCAGGGTTTTTTTTCTCTTCGTACGGTTAATGAATTGAAGAATATTGAATTAAACTCGTCATAAATCAAAGGATTCATTAGGATGGCATATATATAGAGCGTCGAAGATAATGAAACGAAATGAACTTTTTATTTTTGCTAAAGTGAAGATTGATATATATGCATCCTGGTTGAATTCAAAATTTTTTCTCTGTAAAGACTTCGTTTAAAATGCAAATTCTTCCGTTATTCAATGGTGTTGTTAGTTAACTTTTTAGATTGTTACATAAATTTTCTTTCTTAGTATGAATTAAATATTTTCATTTCATAAAGTTTAAATAGTATTAAAATCATATAGTTATTTTCAATATTTTTTAATCTAGGCGTAATTTACTTTGTATTTTTGCAATTTTATTACTTTAGGTACCACGAGGTGAACGGTACGTGATTAATTTGCTTTGCTATTTCATTAACTGCTTTCCATCGGCATACTGCATATATAGACAAAATCATTCTAACTATTAATTACTAAAGGGGCATTTAAAGTTTAGAACATAACTGCTGTTAATTCGTATATTGTTCAGTACACTGTAACTAATTACATTTCGCTGATTGAAAATTCTTCATTAATTCGATGCAGTGAAATTTGTAACTTCGTCAAATACAATAATTGATGATGTAATTATTAAAAAAAAAACATAACGAGTTAACTTACAGTTGCAATTTAAAAAACTCCATATTGCCAGCATTAAATTAATACTAATTAAATTTCTCTAAAATATCAAGATAAATAATATACACGTGTCATTCACCTCGTTACCATTAACATATCATTATTCTCTTAACTATAACATTTCTATTCCGTAGATTTGAGTAAAGTATACATTTGAAATTTTTCATCAGTTCATCATAATTCCGTAATATTTACTAATTGAAGCTGCATGGCCAGTCTAAACATGCGTAGCTTATCAGCTTGTCATTATAGTTCGCTCGTATACATTGTTATCGCATATTGTTACGCTGCCGCATGCACATTCATACTGTATGTAAAACCAAGTCTCATTTTCCTCTGTTTACGACAAAAGAAAAAGCTTCTACAAATTACTTGAAAACATCGTTACAGTTATAATGAAAAATCTTTGTTATTCAAGTTGATACGTTTAAACTGACGATCATGCTAATAAACGCTAATAAAAGTATATATATTTCAAATGATAATGTCAAAAATACCCGGAATTCAATGAAATCCAAATTTGCGGAAGCTCTCGTTCTTGACAACCGTTACCACTTTATCCATCACACACACACATACACACACACATACATACATATATATATAAACCAAAACAGCACAAATCCATTTCCACTTGATTTTATCAAATCTCGACTCTCTCTCGCATTCTCTCTTTTCCCCTATCGCGCGCCCTTAAGTGCGGAAACGGATCTCGATATTTACACTCGTGGGCCAATTTCTCTCGCGAAAGCCACACACATACATACACAGGGGGAGAGAGAAACACACGCTCAAAACGCCTGACAAAATGACTGACAGTCGCGCGAGCGAACATCGAGCGGCGAAGTGTACGGAATGGCGCGGGCGGGCCGGATAATTTCTGGGTCGCTTCCCGCGATGCTGAGAGATAGAGTGAGAGAAAGCCATATACTGTGTGTTTCTCTCTTACTCTCTGTGTGAATGTCTCTCTGTCTACGTGTTGGGTGCATTTGAACGGATGCCTGGCACTCGCGCTCATGACTCAGCCGAATATCCCTACGATGCGATGCGCTGTGTGTGTGTACCATGTAGCAGACGGGCGATGCGCTTCGCGCCATTTATCGTGCACGCACGCGCCTCGCGTCTGCTTTGTTAACCCTTTCGGAGGACTGAGCTTGAAGTATATGAGTTGGGAGTTGGGGGGTTTGGATATGGGAATAAATTTTCGTTGAAATGTGACACTGAAGCTTTAATTGATACTTTATATGTATACTTTTACAGATGAAAAGATTTTTTTTTATTCAATTTTGTTATTTAAATGGTTAGAGTGATAACAATGAAAATAATAAAGATTTTGAAATTAAATTTTATTTTACTGTGTGAATTAGTTGCTACCTCCGAATTGGTTAGAAGTTATTATAAAATTTAAGTGATTTTCGCACCGTAGGTACGTATAAAGAGAATCAAGACTTCTCACTCAGAATTAGTTTTTATTGAAAAATATTAAAAGCATGCTGTATAATTTCACTTTTTTGGAGAACTAAAATAAGGAACTTGATATTAATAGGTGAGTATAGTTCTACCTTAATAATGTGAACTGCATTAGTGGAATTTAAGTGAAATATAGAGACTATACCAGTAGAATTTTCATATTCATGAAAATTTATTATTAAATGCAGCGTTAAAAATTAGTTTAGTTAATATTCAAAATTGGAAGATACCCGTGTTGTAAATTTTAATTGTAAATACATGTAAATATTTCCTTTCTAGAACAAAATCAAGGTTTCTGAAAATTAATTCTGAAAATGAGAAATTCTCTTTTAATTATTATTAAGCTTTTGTAAAATAATTTACTCTCTAAATAAACTTAAACTTAAATAAAGTTAGTTGTGATAAACTAATATAAAGCTGCACTGCATTAATTATGTAAATAAATGTATATAAAAATTGAGTAGATTATTTTCTACTTAAAATTTGGCTTCGCTTATAAAATCTCCATGATTTATTCGATTTTGCATTTATCTATATATGCAAATATGTAAAATTGATAAATCGCAGAATTTTTATCAACCGTGTGTGGAATTGGACGCTACACTCAACAAAATATACACTTGGCACATATATTCACTTTACCACATTATGACCGCATACGTTTAGCCAGTATTGAAAAAACAAAATTTTATATATATCACATATTTTATGCGACTCACTTACGCAACACTATGTACAATTTTTCACTGCAAGATACTTTAAATTCGCTATATACTATCTTGATTGAATAACTTATTTAAGACGTACTTTCTAGTATAACTTCTCATAAACTATATAAATTATCTGTATTTGAAAAAAGTCTATAAAAAGAATTTTACATTTTAATTGTATTCTAACGAAGAAATTATGTAAATATTTAGCCCACTTACGAAAAAAAATAAAATAATATAAAAAATTTTTATAGACTTTACTTTGAAGTAAAGTAGACCACTATTCCCTTATATATATACTTATATATCTTTGAAGTATGGCTACCGCTATCTTCCCGTATCTCTTATATTAAAGTAACCACCATTATTTTCGTATCTATATATATATATACGTAGGCGACTTTTCTCTTGTACAATATAATCTATCTTATATACCATGCATCGAAAAAAGCAAAAAAGAATGCAAGCATATATATACATGTATATGAAATCTATATATATATATAATCGTAGACGTTTGACGAAGCGGTAAGGTAGTGCGCTTGCGTGAACGCATCCATCTCTCTATATATATATACATATATATATGTACACGTCCAAGTTTACCCGGACTTACGTAATATCGTATGTTTACACTGTAGCAACTTATCTCGATCCCGGGGGATTTGGCGACTCGAGGCAGTGTTTAAAGGACGGAAGTTCGTCGCCACAGACGCCAATGACCGGAAATCACCTCGATGTGCCACGCTCGCTCGAGCCAAATCCTAATCTGCTCAGCCCCGAAATTCTCACTCAGAGGCGAGGTAATCCAGCAGGGCAGCGCACCGACCAGGCCGGCGAGACTTTGTCGAGAGACTTATTGCACGGCATTAGCACACTCTCACGTGGGCGAAATTTTAAAGCGCTATATGCCGATCGTTCGACCGCCCACGCGCGCGAATGAGAGTTGTGTGTGGGGCGCGAAAACAATTTCGGCACAGTGCGAGGCAGGGAGAGAGAGAAAGAGCCGATGTCGCATTCTCTCTCTCTCTCTCTCTTTCGGGTTCTCTATGGATGAATGCGTAGATTCGATCGAGTTATTCGAAGCGTTTTAAAGGGATTTTATATGTTTCACTTTGTTCTTTTTTTGGTAGTGTTAATTAAATTTGCGCTTAAGAGTTGAATTTATGATTTTTTTATTAAAATGTATAAATAGATTCTTATCTTCTTTAACTCGATTTAATCTACAGTATTATTTTTATTTAGTTTTCTATATCACTATTCATTTAAAAAAAACTAAACGATGAAATCAATTTTCATTCAATACGGTTAAAAATAATTCAAACTAGTAACAGCACAAGTATGAATAAACTTATCACAGTTTTTCGAAAGTATTCATATTATATTCAGTATATAAATGTTTAAATTTTAAAAGTTTTAAATCTAATTTTATAAAATTTGATTATTCTTAAAAATGATATTTGTAATTTTATTATTCTTATAAAAAATCAAAAACTTATATAGAGCTTGAACGAAAAAAATCATCAACGGCTGTCCCCAAACTCGAGTTAAACTACTTCTATAAATTTAATATATATTAACGTATTTTCATATACTTTAAATAACAAGGTAGATTTTATATATTTTATAAAAAATATCCTATCTATTACTAAAGCCACTCTACTTTCAATATCGCTGACATTACCTTCTATATATACCATCCCGTTCGAAAAAATCCATCGGTAACCGCTCGACAATCACGCTAAGTTTACCGGGCCATCAAAGCTCAATTTGTCCCCCCCTTCCCTTCACCTCCCCGGAGAGCAAGGAAGAGGACTGGGCAAATCGTATATGTGTGTCCGTTCGCTGAATCGCATTTGTCCGCAGGGAGCCGAAGACCGAGCATCCTGCCAGTACCGGACATGCTAACGAGCTCAACCCTGCACCTACCCGGCCAGGAGTCCCTGGATCACGAGGGCGACGAGTCCGAGGACGAGATGGACGACGACGTGCCTTGGCGATCGCCCAGCGAAAAAATAGCGTGAGTAGAGGACATTTGTCCGATTCACCTTCTATCTGTGTACGTAGTATCTCTCTCTATATATATATATATATGTATGTGCGAGCGTGTGATGATGCCATTCATGTATACATATATATATAAACGCACATACACAAGTGTATAGGTTTCGTCTTTCGTCGTGTGGTAGAGAGTAGACACGGTGTGTGGAGAGAATGTTTACGAGTCCGCGTGGATGTCGTCGAAACTATCTGTTGCTTGTTTTCACTTGGATCTCGTTTGGAACTCATTTTATATTGTGTGGGTCATGGAATCTTCTTTCTTTTCAATCAATCTATTTGTACGATCTTTGACTCTCACTTTTTTTTATTATATTTTAGATCATTTATTATTTTAAAATCTGTATTGCACTCTATCTCATTTATATACACTCTTGTGCAATATTAATTCACGTAGAAAATGTCACCAGTATACCTTCCACCATATACAATATCACTCGCGTTAATTATATAGATGAATTATTAAAGTAACCTAATTTCCGCATAATGGACCTGCAAAAGTTAATTCGCTTAGCGCGCAAAAAGTATAGATTTCACAGGAGAGGTCGCGAAACGTAGCTACTTGTCGAAATCCGCGTGCTTTTTTTTTTAAAAAGCGACCTTTAGATGTGGCGAGGAAGTGGTTTCCTTTACGAAAGGCTATATAATACTTACTCGTTGCTCTTTTACGCGTAAACGGATTTTCGCAAAGGCATTCGCTTATACATTCGCTTCGAAAAGTAAGTTTAACGAGGACACTCTTAAATGCTCGGTGATGGGTGTACAATGAATATCAGAGGGAAGCAGATATTGAGTATCGTGAAAATTTAATGAAATAAACGTTAAACTCAAAGCGAATGCAACTGGAAATCGGCTTAAAGATGTCGATGCTTAATTCGCGATAATCTTCCGGTAATCTATTTAGCAAGGTTTACTGCTTATCAAAGCAATTTTGAGGTAAAAAAAAGGTAAAAATAAATATTTCATGAGGAATATCCTTCATAAACCTAATAAAGTAATACTTTTATTACACTAGACACAAAATACATCCAAAATCACCTACTTATGCTAACCCTCGTACTCTCGCTTCCACGTAGGACTCAAACCACGCGCATATATCCTCCTATATACCATCCGACATAAAAATCGCGTCATCTAAACCCACCCTCTATAACCGAACATCCAATCTCGACAACCGGGCGCTACCGCATATCCGTCTATATATCCGCAACATTCGACTCGCATCTGCATAATCCACGTGCGCATTGAATCTCAACCCATATACGACGGACGGATGGAACTGCACGTCATCATCATCATCGTCGTCGTTGTCGTCGTCTTACGAGACCGGTATAATACCAAACCGTGTATACACGACGACAGCTGTCACTCGGTAGCATATTAGCTTCCCTCGATATAATCGCTCGTCGTGTGGTGTAGAAGGTCGATTTATATGCTCCGCACGGTGGTAGCTGAGCTTTTATGCGATTTTACGAGAGGGATGGAAGTTTAAGACCGCGTTAAACGACGCGTACGCGCGCGTGCGTATGGAGAGAGAGAGCGGTTTATAATATTATGCGCGTGTAATATCGCCGACCACTTATTATACCGTCGTACGTAAAAGAGCCCGGTTTATCGTACGCACGCGCACGAGCTGTATAAGAGGGTGATGTATATAGAGGTGTGTTGGATTTATATATACATGGATATATAGGGTATATATATTTATTTGTGTCGCACCTGTCGCTATTGCACTTGGGATATTATATATATACATCGTGCGTGTGGTGAGAGTGGCTGTGTATGTGTGTGTTATATAGATCTCAGTATACGTGTGATGAATATCTGAAAATTTGCTTTCACAATATGAGAATCTGATTTTGAAGAATATTATTTTTTAATTTATTGTGAAATTAATTAGAGGGGAAATTCTTGTAAATGTAAAAGCAAATTTTTAATTTATCAAGATACAACTTGTGGATATGACGATGTTTTGTAAATGGTTTAGGTTCAATTTTTTAAAATATACAGAAATTCAAAGAAGGAAACTTGACCTAATAAATGCAAAAACATCGTCATGTTTAAAATAAACGTAGTGGCTGATAGAGAATTATGAATTATCTCTGTCACATAATTTAATATATATTTTCTTATCGTATATCAATGTTATTTGAAGTAGTAATTTTATTACTATTATTATTGTGTAATACGTAATGAATTTTTTATTTTTATTGTAGTGTAATATGTATTAGTAGAATGAAGACTCGTCTCCTTATTAATACATAAATCAAAGAAGATCTAAATTCAAAACAACATTTTTAAAAATTACTATAAATTTTTTCGAAACTCGCTAAAAAAATTAGTTTTTTTTTTCTTCAATTATCTAGAAAATTAGAAGTCTGCTACAGATTTTAGCTTACTAGTTCAAATACTCTTACAAGTTAACATACTTTAAGCAACATTGTCGCATTAAGATTATGGTATGCTCGACACAATCCTTCTTCTCTTTCCATATATTACAATCTTGCAAGTACGACTTTTATGTCTATGCGAAAATGCAAATATTAAAAAAAAAAAAAAATCAAGCGAGCTACCCTCCACATGCCTGCATCCCGACACCCCTCACACCACCACTTTCTCCACATTAAGTGAACAAAAAAAAAACGTATCTCGTGGATGTTTTTGATGTCTTCCTTATATCTGCATCGTCTTTGTGCACCTCTCGTCCTCTTGCCGCACGTCGCGCGCTGTCGGCCTGTGTCCCGCCCGCCCCCCGCAGCTTCAAAGGGTGAGTCTCACGCATATTTCACTTTTTCTCCTTTAGTTGTGTTTTTTTTTATTTTATCTCTTTTTTTTAATGTAGTGTTTGTACTCTATGGTCTGTCACGGATTGTGCGCACTTTTTTTCTCTCTCTATATATATATCTCTGTGTCCTCTAACGCTTTAAGTATGCAAACGATCGTAACTCTTGCATCGAGAGATTCCGTGAAATATAGAGATTTCGTGTGAGTGCATGCATTTTACAAAACAATTTCTTTCTATTTAGAACATACCTTGTATAACATTTATTTATAACAAATATTTTTAATACCTATAATATTAATACTTTACAACTAACAATATACTATTTTAAAATTTCATATTTTTAAAACTCTTTAATATTACTATTGAATAATTAATTTTGAGAAATTATTTGGGTTTTTAATTGTAGTTGTCAATTAGAAAATTATTTATTAAGACACGCAACAATAATAATTATAATATCTCGTGTATTTTTATCACAATATCTCTAATATAATATCCTATTTTTCAAATATAAACAAATTTCAAATCTATTATTTAAACTGTCTATCTATATATAATTAAAAATTGGCTAACGCGAAATTATTCATATCATTTTGAATCTCTGACAATGATTGTCTTTGCCTTATCGGTATAACGGCGATGCCCATCGGCAGACCAAGTGCACCTAGAAAAGTATAACAGATGAACGCTACGCACGAATCGGCATATACACTCAGTGTTCTATAAGTCGTACTCATACAAAATGCCACTAAATATATCAGACTCATGGAAATACCAACTGCTGCGGTTTTCATTCTACAAGGAAAAATCTCACCAGTCACTATTGGCAGAACTGGTATCAAACCACAGGAATATATGGCGTAGTAGATACAGAGCATAACCACCGTTGTAACCTTGCGATTTATAAATATCTGCCAAGAAGTATAAAACATTATTAGTAAAATAACAGGAACTTTAACTCGAAGAAAAACGTGAAAAAAACTTACTATTATCACGTCACACCTATCATCACTTGCCAGCTTGTCTACAGCGAGGAAGAGGCAACACAGAGCCGAACCAATGATAGTTACCATGAGAAGAGATTTCCTACCGCAAAACTGCATGGCAAATAGGCAGAAAATTATGGAGACCACGTCGATGAATGAAGTAACCAGTTCACCCATGTGTGGAAAGATTTGCTCAACGAGGGTTTGCGCATAATCGCTTATGGCCATAACACCGAACATTTGGCTCATACAGAGCATCGGTACGGTAAGTGAAATCAAAGGATGTAAGCTACTGGGGAAAATAGATTCCAGTAGAAGTAATAAAGGCTTCTGTGCGACAGATGTGTTGAAAAATTGCTGCATTGATTTGTACTCGTCATCGATTTCCAGAACAGTATTACGGCCGCGAAGATGTTTTAAGCATAACTTTGCTTCTAAAATCTAAAACGATCGAGAAAATTAAGAAGATTAGATTAAAAAAGAGAATAATGTTATTTTTTAATGGAAGATTAAGAGCATATGTCTTACCGTACCCTGTTTGAACAAGTAATAGGGCGACTCGATCATCCATAAGTAAATAGTTACCAGAAACGATAGCGGCATAGCCACCATTACACTCTGCAGTATCTCGATATCCACGAACGTACCGATCACGTTCATCCCGAAGTTCCCCAGATTTCCGGAAAACAGAATGAACGTACCAACGAGTCCTCGATTACAGGGTGTCGATATCTCCGCCACGTACATGATCGTCGTCACGGTGAATATTCCCACACCAACGCCTGCTACGGACGCTGCGGACATGATCATCTAATAACTCATAACATTCCAGCTCACCCCCCAACCCATAGAAAAATAGCCCTAGAAATCCTTACTATTCTATTGACGCCAGAGTTGATTAGGAATAACCAGAAGGCAACATGAACGCTGGCTGATAGAGCAAATGAGATGCGCCTGCCGTAAAGGTCATTGACGAGGATAGAGAGGATGCTACCGAAGCTCGCACCGATGTTGATCGTCGACTCCATCCAGGACTTGTCGAGATAGGCAAGGACCGGCGAGCCGATGCCGTCGTAAAGATAATTGAAGGACGGGTTCGGCCAGCCCATCGCCATCCCTGTGCTCAGCGCGCCCAAGCTTACTAAGAGGAAGAGAGAGTGAATATAGATTGAGTATTTTCGACGAGGCGTAAGAGAGGGAGTGAGAGAGAGACCAGCAAATTGAGGATGCGCACGGATAGATGAGAAATTGAAATTTCCAGAGGATGTCTGTATGGGTGGATGTAAATATAGTGCTTGCCTGCTGATTTGGTAATTGAGTATAGGATAGGAACAATTTTATTGGTTGTACCCGATACAAATTATTTCTAAAGATGGTACTGTGTACTCACGAGAACCGACGGTACCGCAAAAATGTTTGTTCTTCCGAAGACGCTTGATAAAGTTCATAATGGCGAGAAAGCAAAACCCAAATAACTTTCGTAGCACTTGTTTAGTTGCATGCTGTTTACGAACTTGGCGTACACTTACTACTAAGCATTTGCGCTTGACTCTGACGTTCACGGTCGGTCTTGTTCAAGTGCGCGTAAAAACTGATAAATGCCCGAGATAATCGTAAACTAATTTTCTTGGACTACTAATATAGTTGTAAAAAAGATAAAAACAAAACGTATAAGGAAGAACTTCCTCTTTTGACAATCAAGACGCGCGTCACGCGGCAGTCGCGTATACTCTTTTAATTTATTGGTTTCAAAAGTATACTACTTATAATTTATCTTGTTATTTCAAAAACTAATGATATTTTAGTCTAAGACAAAGTGATTCTTTTATTTTTTCGCGTATTATACCGCGTTTAAAAATATCGTCTAAATATTTTACAACCAATACTTTATATCTTTGACTTCCACGTATAAAAACCAATTCGCGATATGTCTGTTAGACTTTACGATCGTTCTAATACGAAAAAGAACTTCGATACTGAAACTCGCGTCCCGCAGTTCATACCTCAAAACCGCGAAATCGAATCTGCATTCTCGTGCAATCATTCTTCTTCTTCTTTCGAAGTCGCGGAGAAAATACCCGTAACCAAAAAGTTCAAAGAGTATACGTCACTGTACCTATATGTATACGTGCGTGCGTGCAAGACGTGTATATCGATGACACGTCTCAAAGACAAAGTGAAGGAGAAAAAGCTATAGATAGAGAACGATCGAGAACACACTGACACATTCGAAACGATGTTACAGGATCGTCAAGGGATTCCCGCCGGTCTCGCCGTTCATCGGTGTATCGCCTACGCTATGCTACCTGCTCAAAGAGAAGAAGCCGCTCTGCTGCCTTCAGCTCGCTCAGGTACGCTTTTCTCTCTCTCTCTCTCTCTCTCTCTATATATATATATATATATATATATATATAAACGTGCAATTTCTTACCTCTCTTGCTCCTTCTTCTCTCTTCATCCTTTTTTTCGGTGCGCCACAACTACCTACTATATGTACGCCCGCAGTCTGCACACCCACTGGTTTAACGAGATTTCCACTACCGGATCTCTCCTCGTCTTTCATCTCTCGCGAGTTCTCTCCATCCCTCCGCGTCGTCTTTTCTTCCTTGCGGCGTTGTGTATAGCACACCGCGGCCTACTTTGCAAACGGCACCTCCTCCTCACCCTCCCTCGTCTTTCTCTCTCTCTCTCTCTCTCTCTCTCTCTAACCAGAGTCTGCCTTTGTTTCAGGTCTGCGAGCACTGCAGCTACAGAAACGCAAAGGAGTACAATTGGCAGAATAAAACGATCATACTGGCGGCGGACTACGCCAGTAATGGCATTTATAATTTTATCATACCGCTGAGAGCTCACTTTAGGTACGTATATAGTGGGGGGATTGTAGAGCGAGGGAACGAGAGACCGAACGCAAATTTTAAATTCGATCAACCGCGAGTAGCGTAGTATAGGGAGAGAACAGGGATAGCAAGTATTCCCTTACGAGGGATTTTTTTAAATTGCCCTCGTTTTTTTACGATGCATATAGCTAGACGAGTCGCGCTGGGGTTGTAAGTTTTCTGGATAGTTTTGAGACTTTCATGAGGTTGATATGGGTAAGGGATATTTTATTTAATTGTATGGGATGATATGTGCCTTTAATGAATTCATATATATTAGGTGAGAGTATTATATTGTAGTTATAAATAAGAATTACTGTCTAGAACTATAAATAATTTGTCAAGATAAAATATAAATTCAAGTGTGAATTGTTGCAAAAAAACTTTGAATAATTTAATATACAGTCACTTAAAAGCTTGAAACTTGTTCAAAGTTTAAAAGCATTTGTAATTCAATAATTTTCAAATAATTTCGATAATTTTTAGTTAAAAATTTATAAAGTTTTTTAGAAAAAATCAAATCAAAGTGTACTTTAGATAAAAACTTACATAAGAATACGTTTCTTTTTATAAATGCCCAAGAAGAAAAAAACGATATCAGTTCAACGAAATGAAAAAGAAAATAATATAACAAAGTATACATAGATATACCGTATAAAGTGTAGAAAGTGTAAGTGTACTGACGGGCGCGGTTGTCGCTGAAATCTGTTTCCGCAGATCGAAAACCTCTCTGAACCCCATAATTCTGCTGCTGGAGAGGAGGCCAGAAATTGCCTTTCTGGACGCGATCTCGTATTTCCCCCTCGTTTACTGGATGCTGGGCTCGATAGATTGCCTCGACGACCTGTTACGTGCCGGCATTACGTTAGCGGAGAACGTCGTCGTCGTCAATAAAGAACTGAGCAACTCCGCCGAGGAGGATACCCTGGCGGACTGCAACACCATCGTCGCCGTACAAACCATGTTTAAGTGAGTATTTTCTCGCCTCAGGCAACGTATATACACCACCTATATGCTCGATAAATCACAGGCCAGAGGATCACTCGTATATACGTAAGAGTGGAAAGATCTTGAATGACATTTTTATCTTTCCATCGATTTTTTTCTCTCTTTTTTCTTTTATTTTATATCACGCGTATATAGCATTTTACGATACTTTTGTTATCCTTTTACTCTATAATTTTGACGCTTTAATAAACCATTGAATCCTGAGTAAAATAGAAACGACGTTACGCGCGTCAAGCGAAATTCAAAATAAACTTATCAAGTTGTTCTCGCGAAGCTTATATATATAAGGGAGGGTAAACGCTAACTTTGTGAAATATTTTGTCCTCGACAGATTCTTCCCCAGTATAAAGAGCATCACGGAACTGTCGCAGTCGAGCAACATGCGTTTCATGCAGTTCCGCGCCCACGACAAGTATGCCCTACATCTCAGCAAAATGGAAAAGGTACTCCTCAGTACTACTTCCGGTGACAACTACCCCGCTGAGCCTTCGCTGGGCTCCCCGGTAACATGATAAAACTCACTCTCTGATCTCTGATATATTATATGATGATATGACTGAATTTATATATATTATATATTATGCGGATCGATGGATCAAGCGATTGATTGCCGATTGATTTGTCGATTTGTCACATAGTAGGTTAGGTTAGCCAGTCTTCCCATCTTCGCTGCGATTTTCCGATAATATTTAATCATGCTGCGTTTGAACCAAGTTTTCATAAACGAATATTCAATATTATTATTATAATTATTATTACAAAGACTTGGTTCGCGCATTAAGTAAATAAATTTTAATATATTAAAATTGTAACTATTTATATCTTTTCCAGTAAATTTTGAAAGATGAAAACAAACATAAGTATTTGATATTTGATTAATAATCTATTTAAAAATATAAAACATTCCATAATAATTCTTTTACTATTCTGTATGACATATAACTTAACAGAATTTAATGTAGTTTTGCATGAATTTTAAATGACTATATCTATTTAGAAGTTTACTTTTAATTTCGTTTATCCAAGTAGACTCTTACTTTACATGTCTGTGTATTAAAATAGTTAACTTAATATATTAAATAGCCTAGAGTAAACTTTTCAACTTTAAAATAAAAATCATATGATTTAAGTCTTACAAAACTTCTATATATTCCACTTCGAGTTCTCAGCTCCTAAAATCCAGTCCATCAACCCCGAAATTCCTTAAAAGCTCCTTTTCCTCGCTCCCACCGTCACAAGCAACATTCCTCCGTAAACTGTTTTTAAACAGCTGATGTCGCACAGGGAAGCGCACCCATCGAGAAAATATCTAATAAGGAGATTGTGTCCCGAAAGCTTGACGAAAAAAAAAGAGAAAGAAAAACACCAGAGAGACGCTCGCGAGAGAGAGTCATCGTCGAGTCGCTTCCCTCTCTCTCTCTCTCTCTCTCTCGGCTCGCGATCTTCGGATGCGTACCTAGCCGACGTGCCCCGGGATAGAAATCCACTTTATCTAAAGTGCTCCTTCGGCCGTGCACTTTGGCCGGCGCTTATCGACTTTGCGAATAACTTCTTTTACGCGGCCGTAAAACGCGTCCGAGTCGCGGGCCCGTCGCGAAAAATGCGATGCCTCGATGATTGAAATATAAAAAGTCGAAGGTTCGCGTGGTGGAATGTTTTCTGATAATGCAATTTTTTTGTGTTGTCTCTTTTTTTCGGTAGTAGTACGCAGGTTCTTGGATATAGCGTTGAGTAAAAGTTGAAGTTTTAAAGGTATTCTGCTATTTTTTTTTTGTTCTTGAAAATTGAAAGATTTTTTGGTGCGAAGATGGGAACATAGCTATCTAATCGACGACGACAGTGGTCGAGAAGCACCTTTAGATATTATATATATATATGATTTGCTTGACTGATTATTTAGCTGATCCATTCTTTTTACCATCCTAGGCATGAATAATATTTTGTCTGACTCAAATCTTTTTATATCTACATATTTTGCATATTTATATATACATTCTTAAAAATTTTTCCCTTTTTAAATATATATTATATAATTAACGCGAGTATAAATATCAATAAAAATAAACTAATTAAATTTTCTGCACTTTTAATTCTCCAACCTATTTGAATTTTTGATATAAGCACAACTTCCTCATAAACTACCCTTTTCTTCTACTTTGACGATATAAAATATATACTACTGACAGACTATTGAGAATGTTTTGATTAAAATTTTTTATAACTTCATGCCTAGATAAGTATATCAATGTCATGCTCGTTGACCGAAAATGGCTGTTATTTTGGAGCAGACAGCTATATACAATAGTTAGAACATTGAAAAGTCTTAAAATAATGCATTTTGGTTAGATATTATATATATATACGTCAGTGTAAGCGCTAGTATCTCTTAGAAGCATGAGAAGGTTAGTAGAAAGTGACTATAGAACTAATTTTCGGCATACAATCGAGGAACGATGGGAAACCAATTTCTTTCTTTTTTTTTTCTTATTTTTTTTCAATCAAAATTAGTCTAGCATAATGCATATCATCGCTGACATTTTGCCTTTGTAGCTGCGCCAGCCTATATACGCAATATAGCACTAATATTTTGTTGACATTTATTTAACGAAGCAATAGCTATAAACAATCAAAAAGACATTAACTGAATTGGCGAAATGTACCGGTGGGCCCACAGCATGTGCTTGATCGTCTCTTAGGCTATGTGAAAACAGATAATTGTGAATATTATACATAAAAATTACGTATTATATATATATATTCATTATTGAATCTACCGTTATGTATACCTGATAGCCCTGTGAATATAAAGTAGATTCTGAAAGACACGTAGGTGTGTTGCTTTTTATTTTTTTTTTTTATGATCGAATAGTCAATGCTAAAGAATCGCGGCTTGCTTGTTTTTTGTTTCTCCCTACGCATGTGAACCGTCAACAGAGAGAGAAGGAACGGGGCTCGCACATATCGTACATGTTCCGGTTGCCGTTCGCCGCTGGTAGCGTATTCAGTGCCTCCATGCTGGACACGCTTCTCTATCAAGCCTTCGTCAAGGACTATGTGATAACCTTCGTGAGACTGCTGCTGGGCGTTGACCAGGCACCAGGTTCCGGATTCCTGACCTCGGTTAGTATCCTCATAAAAATCTATTTTTGTTTTCGACGTAATGTTATACTTATATCCTGATAGTTGAAATGTGATATTATTATAGTTGTAAAATTTTAACGAATGATTCTTTATTAATGTCACTTTAAATCATGGTACTAAACAAATTTATAAGTTCAAATCATTTTTTAAATAGGAATAGGAATAACATCATAATTTTAACAACATAATTTTTATTGACTAAAATATTAAATTTATTTGTCTAAAGTTTCGAGAGTTTTTTGAAATACTTCTATCTTCAGAACTATAAAAATTTATATACAAATTTGAGAGAAAAATTGAATACCATATAAAATATAGTCACATTTATAGTTTATCAAAATTATAAGAAGGTTGAAAATTGCGTCGTGATTTACGCCAATCTATGCAAAAGGTGACGACGATCGAAAATTGTTTTCAAAAAGTTGATAAGAATTTACAATATTTATACCTCTTTCTGAATTTGTAAAATTTTCAAAACTCTTCATTCGTCTCTTGTATACATTAAATTCAAATAACTAAACCTCACCGCGATCACCTGATTATCAACTAAAAGCATAATCTAATATCAAACGAAAATCCAAGTCGACTGCAATATAATAAGAGATCAATTAAAGAAATCCTTTAAATCAATAAAATGAAGTTGAAGGGAGTAAGAAAGCCACATGAAGAGAGAGAGCGCGCGTTATTGGAGGTTCTAAAATAGAGCGCTCGCGCTCGGCCGGTTGGCTTGGCCGGGCGGATATCTGTTACAGATGAAGATAACGAAGGACGACATGTGGATAAGGACTTACGGTCGACTGTACCAGAAGTTGTGCTCGACGACCTGCGAAATCCCTATCGGTATTTACAGGACGCAGGACACGTCGATTGTCGACACCTCGCACGTAAGTGTCTACCACCCTTACCTCCCCGTGTCGGGGCTAAAGTGCTTTAGGCGAACAACACATCTATATACTCACACACACACATTCATACACTTATATACACACACGTGCGCCTACCAGCACATATATAGATGTGGCTACGGGGAGTATATATACACACACGTTGGATAAGTCCAGTCAGTCGCCCTGTGTCTCTATAATGCGTTCGAAAGGGGAACAGCGTACTTCTCTCTTTTACAGAGAGGGAGAGAAATCCTTTGAAATAACCCTCGATGGGTGGTGATGGCTGTGTGAGTAGCGCATGGTTGTGGTCTCGCTCGCTCTTTCTCTGTCTCTGATATATATCTACTACACCTATATATAATCTATCCCTCCACGTATATTATTTTATTTTATTTTTTTTTCTGAATTATTGAATTCTAATGCCTCGTTACCACACTTTATATTATTATTATTATTATATGATTATATGAAGAAAATTGTCGCTCTTTGGTTATGACATGAATATGATCCATCGTCCATGTTATATGAATGAACGAACGGATACGCATTAACGTTATGTCTTATATATCTCTTTAGGGGAACGAGAATATTATATATACGTTTGAAGCTGACCGCTTATTTGAAGTAGAGTGTTTAATCACTGTTATATTGTTGATAATCAACGTGTATCGATTTATTTATATAAATTGTGCTATCTTTGTGTAGGGTGTAAAATGTGCTTTTCTTTCTTGCAGCCAATTTGGTGGATTTGTTATACTTATTTGAGTGTTTTTCTAGATAGAAAATCGTATGTATACTAACAATTTTAAGCTATTTGTGCATAATCGGCAAATATTTTGATATAGTGGTAGATTGTTGAAAAACAAATTTTTTAATTTAGATTAAATTAATGCAGAAAAATACAAGTATAGTAACTAAAACTACAAAATAGATGCTGTAATTAATAATAAATTTCTTTGTACGGTGCGCAATTAATATTCTAGATCACAACAAAACTATTTCAAACCAGTGATCAGCTATGTAACAAGAGCACGCACGTTGTTGCGAGTCATGTTCTCCACATTTATTCTACAATTATTTGCTCGCCCTTGCATCGTGTTAGATATCCACTCTGCATAACGATAAGACGTGTAAAACCACATGAGCTCCTGAATATCGTTTACTTTGTTAAAAAAAATATATATATAAAGTGATATTTTAGTCAGTTAAACTACTTTTGCAATTACTAAAAGTAATTTTGTAAACATTATTTTTAACCAAATCTAATTGTCTATTCTGACAGATAAATAATTTTGTATAGAAAAAAAATTCCTTATTTTTAACAAAATATTTTGTGAGTGACAAGCTCATCCATCTTGTTTAAATATAAATTGAATTAAAATAAATATTTGAACTAGGTTATCATATAAATATTCAATTGTATATTTATTTTAAAAGTATACTGAAACATTAAAAATTTAAAATTCAATTCAAACGACATAATCACATAAAACTCATACCACGACAACATATATTTCTCATCACTATATAATTCAAAGAAAACGAATTTCAACGATCCCTTTTGCCAAAATGAGCACATTATATATATACAATGGCGTGAATTTCAAATTAGCCACAATATAAGGAACAAAAAAAAAAACAAATATGTCATGACGAATGATCCTGCACGTATTAGAGAATGAGACATAAGATATACATTATATTATATTAATCTCAAGCCAAGAGCGAGACGCGCGATGACAATGATGATGATGATGATGACACACGCATTACAAGAAACAGATGCTAATCTCAATTCTGTTGCGTTTTAAGCGGGCGCGCGAATGACAGAGAGAGAAAAAGAAACGGCAGTAAGTGTAGAGCTATGCTTGTTTTGTTTTTTCTTCTCGACAGGGCGACTCGGACGCGGAGAGCGACGCCGGCGTCGGCGTCACGTACAAGATGCGCCACTCGGCGGCCGCGTCCTGCTTAGCGAATTGCACCACCCGCGACAAGGGTGCCTCAGCTGTGAGTACGGTCGATGTATGTGCATCACGAAAATTTTTTTAAAGACTTTAACAGACTCTTTTTTGCCATTTTTATTACTATTTATTATTATTACTACTATTTATTATTATTATTATTATTAAGTAAAGTAAAAAGTAAAAAACAAAAAAAAAACATAAAGTCTTCTTTCAAATTTTCAATATTTACTCAAATTTTTGTCTCTCTTTGTCTTTGCATTCAGCACAACTACTACTCTGTGGCCCGCTGCGATCGACTCTCTTTCTCTGTACTTGAATATATATTTACTGTTGTATAACGTTTCTATGTGTTTTATTTTATTTTTTTGATGAACGTTGCTGTGTTCTTGTTGTTGCTGTTGCTGTTGTCTGCCGTGTACATATATATATAAATACTATATACGTAGACATGTGTGTGTATGCTGTTTTATGCTCGACTCGCATTTTTTTGAGTGTACTCGCTTTGTCCATTCTCGCTGTTTTTATATGTATACTTCACCTTTTAGCTGTTTACGCTCACGTACACGCAATATGATGGAATAAAGTTGCGTTTTTCACGAGAAAGATGTTTCAGTTACATATACCGTTATTTTTGTTTATTTATATATGTGTGTCTGTGTGTCTGACCTTGAACTAATTGGTATAGGTTCACTGCAGACCAGTACATAAATATTGATTTTACGGGAGCGATGTATATATTTTATTCAAAGAGTATGTGAAATATTCGTGACTCTTCAAATAACTGTTTGTAAGAGTCTTTAGAAGATACAAAGTATTTCGTCTTTTTTTATATAGTAATATTTTAGACTGTTCAACTCGAATTTCTCAGAGACAAACTTTAAAATTTTAGATTTAGAAAAAGTTAGGTAGAGGTACAGAATTTTTAGAAAATCGATAATAAACTATCACATACTCTTTTCGAAGTAAAGTCTATACTATAAAAGCTCATATATTGATAAGAAGAAATAACTTCAGAAATGAGATAACAATTTATTTTACACTCTGCCTGAAGTTCTATTGAAACTTAAAGCTTACTTTAATATTATGTAATCTAATAAACAACTTATTATTTTAAGTTAATTGAGCTTAGAATCGTGCTTATGAGCTTTACTACGCTTATAAGCTTAAGGCAACAAAGCTTTCGATCAACTGACCATAAAAATTTAAATAAATGCTGCAATATCATACAAAAACAACTATACTATAATATTTTCATATCTTTGCTTGCATGAAAATACACGTGTAATCATCAGCTTAATTCGTTGATTACAACAATAGAAAAAAAAGCTCAACTATATATCGTTGTCATTAACTCAAATTATTTTTAAAACTTCAATATCGATATTTTCATTGTCTCCCCCATAAACTCAATACTTATCCTACACATTTACGGATATTACAACTCCGGTCTTTTACATTAGACATATTACTCGACAAAGATCCATTCGCCAAGAAAAATAAAAAGCTACGTCGTAATTGCGGAAGCTCTCGTCTATACACCGCCATTCCCTCTTTTTTACCGTTTCATTGATGCTACGATCGTAAATAGAACTCCGGCGGGAACGTGCGAGAGAGAGAGAGAGAGAAAAAAAATATTGGGAAGGTAAATTAATAGCAACCACCGGGACGATAAAGGCATTGGTATAATGGTGTCGTAGTCGTAAACCAAAACGCGTATACGAAATTATTGAATCAGATGAAGCTAGAGATAGCACGTTTACGGCTGCCGCGCTATTATAGATGAGACCTAGAATGGACGTTTAATGATCTCTCTCTCTCTCTCTCCTACCTTAATGAAGTATGCCTTGGTACTTACATTTAATTGTCAACTCCTTTATCTTTTTATATATACCTTCGGATGGTATATGGCTTATGGCCAAAATAATAATCAATAAAAGTCTCTGTCTATACTTCTATTACTGAAACTTCCGTTCAAGATGATATAAGAAAATAACTGACCTTAAAGTCTAATAAGTGGGAAATATACTTAGCTAACTTTACGGAAGTTTGTTTATAATTAAATTCTAGCTTCAACAAATTTCAACAATATGAATGGTTTATCTTATCTAATTTATTCCGAAACTCACGGACGAAAACACGCACAAAAATTTCACGAAAAATCACGTTTATCTTTTTCTTTTGCCATCATCGCGACCCTAATTAACTCTCATAACAGCCCCTAATTCACTTAGCTGCGTATATTTACGCAGGTTAAAAAAGAAAAACACAATTTTTTCCATCTTTCTCTCTCTCTCTCTCTCTCTTCTCACGCTTCTCCGCGCCGCACATTTTTCCAGCATTTTTTCTATTTCCTCCCCGAGTTTATCTCTTAGCGTTCATCTCTCTTTTTTCAATTTTGAATACGACTCCCTCTCTCTCTCTCTCTCACTCTCTGTTTCCCCTTTGCCCGCCTCTTTTGTCTCTTTATTCGACACTGGCGCGCGAGCGCACCGCATGCGTAAACGAGCAAAATGACGCGAGCTCGTACTATGTAGAGGTGTATATATACGTACGAGACGATGGAGGTGGGGAGGAGGAGGAGGAGGAGGAGGCGAGCTTTTACGACGGCCAGCACGTATGCTCTATGTGTATGTATGTGTGTGCAACGCCCGGCGCTGTCGCGAAAAAACGACGCGCGAGCGAGGGAGAAAAGAAGGAAGGATGACGGATAGGAGAAAAAAAAACGAGAGAGGGAAAGAGCGGCAATGTGTCGCGTTCCCGAAAAAAGAACCCCTTTTTTCGCATACGTATATGTACGTCTGTGTGCATATATATATATATATATACATTGCGTCCGCGTCAATCTGTCTTTCTCTTTCTCTGATTCTCCTTCGCTCTTTTACCCATGCGCGTATTCTCTCTCACTCACTCTCTCACTCACACGCTCTTTCTCACGCTCTGTGTCAGTGTGGCAGACTGATCATTTTGCCGAAGCAGGAAGTTCGCGCTTTCAGGTTTGCTTTCTCTCTTTCTTTCTTTCTCTCTCACACACACTCTCCTCATCGCGAGCGTGACTCGGGAGGAATCGAGTCATGGAAAGGCATTGATTTCGAGGACGACGACGGCGACGACGGGCAACGATGGGAGCAGAAAAGAGGGGGGAGAGAGCCTTCGGGATGGCTCTCTTTCACTCTCTGAGTCTTTCTCTCTCACCTACCCTTCCCCCCCTCCCGGCGACGACTTTTTTTCGTAAGAATGTTCCACATTTGCATTTGGAAATTATTCAATTATTTTTATACCTAGCTTATTCGAGAGTTGAGACGTACCGGAAAGGTGAGACTTTTTAAATAGAAGGCGTGTAGAAATGTGTTTTTTTAGTCTTTTAGACGCAAACGAGAGTTTTAGATTTAGAATTCATGAGAGGGGATTTCAGTTAGTGATGAAAGAAAAAAGAAGATTATATTACTCTTTAAAATGGAAATTGATTTGTAAGCACATGTTTTACTTACAATTGTAATTCTACACTTAATGTTTGTACACCAGAGTGTAAAAATTTTTATGTATACCATCACATAATCATAATTATATGAACAAAAGTTTCCATACAAATTCATGCGTATTTTTAATTTTATTGTATGTAGTTAAATATTTTATTTATCATTATTATTGTCTATTTTTAATTCAATGTATCGTATTATTTTTTATTTTCACTCAATATCATCTATTATCGATGATACATTATACGAATTAAAATCTTCATTAAAAATTTTTGCACGCTTGTGTACGAATAATTGATGTTATTATTTCACTCTTGTACACATATAATTGTTTTTAGTCATACTGTGTATTTTTACGTACTAGTCAGTGATAAATTTGTAGTAAATGAGATTTAAATAATATAAATTAATATAATATAAAAATCAAGTTAGTCTTAACAGTCTCAGACTAGGTGTGACAAAAGTGTTTTGCACAGTTTTAAATGAAATCGTTAAACAAGTACATGACGATCGACCGAGTCACGCACGATTTTGCTGCATAATACAGCTTTGTTTTATTTGAATGGGAGGTCATTGTAAAAAGCAATCAAAAACTGAATTTTTACATAAACGTTATTGTTGTAAAAACATTTTTTTCTTAATTTAGAAAGTATTTTATTTGTATAAACATTTTTAAAATATCTATATAGATCTAAAGTATCAGTTAAATAAAAATTCATTTTCAATTATTCTATATCATATATTTATCTTAACTAATTTTATGTATATAACACATATTTAAATACAGCAATGAATTGACTGAAATAAATTTTAAATACATTT
This sequence comes from Torymus tubicola, assembly GCA_035583055.1. Taxonomy (NCBI): domain Eukaryota; kingdom Metazoa; phylum Arthropoda; class Insecta; order Hymenoptera; family Torymidae; genus Torymus; species Torymus tubicola. The sequence continues at coordinate 21,212,052 of JAWWEQ010000010.1, read as the reverse complement.
AAATTAGAAGATTAACTTAGCTCTTTCTACTAAATTGGTCTAACCATATACTTATAACATTTTCTATACTTACTATATAAATGTAACGCATGAGCTATACTAAAGTAAATGTTTCTCTTCATTACAGTACCATTGAATTATAATACCTATATTAATTTTTTCAGCATACTTTACAATAAATCAAAAGTAATAATAAAAAAATTCAATTGACCAAACGATTCTTTTTACGATGTGTCGCTCCCCGATTTACAATCACCAAACCATGCCGCTTCTCTCAAAGTCTAAAGTAGCCCGCCTCTCTTATGTTCCGCTTCCGCAACTGGATCCACCATCGCCAACAGTACTCGGTGAGCCTGGGCGACGAGGCGCGCGACAATCACGCCCAGCAGATCGAGCGCGCGGAGATCGCCAACCTGGTACGCTCGCGCATGGAATCCCTGAACCTACCGATCGCCGATTACGACGACGTCTCCGAGAAGCGCAACAGTCTCTCCTACGTCATCATCAATCCATCATGCGACCTGAAGCTCGAGGAGGGCGACATTGTCTATCTCGTAAGGCCGTCGCCCTTCTCAGCGCAAAAGACGTTCGAGCGGCACAACTCGCGGCGCAAGAGCAACATCAGCTTCTGCTCGGCCCAGCTGGTGGCGCAGATGAACGCAGCTGTGTCCTCGGCGGGCGGGGGCGGCGGCGGCCCGGGTAGCCGACGCGGTTCCGGCATTGGCATCTCCAGGGCGCCGCCGCTCAGCACCACCAAGTCCAACTCGTTGTCGCTGCCGGATAGCCCAACGGTCGCCGGCAGCCTGCGCGGCCGCTCGAACTCACTGCGCGTGGTTGATGATATTCTGCTGAGGCGCAGCAACTCCCTCAGGTGAGCACTTGTCGATATTTACATGTAATACTTATTTATATCAGTTCGAGTGTGATTATGGTCTCTGGAGGAGTAAAGTTTTTCTGGATTTGTAAGTGAACATTAGTTTGAGAGCTAGCTTGCTAAAGATATATATAACGTAGACGTTGATTCTTGTCCGTCAACTTTGATTGTCCGAGTATATATATACTTATAAGTGATTTGAGAGGTTGATTTCTGTTAATCGATCGTTAATAGAAATAATTTTTGCAAATTGCTGAATAAGTAAGGTAATTAAAAATGTGTAATTTTATTTAGTTTTAGACGTTGAGAATTGAAAGCATTAGAAGTGTTGACTTTCACTAATCAACTTAGTCGCTTTTACGTTTGATTTAGAGTTTGAATACTTTGACAGTTTAGTATTTCAGTTCAGTTAGTTAATACGAGATTGAAATTAACTTTGAGACAAACTTTTCAAGAAACCGAATCTCAACCCTAACCCTAGTAGCTTTTCTTACATGTATTTATTTTAAGTTAGAAAGCGTTGGCCATGGTAATCGTCTGCAAAATTTTTTATGGCCAGCGGAGAAATTTGATATGGAGTACCTCTAATTATTTTACGTGGTGCCGTGACGTCGCCAGACAGACATTAATGACGCTGATAATTTTTTAATTGGGTTAAGTAATTTTTTCAATGTGTTTTTTATGCATCATGTTGTGCAAAATTGGTGGCTTTTTTATTCTATATTATGTAATTACGTAATTAGCTTTGCCTTACTAGTTAAGCTTAAGTCATTCACTGTTTATTTTTATCTTTTTCATAACATTTGCAACTAACATTAAAATTTAGTTGTCACAATCAAATCAAAGTACATATTTAACAATAATCGCAGTAGAAGTTACTACAATTTCGATAATCATTTAAATATTGTTACTACTTAAGAGAAATGACGATTGAACGAAGAATAAATTATTAAAAATCATTTCATAATAAAAACGTTAACAATAACACGACATTCAATCATTAGTGACTGATCTTGGCTTTTTTAATGCAAGTGGAATTGTTCTGAGAGTTATGCCCATGGTTATACTTGTTAGCATATTAAGGCAAATCCAATTATCAATAATGTCAGGGTCATCTCTTCAATTATGAGCATAGCGCTATCGATATAATTTACTGAAAGTTACATTGGCTGTTGCATAATTTTTTCAGCCACGTTCTCTTACTTACTTACTAAAATTTTCTAACGTATGAGGTGTTAACGTAATTTTTATTATTAACTTATCAGCGGTGGAGGATACCAGTTTCAAAGACAGTTCATGCAAAATGATTTTAAGGTTCCAGGGGGCTGGCATTTTACAAATTGAAAAGTGTAAAGAGCATGTAAATATACTTCACCTTGTAGTCGTTCTCACTCACGTATATAATACATATGCAAATATCGATGTAAGTATATCTATAAAGCGTAACCAGATAAATAGTGTAAGCGTTTTAACACATTTGTAATTTACCAGCCTTCTCAATAATGACACAAGTATAGAATAACAACAAATAATGCAGAATGTATCTTTGAAACTCTGGCACCTTCTACCGAACCAAATTATCATCCACAACTATCTAACCATATCTTTTCTTGGTGATCCCCCATTGCAGGCAGGGCTTGAGCATCCCAGCGCGTCGGAAGAGCAGCCTCGAGGATATCGGTCTTGGCTCCCTGTCGCATCCCTCCAACCACAATCCCATCAAGATCGCACTGAACGGCTCGATTGGTCTGGAGGTGACGCCACCAGAGGAAGGCGGTTCGCAAGCTGGTAGCACCAATGCTAGCAACACCGGCATCCTCGACGTCGGTCTACCGTCGATGCCTGTTCTTGGAGCAGGTCTATCTTCCTCCGTTGGTCTCGGTGGCTCGATGGGTGGATTGTATGATCCACCACCCACGTATTCGGGTCCTCAGTCGTCAGTGGGTGGCTCGTCGACGGGTCAGCTACAGGGAGCCACACAGGATCCTCAGCACATACAAGGGACGATAGTATGATACAACCTTATGTGGGGACGCAGGCTCTCCAGCGTAGTGCGAAACAAATGGTTGTAGCGTGCCCCACGTGCTTTAGGACTAACACTAGTTGCGGTTTAGCATCATGATACTTATACTACACAGCGTTCGTCATTAATATCGTCGAGTTGTTTAGTTTGTTGAAATCTACTGCTGCTGCTGCTCATGCCGACGCGTTATTATTGTAATTATAAGATTTATCTATTGTTATGCGGAGGTGCTATACGAGGATGTTGAGTTTGCTGCTGCTGCTGATAAATTTTTGTTGCTGTTCTGTCGGCGCAACACGTGTGTAGTTGACGAAGAGTGAGCTGATGGTTTTCTCAGGAGATTTGCGTTGCCATCTGTTTATGATAGGACGGTCTATCTTACGGTTTTAATATACAATATGCAATTTTGAAATGTTTAAGATTTTCCACTTAATTAAAGAGGTTCAGCGGTTTATTGGGAAAATCGTATGAAAAAAATAACATGATATTTGATTTTTGTCTACTGTTTTATGGACCAGGAAATTCCTGTACCTAGGCAATGGCCTCTCAAGTTGTTCGGAACCGACAACGATGGAGCTAATATCGCCAAACTAATTGAATTTTTTTTAATAGAATAAAAAAAATTAAATAACATTATTTTTTATCTTATTTTGAGATAGAGTATTTTAAGTTACATACAAACTTCCAGCTTTCAGTAATGAATCTATTACAAGTCATTTACAAATTTTTTTATTTTTGTTTAAAGAATATTGTGTACGTTCTTTGAAATATTCCTAAATTATAATTAAGTATTTAACTATATTATACTTTTTTTTTTACATAGCGATATTAAATGAGGCGATAACATTAAATTAGGTACAAGATTTTTTTGAACATACAAAGGACAAAAACACCCCGACAAGTTTATGTTGTCAAAATTAAAAGATAGATTGTCCTATTACTGCCACGATTTGATTTGTGTGATTTCTGGAATTTCATTTGTGATTCACGCGATGATTCCGCGACTACAAGAGAGAATCACGCAGGACTCTTCGAACCTTAAGAAGCTTATTATAAAGTAAAGCTGGCAGTTCTTAGCCACATGAGAAAGAAACTAGTGATTTTCGTTCGATTCTAGTATATATATTAAACGGCGTATGAAGCGTATGAAAGTGTGATTTCGAAACGCCTCGAATGCGGAGAGAAATATATATACATACACATATATATTATACATTCGCCATGAGAAAACACGACACGACAACGACTTTCGTTGCGTTACGCGCACACACTACGTGCGCATTAGTGGATACTGTAACGTAATTAAAAAATACTCCCAAAGAACTTTACAAGCTTTAGCGACTTCGAGTGCCCTTTAAAAACGAATGATTATGACATCCTTGTCGATAATTTTGTACTAGAGGGAAAAATATATACATTAATTAAGAGAATGGAAATTAAAACAAAAGTCTATATATATAAAAAAAATGATAAGCTAAGAAGTTATAATAAAAAAAAGCGAGCGAAATGAGATAGACGACCATTTCAATTCATATCACGCGAGCGTCGTGCTAGCGTATAAGTTTCGTTTAAGCCTGCGCGCGATGACACAAATATGAATGTGAATCGAGATCGTGTATATGTATAATTATAAGTAAACCTCGATTTGCGGTGTGCGTGTAAGAGTGGTTATAAAAATATGATATATAGGTCATTTTTCGAGTATTAAAGCGCTTTGAAGCCATATTCTGTCCCCTGTCTTAATTGTCATAATTTACAGAAAGCGTACACTCATGTACACACCGACACACACCTTTGCGTTCAACCGTAAAGTCTGACTCAATGCACATCAGGATACGTATATATGTATAAGCTAGCACGTGTACTTTTTAATTGCTTGAGCACTTATTCGTACTTTTTGGAGAGGAAATTTTCCTCTTCAAATTTTGCTAGAGAATAGAACGATAAAAATCTCACAATCGTCGTTTTCTCATTATTATTGAGACCATTATTACGTCTTTGTAATTGAAAAGCTTCATTTCAATGCGCAGACACGAAATCGTTGAAAATGGGACCTTTAAAACGAATGTAGTTATTCTAACAAATCAATGTGAACAGATTGGACAAAAAAGTTTCTTTGAAGGGATGACTAATTATGAAATTAGATCAATTGCTTAATTTAAAAAGATTTTCATATTATTTGTCAATAAAAAATGTTCAGATTTAATGTTATATACAAATAAAAGTATAAAAATCTTCAACTATAATTAGATTGTAGTTAGTATTATAATTTAATTTAATTATTTTTTTAATTCGGAACCTTTTCTGTTCATTTAATTGCAATTTACTTCCAAGTTATTTCGTAAATGATAGTGAATTTTCATAACAGTTTTTCATTCAAATATTTATTCAAACGCCTGTATGAAAAATTCTGAACTAAAAAGATACTTTTTGTCCATGAGTACGATGATAGGAAATAAATTAAACTGATTAAAAAAAAGTGATGTTATACTTAGTAACTTATAATTATTCAATCATATATAACATAGTTTAAAGTCATTTAATTAAAAAGAAATAATATTTATAAATATATTTTAAATAATACAATTTTCTTTCGACAATCTATTTTATCAAAGTTCAAGATTAAAAGTAATTCTTAATAAAAATAAATTTAGTTGTTTTTAAATTTTAAACTATTAATTAGAAAAACAGTTTTTCGCTGCACATAAGTGCACATTTTCGGTACATGCAAACAAAGAATGTTTACATACCTATTCTGATTAAATCGAAGATCGTTATATTTAATTATGTACTGGAAGCTCAAATTGATATTTAATGTGTTTTATTAAAATCATGTATCGCTATATCAATGAAAACGGGTACTATATTATTCACAACTTAAAATTTGGTGACCAATTTTTACACTTTTTCATACTATACTCTTAATTTATTCAAACTGGCAATCTTCAGTAACATTTTGTCAATCTTGTATACTTTTTAAGTCCTATTAAATTAATGTTAATCCTTTAAGATTAATGCTTCACCGTAAATGAACAGAAAATCTACAATATAAATGAAAAATAAGTAAAAAGCGCCCCATCACGTTTTCGAGGAGATTAAGAACAAGATTTCTTGATTATCGCCTGAAGTATCATAAATTAGTCACAGCGTTAAATATATTAATAGGGAATTATACATATAAATGCATATACAAATTCGAAAAAAGATATAAAATTTGTAAATAGATAAGGCTAGTCAAGTATTTTTTGGGAGAGACAATTTTCTATTTGCGTCGTCGTCAAGAGTGCGCAAAAAATATGTAATGAAGCGCCGAGTGCCCGGTATGTATCACGGTTTTAAGTAACAAAAAAAAGATGAATGCTCGAACCTTTATAGTGTCTTTCTTATAACAAAATCAATATACATATATTCTTTGTTATTTGTAAAAAAAAATATCCCTATGTACTTTATCTTGATCAAATTTTTACTGATCGATTTCCACAATTATACCTCTATTGTACACAATTTAATCTTTAACAACAAGATTATTTTCTCAAAGTTTCAAGATCACGTTAATTTATAAATCTTGAATCAATTGTAAGATGTAGCCTAATTGTTATAAAAACGATTTGTTGGTGCTCTTATTAAAAGTTACTATTATGTTGTATATTCTTTATATATATTTAAAAAAATAAATTACAGAAAACGTTATTATTCAATGTTTGTTAAAAAATAACGATATAGTTTATTTCGTCAGCTGAAACTTTTCATTGATTTTTCGAATATTAAGCATGAACGAACGTTTCTTGTTTTCAAGTAAGCTTATATGTGTCCTTCAATACTCGATAAAATATGTAAATCGTCGATGAATCTGCATACGATTACAGCGCGCCGACTTTTGTCTTTCACTGCGTCATTGATATTGCAGGAACATTTTTTCATGTATCAAACAAATTCCTGAAATTTTCATAACAAAAAAAAATGAGCTATAGAACGGATACTAGACGCGTTCAGTTAATAAAGAACTTAGTAACTTTTCTTATCGTGAAATGGGACTAGGAAAACAAAATAATACGTTGTTTAGTGTTATAAATAATGAAAAGTCAAGTGAATCTTATTCGACATTAATAAATGCAAAGCGTACGAGAAAGAACGTTATTGTGATAGATTGGAGGAAAATTATCTTTGAATCCCATCGTATAGTATAAACTGTAGTGAGTATTAAATTTCTAAACATATATATGCGAATTTTGAAATTTAAATATCAAAGTATATAAAATAATTATTTTTTATAAAATTAAAATTGCGTTGAAAACCGGGACGACTGTTTTCCTCTCTAACGCAGTAACGTTTCACTTGTCGAAAGAAACTAAAGAAAAAAAAATTAGCCTATAGGTAATCGATATTACGTAAAATGTGCGGGAGGAAAAAAATCGTATGACCAATTATTTTCTAGCAGATCACACGTACATACACCAAAACTATAGAGAAAATTCGTTCGCAACGATCGATTTCCACAAAATGATCCGATAAATCAATTCCATTGTTTCCTCGTATATTCGCGCATGTTCATAAGTTCCATGCGAAGTAATTATTATAATATAATGAATATATAAAAATATACAATGTAACGATTTTCGGGAATTTCCGAGGAAACAATAGGAAGTATAGTCCTTAACATTTTTTCTTTTTTTTTTTTTGAAAAAAAAATCACATTCCCTTCGTGCGTACTACAAACGAAGCGAAGTTATATAAAAGGGTGTGATTTGCGTATAGGATACTTACTGTATGCGTATAATTGAGCGACCTGCTTTTTTTCAACAGAAAAAAATAAAACCAACAATGTGCAAGTCTCACGGAAGCATCGACTATATTTCTCCTCTCACCCTTTTACGATTCCATGTAGGTTTTAAGCGACTATCCCAAGTATTTCTTCGACCAGATCGCGAGAACGAATGAGGAAACGCAGAGAAGTAACGGAACAAAAAAAAAACACGAAACGATAATTACAAGATAAAAAAAAATTAAGTAAAAAAAAACAGACACAACTGTAAACGGCTGTACGTAATGTAAAATAACAGAGATGAAAAAAATGTAAACTATATTACGTGTGCAGCGCTCGGCAAATCCGATCGCCTGCATACTAAGAAAAATTTATTAAATAAATTATTATAAAGCGAACATATTTCTTCATTTAAAAGCCCATAACTTCGTTTTCTAGAAAATTTATTTATTTTTTTCAGTTTTTGTTCTATTAGCTAAAAAATTGTAGATACATTTTTGCATGCAAGGATTAAATTCAAGAACTGAACATTAAATAACATTACCAAGGAAGAAAGGGTAAAATGAATTTTTCCAAGGAAAAAGACGAATTCAGTATGTAAACGAGATTTTTTATTTTACGTATTAAATACATAATTACGTCAACGTAAATCAAGAGTGAAATTGGATAGAATCATATCCACAACGATATTGCTTTCTCATCATATATAATAAAATATCGATGACCTACGTTCTCCTCGAAACCTTATAGTCTTTTCGTATCTTACAACGGCGCGCTCCATATCCTTTGAAACGCGCGGAATGTACGTGTCTTTGTTTAGTTATTTATTTATTTTCTCTTTTTATCGTCAACTTTTACACGTGTTCAACCACGCTCGCAGTCGTATTTACAAAATACGCGTATCATTAATAATTAACGTTAATCATCATTATTATTTTTTTTTCTTTTATTGTTTCGTTTAAGAAAAAAGTTTTCGCAATCGCGCAAAAGCCTTCATCTACGTTTGGTGTAAGAGTATAATACACATCGACAATCGTCGCTCGACATTACTTACTCTTCTGGTTTTTTTTTTTACTCTTTTCAATACAAAACTGACAATTTGTATATGGTATGTGTTTGTATAATATATATATCCATCGCGATTTCATTTCATCGTATCCAGGATACACTTTTATACTTATTTCGAAGTAGACGCTCGTTCGTTCGGCATATTACACTCGAGTCGATTTAATCGTATAAGTTGCGCAATATTCGCGTCTAAAGCAAGTCAAAAGTATAAACGAAGCTTTAAGAGAAACTGAGCGATAACGATAATTCTTAACTTTGTGCGTTACATCGGTCACTCGTCGTCATCGCTCCTCATCTCTCCAACTTCTCCTAATCATAAATATACAAAATTAATCAAATTCGCGTGTGAAGTAACTAGTAATACTAGGTAAACAAACTACCGTAAAAATACTTCGTCGTAGTCGTCGTCGTTCACCGTCTACTTCAAAATATCGAAAAAAAAAAGAAAATCGTCTACCCTAAACGATCGATTCAAAAGAAGAAAGAGAAAAAAAAGGGTATAAAGAACAAAACGAAACGAGAAAAACGTATACAACGTTGTTGTAATTAATCATCATTCTCGTTACCATCGGTACGTATATATACCATAATGAGTACGGTTAGCGTATACGATGCCTGCATTACCGACGGCGGGCAAATCGAGACTAGTTCGCGGGTGTCGGTGTCGGTGCGGCTGTCGTAGACGCCGACGACGTCGTCGTTGTTGAAGCGGCGGCACTACCGGCGGCCGAATTGGCCGCACTGGCTGTAGGTCATGCAGCTACCTTCACTGGCTTCGGTACGTTCTCGGTGAAGTGGCCGACGATGTTGCCCCGTGGATGATAGCACGCGACTATTACGCAGGTACCGTCGCGCTTTGCCATGGCGATGCCCATGTCTGTCGTGCTCCTCCACACGATTTGTGTAAAGTGACCTGAATAGGGGATGTGATAAATGGATTAGAATTAAGTCGTTTGCGTTGCTTGTTTGAAACTATTTGTACTATTAGAGAAAATATTTTTGGAAAAAGATTAAACACACTTGATAATATTAATCTTTAAGTTTAGAAACATTTTTAATACCGCTTATTCATTTTGTAATAACGATTGAAGCTTGAGTCCTTTATGTAACTGCTTTTTTTCTATTACTAAAATTTTAAAATCGTCTTATCTTTTGTTTTACAATTGGATGCATTCTAATTAGTACGCAAATTGCGTAACATCATTGGTACCCATAATCTCTGGTTTTCTAACAATTAATTGCACTTATTTAATTCCATAATTTTTTTCAATTTGTAATTACATGATTGCTTAATATTTATAGATGATAATTTGGAATAAAGAATGCAAATCGATCACTATACTCACATGTGTTGAGGACTTTAGGCTCGATACCAAATTTATGTTCCTTCCTTTCAGAGTACCATTTCGAGATGACTTCTCGAGGTGAAACGATAAGCTTGGGATCTGAACATTGCATCGAGTAAATGTTCTCTCCGTATGGTGACGACGACTGTGGTATGAGTTTATTGGTATTCAGCAGCGTACACGCCCATGACTGCGAATAAAAATATATTTATTAATGATACGATAAAACTTATTAAATAACGCTCTTTATGTTATCATTATTAATAAATGTGATATTACGTGCACGCAATAAAAAGATAGTTTTTGAGTCTTGATTATTTGACAAAAACTGATAAAATTCTAGTAAAACCGTGATAACGCTTATCAGGTAATAACATTTTGATGTTCATGTACCTTATCGATTAAAATTTTGTTGTTGTGCTTGATTTGCTACAGATAAACGTTATTAAACCATCGTTGCTTCTTTTTTTTTAAATGTTTTCCGCTACGCTTCAGATGATTGATTTAAAATAACATACACATAGAGATAAAAGTTTTAATATTTATGGTTGAATTTTAAATCGATTAACATTATGTCCTATGCAAATATATCTATTACGTTCGTACTGAATAAAGTGCTAAGCATAAAAAATTGATTTCCGTAGACTATTAACAATCATTTAAAATATTTAGACAGTTTTGCTAATTGCTCAGTTCATATTATTCAATTAATTTATTTGGCTTCCCGTAACAACAAAAAATTGACATAAAAGCTTAGTGTACTGCTTATACAATGCTTTATCTGTAATAGAAAATTTACATATTTCTTGTAAAAACAAAATTCAAAGTTTTAAAAATGAGCAATTTATCAGAATTTCAATCATTCCTTTTACAATGGTTCTTATATTTTACTATTTGGTCGTATTTTTTTTATTAAATATTATATAATACGATTCGCTTCATTATATTATATTCAGAAGGTAAAGGATAACAAGAAAAATAATAAACGATCAAGAAATACACTTTTTTAGTAAAAGCTTTTGAAAAATCAAAACATCAAAAATACATGCGACATGTCACCTTAGCAACAATATTTATACCTTATCTTACAGCGCAAATAACAAATATCACAGTATCACAGAAACAAGACCTCGACTACCTCTCTACACAAAAAAATCATCACTCCTTACATTCATTCACAATTTATTGCATTTTCAACCCAAGAAACCAGTAACCCCTTCCCCACACATTCAAACCCACGATCGCACGCAGACGACGTTCACCTTGGCCGCTGAGCAAAGATCCGCGTTGAGCCTCAACTCTGGTACCCTGTGCTTCTTCCTATACTCGTTGTGAATCTGCAACGCTTCACGTTGCCATTCCCTCTCATCTAATATCTTCGGTACATCCGGACTGAGACTTTTACCAGGTTGTGGCGACGACGCCGTTGACGATGCATCACGTGGTGATAGGACGTTTTCAGCAAAACTACCCAGAAAGTTTCCAGCTGGGTTGTAGTTGGCGACGACGTAGACTTCGCCGTTACGGTTGCGTGCCATACCAACGCCAAGCTCAGTCGAGTCACGCCACACGACCTGCGTGAAGTGGCCGGTTTTCAGGGTCGTCGGTTCTTTGCCATACACGTGTTGCGATTCCTCAGCGTACCTGAAGTTGCAATTTGTTGCTTTTATTTGTGCCGACGGGATGATTTATATACGGGTGATGGTTAGGGACTGCGGCATTTATTTGACTTTGTTCGCGCAAACAGGTTCCTTCTCGTATAATTCATTTGGGAAGGGGGTTTTTGTAAAATGAGTTTTTAGTTGTGTACTTTTGTTGTAAGAAAAACATTCATGTACTCGTTTGTCTGATAAAAATTTTGAGGAATATATTTATATTCTGAGTAAAGAGGAATGGCAAACCAGTATATCCATCACTTCTTGCGCGTAAAATCGTTTTTACTTTATGTCTTTACTGAAAGAGTTTATTGAAACCAGTAAAATTCAGTTTTCAGAAAATTTCATGTTTATTGAATTGTAAATTCTCTCGGTAATTTACTGATATTTTTGGTACTACTCGAACACTGTGTTGAAAGCGCGGTCTCTCTCCAAGTCATTACATGTACTTTAGGAGATGCTGCAGCATCCATCATCGTTAAAGTCGCGCTCGTAAAATGGTAGTTACAAACTTGCTAGTAAAAGGGATTCGTAGGCTCGCTCGCTCGCGCGCGCGCGTGCTTGCATCGCATTATATATCCGTGCGAGTAGCGAGTTCCAAAAATAAATAGAACACGTCGTGCAGGCCGGGGCAACACTTTGCAACGCGCGCGACAGTAAAATGAGCTTTAAAAGGATATAATTAGGCAGTTATGATTGATCATTGCTTGCATTTGATGCGCGCAAATGGAGGTTAATATTTTAACGGTTCTGGAGAGATTAAAATTTAACGAGTAAGAAATTAGAGAGAAATGATCAAATTGACCGTAAAATTGTATTGAGATATAAAATGTTGTAGTTTGAGAGCTTGAACAAAATCTTTGTACCAGCGTTTTAAGAGAGTCACAAATTATTTGTAAAATTAAACTGCACCGGAAAATGTATATGTGGTAATTCTCACTTTACACTATCCTTAATCATTAGGGTTGATATCATAATTATATGGTAAATACAACTATAATGAAGTAATTGCTATTATAAAGTATATGGTCGTGAAAATTTTACACTACGCGTACTGTAACTGTCTCTACACATTACAGTGTCTCGAAAAATTTTTCAATAATTTGGAAACTAACGATTATTTTTCTGTACTAAGAAAATAAGTTAGCAAAATAACTACTTTGCCTCGTAAAAATACTAGCGACTGTTAAACCTTAAAATGTTAACAATCTTTTTTACAAATTTCCTATAAAAATGACGATGATTTAGTACTAACTTTACGACACATTATACGAATTTTTGCTGAACGTTTTTCTCGCAGTACACCAAATTCTTAAATACAAATGGACCCACCCATGCGATAACAATGAAGCCGCAATAACTCACCATTCATTGACCGGTTCCTCGCCACCGACAACCGTCTTAGGATTCGAGCTCCACATACAGTAGAGATTCTCTCCATAATCAATGTTCGCCCGATGTTCTAGCCTTCCTCGCGTTGCCAGCACGTTCGCCCACTCCTGACTAGCCTTGCATAGCTGCAGCCGCGCAGAAACCAGAAAATCATATGTTATATTCGAAACTACACTTAGCGTTAATAACAAGGCTATAATTGTAATTAATTGTAAGTGAGAAAGTTACTTTATTACGAATGTGTTTAGATGTAGAGAGAGAGATAATAGAGAGATGATGTGTAACCTGTTTGCTGAGCCGCAAGGGTGGGACGCCATGGCGGGCGCGGTAATAGTTGTGCGTCTCGAGGCAGATGTTGATGAATTCCTTGGACGGGCCCGATCTGCGCACAGACGGTTTACGTGGTTCAGTCTTTGTTATCTACAACATACATGGAGAAAAAAACGTTGTCGTCAGAAAAAATAAACTTAATGATGCCGATGATTTTAACCACTCTCATACTGTTTTCTGCTAAATTGATATTTTCAAGTATAAAATTGTTTATTTAGATTCAGAAATTCTATATATCAACTCATCAAGTTCTTTCTAATTTCCGATATTAGACCCTGATGTAAAGCTAAAAGAGCAGACGCCAAAAAAAAACCTAACCGTAACTATTTTTACAAAGAAGGTTAGTTATTAAACGTTGCCGAAGGCGAAACTTCCCCTGAATTTTTTTACATCTCTTTTTCCTTGCTTTAGAAAGTCGATTTATGCAGTCTTACTAATTCGTAGCTCGTACTTCATTAATACCATCGCGTCGCATATTTCGACCGGCACTTAATGAACCGTTCCATAACCATTAACGTCGTTGGTAACGAGTCGCCTTGCAGCGCAAAACCACTCCAGCAGTTACATTGTAAACACCGGTAGCTGTATCGTCTATATACACTACATACACGCGCGTATACTCACCGGCACTTCTAATATTATGTTTACCACTCGGAACGCGCTAATTCGCGATATAGACAAACTTTCTACGAGCTAGTTAACCGTCGCGTGGAATTTAATTCTACGCGAGGTATACACACGCGTGTGCACAGAAAAAAAAGGTGGTATGAAAATAAAGAACGTAGAAGAGATAAAAGAGGAAGAGAAAAAAAGAGAGAAGAAAACTGACCGGTTGCATAAATTTCCCATCATCGCGTCGGTGAAATCTTCATCTTCGCGTGCCGCGAATGTATCCTGACACACATGAGCGGCTGCACGTATATATATATATAATGAAAATCGACGATCGCCAAGCGCGCCTACTTCCGGCCGTATTATATATACGCGCGGCGAACGTCATCATTACGCGCGCCACCGCCGCTAATTGATATAGCGAAACCCCTCAATCAATTATCGAGAGTAGATACGATAGTATATAAGTGTGGTATATATGGCGGCATGGGGGACAGTGAAATTTTCTTTTCTTTTTCGAGTTTTCTTTTAGAATGGAATGAATGAAAGTTGGGGGAGAGGAAGTGTTACGTGGTTTTTGTGCTCGTGCAGTAGCAACGACGACAACGACGACGGATATATGTATGCTTGGGTATTATACATTGTTCCACTTTTAATGCTCAAAGTCCTGGTAAAGGATGTTTGTCAAATAACCCTGCTGAAAGTGTGGCAAGAGGTAGGAAGAATTATTAAAATTTTGTTAGTTCTGTGTATTTTCTTACCGTAGATTGAATTCTATAACGAAATCGGAGCTGATATATATATACTAACCGTGGTTCTTTATTGTACGAGAGAACTGGATAATAAAATTTTGCTATGCTTCATGAATTTTAAACGTATAATATATAAATATGGAGGTTTCGATTATACTTTGACTACAACAATATATTTCTGTTACAAGAGTAAATTGCACGATACACATATTCATATATTCTAGACCGTGACGACAGAGCGTAAGTAGAAATAGTTACGTAATAAAGGGGAAAAAAAGGACAATTATTTCTTATGCGGGAGAACACTTATGTAAAAATGATGTAGTTACCGGTTTCCGAGAGCATTTAGTCTCCAAATGGAGCAATTCTCCGTATGAGAGCGTTACCGTGAGAAATTTAGCCAAAACATCCGCTGAAAAAGTCGTTACAGTGTGGAATATATGACTTTGCACACACGTTTCCCAATGTAATGAAGATTAAAATAAAGATAAACTGCCTCATTTTATGCAAAAAAGTTAAACAATTCTTACAACTCGTATAAGTGTAAATTAAGTGTACATTTATTTGTCTTTCAAAAAAATCATCTTTACAATTCCAAACCACAAAAGTTCTCTTCACCAAACGACGAAGAATAATTCTTAAACGGATTACCATCTAAAAGAAAATCCCTTCATTCATCTCGAGCTGCGACAAGGAAAAAGTTAGCGTTCCACTTGCGCGAAAAAGCCCGGCGCGTTAAAAAAACCCGCTATCTTTCACCTTCTCCAAGTACCGCGCGAGCCACTATCCTGAATCGTACTTACTACCCGTAAAATAGTTATTATAACAACGAGAGGCACTGCGCGCGCGCGCGCGTTAATGGAACGTCTTTCTCTCGCTGCATAGAACGCGATACGCTTTTACAAATCGCTCCGCTTTTCGCGCGCGCGCGCGTCGTTAGCACCTGCAACAATATATACCATCGACTCTTTCATCAAGCGCACGCACGTGTTCCCATTATCATTGGTTGTGACTTTTTTCTTCCTGACAAGTGAAAGAGAGGGCATAAAGGTTCAAGAGATGACAGGATGGATTGTTATTGGGAGACACAGTGTGAGTTATATACATGTGGAGAGGAAAAAGAAAGAAAGAAAGAGAGAAGTATCGGTTTTAGGTCGATGGAAAGCAGTGTAGACTGTGCGGACGGGGGGACTTTTATGAGCCTTTGAAATCGTTGTGATAGGCTGAGTGTATAGATATATAGTTAGCGCCTCGGAAAAGTGTCTTGTCTTGTCGAACGATCGTTTAATGGCGACGATGATTGGATATGTTGTCGTGTAAGAAACTTTATACGTAGAATAGTTCTTCATTGTTGCTGGTTAATGAAAATTTAGGTTATTTTTATTAATATTTTGGAAGTACTTATTGTTGTTCGATATGACTAATGCTGTCAATTTGGCACTTTTTGCTTTTTTTTCTTCGTGCATTATAATACCTTTAGAAAGTTACTATTTTAGTTTATAGTTGCTTTCATCTATTAAGGTTAAATCGTTAGGAACAGAGCGTTATTAAGCCCATGGCAGTATATATGATGTGACATGTAATCCCGAGTCGTTATTTCTTTGTTATTTTTTTTTCTTTTATTATAGCGACAATCAAGCTCAGACAATAAAAAACATTAAAAAAAGTGTGGATGAAATGAGATTCGAAAAAGTTTCCGATTTCAACTGTCATATACGATAGGATTCATCAAACTAAATTGCGTTAAAAAGAATAATTTAAATTGATGACAGGTGTAATGAATGGAATTCGTCAAATAAGCTACTGAACAACGAAATCACTTTCAAATTTACATTTCAAGCCTTACAGGTCTTATGGCTCTAGAAGTTTAAACAAAATTTGCCTTTTAAATGGAGGAATTTCACTTCGTTTAAGATGCAGACAGCACTAATCCAGTTTGGACGCGATATGAAAGAAAAAATTGAATAATATCGGAGTTTGCAACGAGATTGAATAATCTGATAAAGTAATCAAATGTTCTAAATCTTAAAAGTTGAAATGGATCATTTTTACTCTTACGGTGAAAACATAAAGGTAAGCTTTCAGTCTTAAAATAGCGAACATGTTTGATTTAAGTTAAGTCCGTCAGTTTACGCTAATGCGACGAATCAATTTGAATAAAAACAATGCCTTTTCCGCCAAGTGACTAACATCAATTAACCTATAAATGCCAAAGTAAGCATTGTCAAGCATCAAGTCCTCCTCTTTACCCGTTTGAAGGTTTTCCACTCGAATTGTAGCAGCTAATTTGCATTTCCAAGAACTTTGCGTTGATAGTGTCTTGAGTGGATCAAACGTTCTGATTGTATTTTACTAACCAACGCCATCATACAAAACAAATTCATACCATCTTATTTATAAAAAAAACGCATTACCTGTGAGGAAGAGTATCTCGCGGAATCCGGAGACGCCGATGACGATCTTGCACTGCTACATGACATACCGTCGCTACCCAGGCTGCTGTGGAAGCTACCGTGGAACGTAGAGTTAGACAACGGTCCTGGCGAAGCTGGCGACGCCGTCAACGGCGACTTGGACCTCACCGACTCGGCTCTCGATCTGTGAATACAAAGTCCGGTTAGTACCGTTTTTGGTTTCACTTATATATACGTGATACGCCAAAATGAAATTCGCAAATTAACAATTAAAGGTTCCATGAATGTATATATATAGGCGCAGCACAGCTCGTGAACGATAATACGAGAGAAATGGAGAGAGAAAGTCACGTTTACACTGACAGTGGAGGGGAAGAAGCTACGGAACAGAAAAAAAAACAGATAAGAAGCACAGAGGAACGACGATGTATTATTATTATTATAAATATATACATATGCGTTCGCGTGCCTTCGTGACTTCTTGACGATGAGGGTATCGGTTTCGGATGAAGCGGATGACGGGATCAGTAGAAATTTAGTTGACTGCGGACGTCAGTAGCGGTCGGAAGCTTTTTTTTCTAATCGTTGGGTTCGTATAAAGTGGCTCGCAAAAGTTTGTAAATTTAATAATAAAATCGAAATAAATGCACTTTACTATATCCAAGGTAAATCTCGTTTACTTATTTTACCATAACTCATTCGCATTGACTACGAATAATCGAACAAAAGCGCAACTGTAAAAGGTCAAAGTAATTTCTCAATTACAAGACGATAATGGTCGGCGAAGCAAGGTAGAAAATTAACGATCTTTTGTTCGGTATTAGTCACTACCTTTTTTTTCACCGTGTTTTTTACTCACGAGATATCGGCAAACTGCACTCCGGACTCGCGCAAAAGTTCCGATTTTCCGGTATAAAAACAAATAAAAAAGTGCAGCTAAGCGCAGAAAGAAAGGCGCCTCCCTCGAGGCAGAAAACCGCCGAAGCACTTTGCGGTTTTTTTCCTTTCCGCGCGCGCACCTTGATCGATGTAAAAAAAAAGTGGCGTCGTTGCACCCGTATAGACGACAGGAAAAGCGATTATACGGATGATTATTGGGATGAGGAATGTCGTCGTATACAACGGCGACGATGTCGATTTCGCGCCGATCGGCGAAAGTTGCTCGGATTAGATTATACCGATCGGGATGTATATCTATATATACGTATGCGGAGGTAAAATGGAAGTTGAGTTTGGAGTTTTCCTGGTTTTGTTGTAAGACAGGGCATCGATAGGGGAGAAAAATGCGGAGGTGAAAGATATGCGATAATTGAAAAAGATATACTGTTTAGCGGGAAGTATCTATAGAAAATATATAGTATACATGTAGATATTTTAAGAAAGTGTAATTAATTTAGTAATTGAAAACGAACAAGCGGCTAATTCGTGTCAAGGCATGGAGGCAGGGGATTAATTTCTACTTAACATAATTTGCTTTAATTACAAGGCGTTTGGACGGTAATTATTATTAGAAACTATATATAAGCATGCACGTTTTACTTTTTACTCGGGATATGAATGTTTCTAGAGAGATGAGTATATTAATGAATGAGTTTTGATGATGTTTAGATGAATGTTATACACATACAAATGAATTGAAATTTTCGTTCCGTTCTTAAAGATTATTTGCATCGAGAGAACGTTAATAATAGACTATAATAGAAAACTGTTAACTATATATAAATGTATTCTACTCTCTAAATGTTTACTTTCTAAATCTAAAATACCATTAATGGAAAAAGGAAAACCATCTAGTTTTACAAGATTCTGCAATTATTTTGTCCTTTTAAAGTCGAGAAGTTTTTTGCACACTCGATTGCATTACGTAATTTTCGTAATCCTTTCCGCCTGCGGTGATATGTTGCCCAGGTAGTTTCAGTTTCAGAAGACATCCTGTTATTCTAAACTTGATGTTTGTGAATTTCGCGCAAAAGTTTTTCTGCATCAGCGTCACGGTATAACGATTTTATTTCTTTTTTAGCCATGAATTCATCAACAAAAATGCACTGCATTTCAAAATAAAAAATATGCGCGTATACGAGGCTGATTTATTGTTTGAATTTAGCAGTCCAAACAGGTACACCGTTGCGTAATAAATATATACATACGTAAATTTACATTTATTATTATTACAAAAACAATAATATACGCTTTATTATCGAGTCGGACGCGCCCCTGATGCGTGTATATGCATCATACTACATAATATTGCAGGTCTTTAATTTCCTCGGGCGCGCTTGTGTTTCCTGCATCGTATCGCGTATTCATTTCTCTACTTTATTTTATATCGAATGTGCTCCAAATAGATTATTTTCATCGAGCTAAGTATATAGATTATTATAATGAAATAACAGGCATCGCAATATACCTATGTAGCCAATTACTTTAATATTGAACAATATATAATACATCTATAACGTAAAATTATTACGACACTTATTATACTATTCGAAATTTTACCAAAGTACAATTATCCTAAAAAAACTCGTTATTAAATAAAACTTCAAACTCAATATCTATATGTGCAAAAAGCTTCTCAAACATTCAAAATCTATCCCAACAGAAAGTTCAAGGCCCATCTCTCGAACTTGATAGCACTCCGAAATAATTGAATTTACCAATTACAATAAAAACGCAACATTCTCGTCACCGCGTCTACCCTCACGCACCTACGTTAAAAATCGATATACACAACGAGCTACTCCCTCTCCCCTCATATATATATCCGCACGTGAACGCGTCGTCACGCGGCTGCGGGCGAATCCTTAAAAGAATGAACAAAAAGACGATCTCTCTGTCTACTCTTTACTCGTAAGTCTAAGTACCCGCACACGCGTCACTCACTCACGCGCGCACGCGCGCGCGCGCACTCGACCCTGTTTCCCGTCGTGTCGCGAAACTAGGCGAGAAGCCAGCGCGTCGATCCTGACCTGCATCTACATCATATACATAGTATACGTATATGCATATACCGACCGCGAGGGGATAAGCCGTTTGCGCGGGGTCTCGGGCTTTTTTACCCTCCTCCTCCTCCTCCTTCCCCTAGTGCATTGCACATCGCGTGTATACTACGAGCTTACGTGATCCTTTTCCACATTCCATTATCCATGTTATATATGTATATACGTGTGTGCTTTCAGCTATACTGGCGAGTAGTATTATATTGTATAGGTGTGTAGGTTGAGGTTATGTACATATAGCGCATGTAGGAGGCAATGTCAGTGTCATGAGGGAGAGTCGAGGTGAATAATATTATATATAGGTATAGGTATATATAGACGGCAGTTAAATTTTTTTTTTTTGGTTCTTTTTCTTTTGGAAGCGAGAGGAAGTCGATCGCCAGCGTAATGTAGGTATATGATATCGTGTGTGCAGAAACGCGATATTGATACTGCGAGATGTCTATAAGATGTGTGTAATATATATATAAATATATACATGGTAGTATACGCGCAGGAAATATATTGTCTTGTACGACTGTATATAATGTAAACAGTGTACGTGTTATTAAGTTAGGAGTTTATCGAGTATATATTTTGCTTATCACGACAAGATTGTTTACGGTTATTATTATTATACATATAAAACGATTTTGGTTATCACGAAATATTTTAGATAAAAAAGTAAATATTTTTTCAGCTAAATAGATAATATATTGTTGGTTATTTAAACACAGTGGTTTAATATTTAGAAATTTAAAATTTGAGGTGTTTTACAGTTACGAAATTAAAAAGTAGCACTCGCAAAATAAATATCGTACTTAAATAATAAACACGAGTACTTTAAAAAGAAATTATTGGAATTAAAAATGCGGCAGCTCAAGTTTCTCTCGAAGACCAGCCCAAATTTAATCTTTTACTTCTTCCGTATATACAACCCGTTTGGTAGAAATATAATACTTCTTTTAAGACAAATGGACATCGTATATGTAAAAAAGACGACACAAAAAATTCTTGTTCAAAAACCGCATAAATTTTCATATATATATTATTCATGACTGCACATTGATGTCTAAATTTCACAACATATCAAAGATAAATCATTCTTAAACGAGAAATCATCGATATATTCCTTATAAGATTTTTTTCCCGCGTTCCACAAACCATAATCCCCATATTTCATTCCAAATTACTATACTTATCCACAGTCGACATTCAAACTCAATAAAGCAATCCGGTATTTTATAACAATAAACTTTAACCTTTATCCCTCGTAAAATATATATAAATAAATTCGAACACACTCCGTACACACACACACATATACACGAACCACGCGCGCGCCCTTTTTACATTCTCTTCTCCGAAAAAAGCGGTACCACAGCCACCGATTACGCGCCGCTCTGGATCTCGTTTCTTTCTTTTTTCCTCCTCCCTTCTTCTCCTTTTTCGCGCTCCGGTGTGCTCTTTCACTTCCCTCTTCCCGTTAGACGTTAACGAAAGTGTTGCGGAGTCGCGCACGAGCGAACGATAACGCGTGACTCCTTTCTCGTGCGGACACGATTTTTTGCGCGCTGCGACGAAAGTTTTAGTATAGAGAATTGAGGAGCCCGACACGCATAGCCGACAGAGGTTTGTTCATTCTCTGCTGGTGGTGTAGATATGAAGGATTAGAAAATTACTGGGTTTTATAATAATTTGCGACGATAAGAAGATAATACGATATCGCTTATGAACAAGTATGTAAGTTATTTCATGCTGATTCGAGTAATTAGAATAATAATTGAATGGGAAAATAAAAGTGAAATAAATAAAATGAGTAAAATTTTTTAATCAAATTGAGTAGTCAGTAGCTACTCCATCAACTATGTTTTGGAAACAGACGGTAATTCTATAGAATAAAGCGCGGATATTGTTAGAAAACAAGTAAATTATACTGATTGATAATACAGCTAGTGCTTGGCATCCTCTCACATTTGAGAGTTCATTTAATTAATCGTTGCTTCAATCAATCCATCGAGTGGTTTTCATTTGATTACACATTCACGCGGCTTCTCAAAAAAGAAAACATTATATCTCCCGCGGTTATAACGATCAACACACCAGAGATTTCACCCTGGCGATCGGCTTCCGCATGTAAATAATTATCAAGGTTTACTTGTTATAATATATGTGTAACATGATTGGCTGGCGCTTTGTCTTAGTTTTGATACCTTTCGGGTGACACTTGGTCGACGAAGCCGACGACTTTTTTTTTCGTCCCGTTAACGCTGAGCGAGGGCATACTACAAGGGGAACGATAGTCTGTGTATTCAGCTATTACAATAAACATGTTTAAAAGTCTGGGTTATTGAGAATAAACGCGAGAGAGAAACAAACAAAAAAAGAGACGTATGTATATATAAACACTAACACAATACTACAGGCTATGCCTCGAGCGAGAAATTCCCCCATACGTTGTGTGTGCGTATATAATGGTAGTCTGTGTGTTTTTACTCTATACGACGCGTGCGCAGTGTTTGAAACGAAGACGTCACACAAGCGCGCGAGGGTATCCCGAAAACGACGGAATCCCGTAAACAGTTTCGTTAAGACAATGAGAGTTTCTATTAATAGCTCTATTTTCTACAGTAATTAGGGTTGTCAACTGAATATTTATTATCAAATATCACTGTTTACATAAATTAGTAGAGCGAATAATATTCTGCATTTTATTTTTAGTTGTAAAATCATAGAAATTTTGTTGCGTTTTGTATATACTTATAAAGATACTTTTACTGAAGAGTATTAATTTTTTATTGAAATGTGTAATTTCTCGCTCGAGCCGAACTGTTAGTACAAAGAAACAATTTCTAAACTTTACTAAATTACTATCCAACACTACTCCTAATTTATTCATTTCATTATTACTAATAATTGTATATAGCTTTACGTTCTGTTCTGTATAGAAAGTGTTCTTGTAATATATATAGAAGTTTATATCATATATATATTTCTACTCTACTTTTTTTCTATAAAACTTTTGAACAATTTAAATAATTAACAAGTTCTAGTTTCGATATAATTATATTCTGGAAGCGACGTCCTGATTGTAATTCATCGTCTTCACTATTTAAAACCTCGCACATTCAATTTACTTTCTCAAAATAAAACGAAAAATGGTATTCGAAATATTTCCGATCCTGATTAATAGAATACTTTACCAAGTTAGATTTCCACCCAACAACAATTTATTCTCCTCCAATCTACTAGAAAGTTTAAAAAGTACTGCACCGATAATAGCCACTCTACATCAGATGGCCGCGTAATCAAGATACGGATCTCCCGATAAAATCACGGAACTTCCCGAAAAAGAAAAAACCCACCCATCCATTCCACAAACCCAAAACAAACGACAAATCACTTCCTCCTCTGTACCGAATCTAGGCCACTCATATATATATATATCCCGTCCCAATCAGGACATCCTTCTATACCCTCTAACGAAAACAAAAACCAAAACCCAACACATAACCGCGTTTTAGCTACACATCCATTCAACTCACCTGTTGGACTTGGGCGTGACGATGTCCCTTGTCTCGGACGTATACTTCCTTTCAGCACGGCCGCCATTGAACAACTCGACAGTTTCGCGCGTCACGGTCTCAAGGAGAGGCTCACCTCCGGCTGTTCTTCGACCCTTGCTAAATGTACGCTGGTCAGTCTTCCTTACCATAACCACCCGCGATAGCGGCTGGTTAAACTCGTGGCCGTGCATCGTCGGCGGTATCATCGCCAACGACTGGGAGAGAGGACCGCCGACCCTCGGCGACCTGCAATCAAGATAAGAGAAAAAAAAACAAGAGCGGTTAGACGCTGCGGGGAAGTTGTATGTAAGAGAGACGTTTTACGAGTCGAGCAAAGGAGTGTGTATAGTGTGTATAATGAAGTAAGCAACTGTGAGCCTGTGGTCTGGAAATTACAGGGGGGGAAGAAGAAGAAGGTTCTAGAGAGGTGCTTTAATTAAGTGAAAAAGTATTTTATACATTTTCTTGGGTAAATGTTCAGCGTTACTTTTTCATATATTAAAAGGAGGTGTTTTTAAAAAAAAGAATTGGGTAATATGAGGTTTTAGGTTTGAACGAAATACGAGGTAGTATAGAATATAATAAAAATAAGGTATATAACATTCCGTAGTAAAATTGTGGCTATAAAGACGCTTGTCTAGTACGGCTAAATTTATGGGTGAAGTAACACCTTCGGTTACTCCCATTTGAATATAACGCGCGCCGTCGCAGTTAATTCGCTATTCCACCCATAGGCACAATTGTATATTATTTTGATGCTTGATCATAGAGGTGGAGCTTAATTTGGCTAATTTGCATAATGTAATTTATCACTGACATAGTTACATTAATGAAGTCACTAAAGTACTGTATACCATGATGATGGGTCGAAAAAATTACATTTTTTTTACAGTAATCGCGAATTTTTTTTTTCTGTTCGATGTACCATACATATATTCCATAAATAGAACCAACGTTACTATTTCTACGTTTTATTCGTATATAATTTATGCACGCAGTTCATCTTCACACTTCTGTTATATTTATTACACCGCGCTTGCTTTCCGTGTCATACAACGAAAACAGTTACATGAATATTTATTCTTTCCCATCCTCTGATTGTAATAATAACATCCATAAATGACCTACACCGTTCATCTACCTCATAAATCATCTCAAAGTCCTCTCGCTTCAAATCAATCAATTCAATGTCAATGTCGTATAGCATTCGCTTTCTAATATTTTTCGCCTACCTTACAACGCTGACTTCGCACAACTCGCAAACCAAATTACCTTTCTTCTCGTCCCCCAAATCTCATCTAATTACCACAATTCAATTTATCAATTTCCCGAGCACATTATTTTTTTTTCATCTCTTGTACCTCTATACATAAATCTGAAAAAAAAAGAATCAGCGTTCGAATTATTTACGATGAGGAAGCCGTTCTTCTTCGGCCAGCGGCTTGTTTATCAAACGAGCTATACCCCCCCAATGTAATTGCACGTTTAATGAATTTCGTATCCCCATTAATTTCGCGGACGCGCACACGCGTATATATATACGATCGGCATCGCGTGTTATCCGTATATTATACACATACACACGTGAACCGTTGCGTAATGCGCGCACACGCTAGGTGATTATTCCGCTCGCGCGTACATATGCATACGAAATCGCGCGCGGCCAGACCATCCATACCATCATGATATTGCTGCTACTGACTCTTCTTGTTTAGCATTATTTTACACTCTAATCAATTACATCGACAACGATGAACATCGGGAAATATTATACGCAAATTCGTGTATATATATATATATATATTTTTAACGCGAATGACAGAAGTCAAGCGTGCGTGTATAGAATATAAGTCACGGCTCTGCGCGCTTTCTAGATAATAAGAAAATCCCGCGCGCGCGGGGGGCGCTACAACAGCAGCGCGGCAGTGCGCAAGTTTCTTTGTTTCACTGCGGTGAGCACAGAGAGTAAGTATAACCGGCGAGCAAGCGAACCTTCGTCGCGAGATTTTTCCTTTTCGAAACGAGCAAAACTTGCGCAGTAGTATATAGTCCGCGGTATAATGGTGCTATTGTGCCCACTCTATACTGCAGAACGCGATGCGCTACATTTTATATAGTGTTTTAGAGATTTGGTGCGTCGCTATATGGCAGTTGTATATGTATATATATATGAGTATAACTGATGGTCGCGAATTTATCATGGGGGGGTTTATATGAAGTTTATCGTTTTAGTTCATCGGTGAAATAAAGTATACGCGAGAGGTTGAGTAATTCGCTAGTTGGGTGCGGAAAATGAAACTTTTTGTTCTCGAAATGTATATGGTTGTGGGTGGAGCGTATCAAAAGGTGGAGATTAATATTATGGGCAAAGACAAATATTCATGTATATAGCCTATGATACCTATATAATTGTGTTTTACCTCCAATAACTTTTAAAAATACTGGAATAAAAAAAAACGATGATGCAAAAGTTTTTTTTTATGACTAAAACGTGATGTTGCAGAGTTAAGCAACAAGCTTATCGTACTCTACTATTATTTTAAACAACGCATTACATGTATAGTTGATTTGCAAATATACTTTTTCATGAACTGACACATCATTCATAAATTACACACTACATTAATTACAGTTTATGACCAATTATTAATAATTATCAAAATTTCGGCTAATTTATGAGTAGGAAACGTTATCATCATTTATTCAACATCAAAAAAAAGAACATAATAAATAAGACTTATGTAAGCGTGCCAGAATTCAATATCAATTAACTAACATTTTGTTTGAGTAATAAATCTTCTGAATCATGGGAAACAGGAGCGTAAAACATAAGTAACAGATGAGGCATTACAGGCACGTAACAAACTATACCTATAACATAACACCAGTTTCTTCGCTCGACTTTTATCCTAGTCTGTCCTTTCTAATCATTAGAATACATTGTTTATATTTTGTAAACACATCAAGAGCCAATGTTCGTGACATTATCACTTAAAAGGTTGTCTTCGTATAAAATTGATGTCTTATTCAGACTGATGTTTCATTTAATACAATTTACTTAAAATTTTTTCACGTAGAACATTTTAAAGGTACAAATAATTTCATTAAATATAATTTAACTACTGTAAAAGAGGTATTAAAATTGAAGCACTGTACTCTTCACTTAGCATCATTTATACTAATTGTAATAGTTACATACAAAAGTCAAATTGAGTAGGAACATAATTGTGATAAGGGATTTTTTGTCGGCATAAAGAAACCGGTACCAAGATGTAATAAAAGAATAATCAAGTTTTCATATTACAAACTCGGATTGAATTTACACCGAATATATTTTAATTGAAGAAAAAACGACTAGATATACGATCTAAAAGTTTTTCATTCATTTTTTCTTCACCTCACCAAAGTGACCCGGAATAAGCAAAAACCTAATATTCTAGATCCAAATCTCGCTTTTATACAACTCGAAAAAAGAAACACCACCAAAAAAACACCAAATGGTCGAAAGTACCTTATATAATCAAAAATTTTTCTCTGACCTACTACACCGAAAGCCACTATACGCTTATCTCTCCCCCGTACAACCACAGTCCGATCGATTAGATATACCACTCATACAACCTTCCCTTCCCTCTCTCCCATCAAACCCCAAAACTTACTACAATCAATCGAAAACTCCTGCTCCTTCTTCTTCAGCTGCTACACTGCTGCTGTTGTTTCAACCACTGCTGGGGTACAACCTCGAATTCCTCTCGCGACACCTTCGCGCACAATCAACCGCACTCACACAGCTCTCATCGTACACTATACAACCAACTTTGCCTCCTCTCTGGTCTCTCTCTCTCCCTTTTTTCTCTCTTTCTCCCTATATATATACTCTCAAGACCCGTTCCGCTCTGTCCCTACACACATACACACACACACCGTACATCTATACTATAGAGCTTGCTATATACACCGGTGAGAGCGCGGCATATACACGAAAGCAAGAATATATATATATATATATACGAAAGAGAGCCGATGGCCGGCAACGGCGCGCGCGCGGCGAGCGAGCGTCGTGAACTGACGGCGGCCGGCTACTCGCAGCTGTGGCCAGCCAGCCAGCCAGGAGAGGAAGGCATTCTTTTCCAGTCCGGAGAGCAGCAGCAGCAGCAGCGCTCACTCGCGCTCACTCGCCGGCCAATTAGCCGTTATATGCCGAAGGAAGAGAGCGAGGGTCTTATCGTACCTATAAACGCACGACACGCCCTGACTCTGTGTGTGAGCGCTTGGTCATCCCTATGTATATACGTGGGTTAAAATTGTCATGCGCATGTGTGGAGGTGGTATATAGGTGGGTTGGTAAGGTAGGTTGTATGCGTATACGTATATAGGGATCGATGATATATACGCAGGAGAGGATGTGTGTACGCGTGGGGAGAGTGGTTGTAAGGTGAGCGTCGTATGTGTGTGTTATATGTGTAGGTAAGAAGGATGTGGGGAGAACGAAGAGGAGGAGGAGGAGGTTTAAAGTGGAGGGTATTTCTTTTCGGAGGCGGAGGTAGAGCGCACGCGCGCACGCGTGCGTGTATTATAAGGGGTTTTTTTTTCCTGCAAGTGTGTAATTGCTGGGTGCGCGCAGGCGGAGTGTGCGGACGAGCTGCGCCCTTGGTGCAGAGCGAGGATTTTTGCACCTTTGGAGAATTGTCGAGTTAATTGATTTGCATCTGCGGGGGTTTATTTATAGAGTAGTTTTTAATGGGGAGATTGTAATTCTATAGAGGTTTTCTGGGAAATTAATAAATAATGGAATTGCGCTGTACTAAGAAAAACTTGAAGAGAACTTGTATTAAGACTTTTGCAAACTTATCGCACTGAAGTATATATAGCGTCACAACTGCGGAAAGGAAATAATATTCTTTTACGACAATCAAATTAGGCCCTTACCCCCCACAAGAGTTGAGTCGACAGATGGTCAAATTATATATAGATATAAGCTGAACTTTTTTTCCATGAAAAACATGTTCGTACAGATAGAGAAAAAAAAAGTCAGGATGTAATTAGAAAAAGTATTCCTCGATAAAAAATTAAATTAAAGAAATGCCTTTCATATATACTACATACGCTTTCTCTTACCTTTTATACTTTAACAGTTCCGTAAACAGGAATCAAATAAAACAATAAAAATAAATCTATAAAACGAGCTTCTATATATTAATAGCAACGGCCACATATAATACTAAATTCCGCATTTGATAAAAGTACTTGGAATAGTTCTGAAATACAGAGCGAACGCTATTCCAAACACGAGGAAATTGTTACAAATAACAACTCACTCACTCTCTCTCTCTCCTCTTCGTCAAGCTGTCTCGTCACAACCAAGGAATCCAAAGACCGCGCGATAAGTATTTTGAAATAGACCCCGCGAGTGGCGATGCTTCACAAATTGCCTCCTAGCACAACTCCGCCCATCAACAGCTACCTTACAAATATCTCCTCTCTCTCTTCTCGTATACTAAAATCAACTCCAAAAGAGCGAACGAGAGGCAGCAGGGACAAATTTCAAACATCCACGCGATACAAATTTCGCTCCGCGTCGCCGCGGGTCAGCGACTGCTCAAGATTGATCGCGACGCTCTACCGCCGTTGCTGCTGCTGCTGCTGCTGCTGGCGGGAAGACCGATGGCGTGTGCATTCGTGGTAGGTGTACCTATATATACGTATGTATGTACTTTCTCGACCGAACGTCTTCATTCGTATCGCGCACGCGCGTACACAGTCGTATATATAAGTGTAACTATAGCTAGAAATTGAATTATACATATAGTAGAGAAGAGCGAATATATACATGTACAGATCTTTTCATCCTCAATGGAGAGATACGCGCGGGATTCATGCGTTACGTGAAGTGAATACTCAAACGCGGGTGATCGAAATTAAAGAAACGAATTGATAATTGCTGCGATTGGCTGGTGTAGTAACGGATGAATTAAAATAGGAGGTATGGATCGGATATGTATATGTATAGCGACCGAGATATACGAAGGTGGACAGTGCGATTGGTGCGCGGTAAAATGGAGATTACGTCTATAAGAAGGGTGATGCTATTTTCATGCTTTCTTATAGCGCGAAGTACAGGTAGGTGGGTATAGACATAACGCGGAGACAGTAGAGGGAACAAAGTTATCTGCGAGAGTGCATATAGTAGAAACCTGTGTAGAGATTAAGCAGCGCGGCTGTTATCGAGTTTTATTTGGGCGATTATCCTGCGTGATAAGGTTGAGTTTCGTGGAATATACAGGTAGGTATATATCTCGATACAGGAGTAAAATAAATTTTTGCGCAGTAATCGGATTTGCCTTGTATTTTTAAAAGAAACTGGTTTTAAAATTGAAATAGAGTTTTAGCGCGTTGTTTTGTATTATATGTTGTAAAAAACGAGAGAGTATAAGAGATTTACTTATATTGTTTTCCTGTTCTCCTCGAGCGTAGAAATTCCAAATAAAGTAATTAAAACTATATCTTAACGTTATTAATATTCATATGCTTTTTCATAGATCGCTAATTTCACTCCTCAAAAGTGCATAAATAATGCAACGCGTGCGTAAAAGTCGAGAACCATGTAAATGCTTACGAGGAAGAGCGATTCGCCGGCAAAAAAAAATGAAAGAAATGTAGACCAAACCGTTCACGTTCCACTTAATTTTCGCTATATCTACACTATATACGTATACCACCGAAAAACTTATGTCTAAAAAAAAAGCGCAATACGATCTCTCAATTCCATCCTTTCTTCCTCTCTATATAACCTCTCATCTCTCCGTTCCTTCGTGGAAAGCGGAAATAGCAACCGCCTACTATAATAAAATCCCTCGCGCGCCTCCACCTCCTCCGCACGTTAATTGACAAGAGCGAGCTCCTCTTCCTCCTCCTCCACCTCCACCTTCATCACGCGACGTTGCAACAGCAGCAGCAGCCGGGGAGAGCGCGAAATAATAATAGTAATAACGCGCAGTAGCCTTAGGTATATGTGTATATATATGTATAGTTAGAACCGAGTATGGCCGGTAACCGTGCGGTACCGCTATCCCGGCTGACCGGAATCACTGCTCTGGAACAGCGAGCGGTGAAGACGCTGCTCTCTCTCTCTCTCCCTCTCGAAGAAGAAGAAGAGAGGACTTCTAGCTCGCGGCTACCGGCTGTTGCAGTCGTGGGCGACGAGAAGAGAGAGAGAGAGAGAGGAAGGTATACACGTGTTTCTCGTTTATGAGCGTGTACAAGGTACACGAGAGGTTGGGAGAGAGAGAGAGAGAGAGAGGCTGCGGTGCTTTGTCGAAGGTGGGCTGGGTTAGGGAATGGTGTGTAATTGATTTTTCTTTTTCCATAAGGTGCAGTTAGTGCGTGTGGGTATAATGATTTTTATCGGCGAACGTTTAGTCGGGGTGTGTATATATATATATACAGCGTATACCGAGAAAGCGTTTTGCTAGTTCAAGGTGGATTACGAGGTTTATCGGGGTACGTAAATTTGCAGTAATACTGCGATAGATTTTCCCAAATGGGACTCTAAAAAGTGAGTTTGCTACTTTTTCGCGTTGATTGCATTAATAAATATTGTGCGCGTGTATCTGTTCGAAACTTTCGAGTGATTAGATTAATTTATAACCATAATTTTGAATATAATCAAATTTTACTTTGAAAAAACGTGTATATATATATGTGTGTGTGTGTATTAATTTATTTTCTTCTATAAATTGAAATTATTAAAAGACAAAGTAAACAAATCGTGGTACGATCTGCAGGAATAGACGTATATATTTTGTATTTATCTTATTGGACATCCTGCTTTATTTAATATCTATCGCGAATCCAACATACAATCTTATATCATATTTTTACGCTTGTGAATTCATTTCCTGCCATTCAACCTCGATAACATACGTATTTACAGATCTATAAAGTTTACGGTAAATTAGATTTCCGAAGCTCTCAACGTAAGCGCGCGAGTATCGAGCGAAAAATTTACTCTGCATTAAACATTTATCCGTGAAATTAAAAAGCTGTTATACTTTCTAAAGCTACGCGTATACTATACTCTCACACAAATACACACACACACACACACATACTGATGTAAAAATTAATTATTAATGCCACTACGCCTCTCTATATATACTATATATATAGCTATATATATAAATATACTCTGCTCCACTTTCCTGCACAATTAATTAATTAATCGGAGTGGAATCAATTAACGGTCAACAATTTTCTCCCCTCTTGACCATCGTAACTCGAGTAATTTATTTCCGCGAATAGCTCCTACGCAACCTTTCACCGACAAAATAAAAAAGAAACAGATAACCTCCGCGATCCTTAGAAATATATCTAATTACGAGGAAAAAAAAGCAATTGGAGCAGATTCCATTCTCTGTAAAACGTTCGATCGAATTAGAAGGAGAACTGAAGAAGCTGAGCATCGCACGCACGTGCGTGATATGCCGTCTCAGCACGCACACGCCACGCCTGTCCCTGTGAATTATCCGTGGCGAATCTCGAAGAGAGTATATGGAAGAGAAGAGGACGCAAAATTTTCTCGTCTCTCACGTTCGCGTCTCTTCGTTTTTGGTGATTTCTTAAAATAGAGTGTGTGCGAGGGTGCAAGAACTTTGTTGGGCTGTTAATTCGCGATTTTATGGAGTCGAAGGAGAGGAACAGGTGTGGGAGGAGAAGGTTGTTATGAAAGCTTTTTGCTTAGTACGGTGGAGGTATTCGCTGAGTAATTGTCATTGTCACTTTTTAGTCGAGATTTGACGGAAATAGTTGGCTTTTATGGCGCTATTGTCGCGTCATACGGAGTTGTAAAGTTCCGAGGTTATCTATCTTTTTTTTTGCAAATCGCAAGCTGTGGACTGTTACGTAGACGAAACAAGGATAATGTATATAGCATTTCATGGAGTCATTGTTTTGGCTTTGCTGCAGACGCAGTTGTACATATATAATACACGTTGTTTTTTCTTATCTGTTTTGCAAGGATTCAAATGATAATTTTTAATACATAATAATAATACAAGCTGTAATGAAGCTTTATCGAAATTCTAAGAATAATCTTAACAAGAAACCCACTAAAAGCTTTTTATCGTATAGTGTAAAAATTGCAATCTACGATATACACCGAGATTTAATTGTCAGAATCCATCATAAAAATCCATTAACCGATGGCTATCGTTTAATCTCTCTTTTTGCCTGTAATTTCATAACGTCCTCTTCATTATCAAAGCCCTCGAAAACATAAACAAACATCTCTTCTATATAGTAGCACAGGCAAAAACCAAACGCAGCACTTCGTGTCTGATATACGAACAACAAACACGCAAGCATAGATGCAACTTATGTGCGCGCACCGCTGTAGCAATTACGCAAGTCTCGGGAATCTTCCTCTCATCGCACACGTATACGTATATATACATATATACGTTATCTTTGCACAATCATCCCGCTTCCTCTTGTTTTTTTTTTTTACGATTCCTTCCTCATTTTCCGTCGGTGCGGCTATCTGGGTCGCCACAAAATTACGTATGCACACGCACGAATGCTCGCAATGCACGTGGATATAAATAAAGACGCGTACGTGATCCCTGACCTCTTGCGAGGTAAGGCGATTTGGTTGTGGGTGATATCTGCGAAATAGTTGTGTGTGTGTGTATATATATCATGTATGAGGTTGATCGTGGGAGCAGGTGGTGTACGTGACTGAGGAGATGAAAACGAAGAGGGTGAAGTATATATGGCGCAGTATACTAGAGAAGTTGACCTACTGGCGAAGTTTACTTTGAAGATGGTTGGAAGTGGAAGGGATCTCATCAATGATTCTGCAGTGAAGACACTGAAATTGCTTGTTTCGATGTCTTGGAGTTTGTCTATTAAAGAATGAAAGTTTAAAGTCACTGCGGATGAAGTTTGTAAATATCAATTTGGATAACGAGAACTGAGCTAATTCAATTAAGCTTAATTAGATAGTAATCCTATCACTGATACATGCATTTCATTTTATCATTACTATATATATATATACATGTAACATTAATACATAACAAGAATTGAAACAACGTTCATTAAACGTGAAGTGTGTCGAAAGCCTTGTACATAGGTACAAGGCTTTCCTATATGATTAATGCCATCTCAGGTGAACAACTGATACTAGTACGCGTTTTATGACATGTCATCCTCCATCATAATCTTTATGATACGTGAAGTCAGACGTAAAGCCATATGTCACGCGTGACATCCTGAGCTCGCTAAAAGTAGATCAACCGAGACTATTGCCAGCAGGTCTTCTGGAAGTAGATTCGACACGTGAACCGGCATTTTCAAATCATCTAAGACGTATTACCGTGTATTATCGTTACCGCATTGCGTTGCAAGTGTATCAAACGTCACGGAATTTACTTGCTGATGATTGATACGAAATGAATCACATGATCATATACGATTCTAAATTGATACTTTGTATAAATATTAAATGAACAAACACGTAACAACATTCCTCGTAAAATCGACGAGAAAAACAAACATTTCCAAAGACCAAACCCTTTGTGTTTACCTTTAATCCATAGCCACTTATTAACCGTAAAGATATTTTGTAACACCCTCTCACCCGTGCGCACAATACCATCATTACCAGCGTGCAAAAATAAACACTATGATTTACATCACAGTGTGCACTTCACGCGCGCTCGCGCGCGTGTGCAATTTATGCGAATTTAAACTCCGCGTAAAAACCGTTAGGGGAAAATTGCTCGCGTATCATCGCCGACTCGGCGATAAATTAAGCCTCAAGCTGTGTGAGGTATATATAACTATATATATATAGCTTGCGATCGGGCGCGCATGCGCAATAATAAATCCTCGTGGAAAAATCGTTCTCTTCTCGTTACGAGATATACATATACCCTCGTGTTGCTATAGCAAATATAAATCCTCGCGTCTCCTGGAGTGACAAGTCTCTCTATGCGCGCGCAGGCGATCGCGTTAAAAGCGAACTGACAATTTAGCGGCGAGTTATATTATGCGAACTTTCGCGCGCGCCGCGCTAGCGAAGGATCGATATCGTGTCTTCGCGTCTACAAGTGCGCGCGCGCGCGTGTATATACGTTCGTTGCAGCAACATTCGTAGATGTCGAGGTGTAATTAAATTTTATTCCGTTTCGTTTAACGAAGTTGAAAGTTGTAATCTTCGTTCAGTCTGGGCTGTTGAATGGGAATTCATGCGAAGAGACGCCGACGTGTACAACCGTATAAAGTTGCTTAATTGTTTAATAGTGTTAATTAAAATTTTAATTTGCATTTTTGGTATAGGTAACTGAAGTTTCATTTGCGAATGTTTTAATACTAATGATTACAATACTTGCGTAACTTGCAGAAAAACTTTTGCTATTCAAAATGTAAATTTTAAAAGAGGACAGTTTCGTAACTGCATGGAAGATAAAAAGAAAAGGTATGGAGGTGGTCTCTTCCCTTCTAATCTAATTTCTAGTCGTACAACGCAGCTCATGTTTGCTGTCAAAGCTTATGTATAACTATTCAAGCAGATGCTGTATGTAGTTGAGCTTCGAAAGTCAATAACCTTAAGAGGACTATTTGAAACTGTTCGAATAAGAATTAAATACAATGGTTCTACTACCTATTATTCGAGAGAAAAATAGTCGCTGGAATATGCTCAGATCGATTTCACACTGCCAACTTTACTGAACGCTTGAAAAACAGTTTTTTGTGAGACTAACGTAGAGGTAATGACTTGTTTCTTGCGTCAGTTTCAATGTCGGAGTCTACTTCGGGGTTATACGGGTCAAATTGATTATGTAACTTTGCAAAAAAAAAAATTGGCTTTGAGACTTTTAACTGAGGTAGAAAGACAATTAAAGATCGTATTTTTAACTAAGCAAATGATTTTACTATAATTGTTTCGGTAATTCTTTAAAACAGGAACTTAGTTTATTGGAAATGTAGAGAATATTCTATTTAGATTATTCTATTTAGAAGGCATAGACCTTTATCAAATTTCAAACCATCAGCATTTTAAATTCACATAAAGAAATGCAGAAAAATATGATTTTCAAAACAACGTCATTTCAATAGATTTCTATATACTACATAGAAATACCAATACAATAACTGTATAATATGAAATTCAAAGAACCAATGGCAACTTGTCTTCCAATTTAAATCGAATTAGAAAATAACACCATTATTCATCAACTATAATCCCAAATAACTCCAATAACTGTACCTTGAATCCCGAAAAATACGACCGCGCTCCATCCAAATCCTTTCTTAAAAATCAATTACATCCCTCAAAAAAAAAAAAAAAAAAAAATGACGATCAAAGAAAGAATCCCCGATCGAACGTACAATCGATATAGCTCTTATTCAGTGTCTCTTCCGTGTGTGGTCATCGAACGGACTAGAGGGATTTCAGCTCGCTCTCCTGGTGAATGGACAGCAGTGGGCAATTACACCGGCAACAGCAGCAGCACCAGCATAGTCTACAGTGTATCCGTAATGACCGATAATTAGCCGGCGAGCGGTCTTGCTTCTTGCGCAAGTCCTGCGTCGTATACGCTGCTCTTTCTCTCATTGTCTCTTAGCGGTAGCGAGCGTCGAGTGGATCCCTTCGAGAGAACCGTTTGACGACGGATAAGGTAGTGTGCAGTAGCTCGAGGAGAGTCATTGACACGTGATTCTTGAACTCGCGAAGAGGAGTAGAAGGAATGGTGGCGATAGTTAGATGCGGTTTATGGTTATGAGATTTTTGTGATTTTTGTTAGACAGGTGGTTGAAAATTATTCTTTATTGCGTGGGAGCGTACTTATTTACGCTACCTTACTTTCACTTTTTTAGGTCTTGCGACACTTTAATTGGATTTACAAGAAAAAAAAATTTCTTTTTCGGTTTGGTAAGAGTTGAAATAAATAGGTTGTGTCAAAGTTTAATGGTAACATTCGTTTAGTCTTGAACTAGATAGAGGTTACGAAAAACTTATACTCTTTTTTTTTATTCGCGCACGCAGTGTCGATATGCTGCAATTTCTTCGGATATGCCGAGTATAGACCAAGAGTCTATTATTACATGGGTATGAAATTCTTTCTTATATAGAATTCCATATGTAGGATAAAAACGAGATCACATGTGGAGGATATTGCTAAATGATTTTAAAACGTCTATAAATTATAACAGTTTTTCTATATATATATATCAGTTTTTAAACAAGGTTTTAATATAGAGGTACAACCATAATTTTCTATCGCTGCATTTATGTTTGAAAACATTTAATCAAGATATACCGACGCAATTGTCGTTTTATTACTATTTGCAAGACTGTTCGTCAACCGAGACGAGAAAAAAAAACAAAATGGCACTTGAAGTTTGCTAAGTCAATTCACACCGACAGGTGATAAGAGACTCGGTCATCTCTTCTCCTCCTTCTGCTGTCCCCCTTTGCAAACAAAAAAAAGTTCTATTCTCTTCTAATGGTTGCGAGAAATCTAACAATTGCATAACGCAAACAAGGTACTTTTTAATTATTTAGTGTGTAACTGTGACGCGCACCTTGTAATAAATAAGAAAATGTAGGTTAGAGGAAAATTTTTTAGTTTAAAAATAAAAATAAACTTACGTTATCTACAGTAGCATAAATTCTAATACAATATCTTTACAATTGCCCCTGTATTCATGAAAATTTAAGCTAATAAATATCTAATATCGCTATGCCAAGACGAATCAAAATAATTTTTCTCTACAACGATATAATAACCATCTATCCTTAATATCTGATAATTCCTATATCAAAGTGCTTCAATCCGTACACTATACACCACAGAATATCACGTTTCGCCTTTGCAAATTATATATACGTATAGAGCGAATAAGAGATCTTCCGACTGTACACGCGTGTAAGTGAAACTTTTCGCGAAAGAGAGTGAGAGAGAGGCGAGAGATAAGTAACCCTTTCGACGTGAAAAAAAAATTTAATTAATCTTTCTCGTGCGTCCGACTCTTAAATCACTTTTAGAGTGAAGCCAAGTCAGTCCAGTCGCGCGTATACTAGCATATCTCGGAGATTTCATCTCGCGTCTGCCTCTGCGTCTCCCGCTTTAAAAGAGACACTTATCCGCGATAATCTCAGAGTGTGTAGCTCGCGTGGAGAAAGAAGTTGGTACAGTAGCCATTTAAAAAATGCAAAAGCTCATACTATAAAAAAAAGGTAAACAAGTAATAAATTACATCTATTCGAAAAGTCAAGCATCCCAATTTCAGTATATATATAGTAAAATGCATAATATTTATTATAGACCAAAGTTTCATCTCGTACCAACTGCATAGTAAGTTTGCTTCCGAAACTCAGTAAACAAACCACACAAATAAATAGATCCTTTTAATTCTTCATTGCCCTACGTCATACACCATAATTCAAACCTTCATATACACCCTAATTACCCAAAATACATACCATATTTAATTAACCACACCGTTAACACACACACACATACACTCTACCCACTTCTAAAGACTATATACTCCTCTTCACGCTCCTTACCTCCTTCGTCTCAAATAAAACCTGCAGCAGCAGCAGTCGGACGTGTGGTCCGTCGAGCCCTAACGAGCTGTTTTGCTCTCGTGACCCTACGCCGTCGTCGTTAAAATTCCGTCTCTACACGCGCGTGCGCTTTCAAAAACAAAAAAAAAAGATAAGAGTACTGCTGCTGCGCACCGATTTTATTATTAAGCACGCGTATATACCGCAATGCATCGACTATGTATATACAGCAGCAACGACTCGAACTAAGTAATGGGCAACTCGCGCGCGCCTCAGCGTCAAGGCTTATATAGGATAGAAGTGCGCAGGCTGCTGATGCTGTTGGCTGCACGTCAGCTGTCGCCGGTGTTATTGTTATGTGAGTGCATGCATACACGCCAAGTTCATGGCGCCTGATGAAGGACGGACGCACGAATAGTGGCACGCGCACGGGATATGGAAGACATTTTTGACGTAAAGGCTGTATGCGTTTTTTTTTTCGTAACGGATGTGTCGTTTTTTTTTTGTTCGGTTGGTTGGTTAGCTTTGATGGAAGAGCTTGGGAATGAAAAGATTGTTATCGGTGTTGCTGTGTGTGACATACAATCGTCTCAATTTATTTGAGTGTTCGTGATGTGGTTGGATGAAGTGGTTGTGGTGAATTTCGGTTACGTAAATATCGGCTAATTTTGGTTAACTCGTGAAGCAAGTGTGCATAAGGATGACAAATATTTGCTTTTTGGTTACAACTCGCAGCAGCGGTGAGAATTTTCGTTTTTTGGTTTAATAAAGTTAAAAGTAATGTTCGAATCCATTAGTCACCACAGTACGTGTATATATATGTACACGAAATATTATTATGTCATATTTCACATAATAATTATGTTGATTTTGCACGCTCATTGAGTAATTTTCTACTATTATATACGAATTCCGTGTTAATTGCCTGTAATTTGCTGGTACAAGACAAACTTCACACGTTTCCTGCGCATAATTGAAAATTGCAAGAAATTTATAAATATACTCGCTCGGTTTACGTAATTTTCCAAACGACAATAATATTCCTCATTTCTCGCGCAACCACACAGATATCTTCAAACGACTAAAATTTAAAATTATACAAACTATTCGCTAACGCGGAAAGTCTATTTAAACTCCCCCCGTCTTTATCTCGTTACTCGATATCCTTTAATTAAGCAACCAAAGCAATTACATTTCCAAAGAATTGGAAATACTCTTCCAGTACCTCGGCAAACTCCACGCGTGCTTCTGTATCTTTCGCCTATACCACGCGCGAGTCTGTATAACGTATACGAGTGCTCCCACGCGCACACTGATGCGTCTTGAAATCCTCGCGCTAATAAAAGTAAATACACACCGGCGATTTTTCTACCCTGCGAGAAGTGGGAGCGAACGGTAGAGAGAGAGAAAAAAAACGATGATTGCGTGATGGCGAAAGAGTGGAAAATCGTGTTTCATGCTAAACCCGTCGAATTATCAGTGCGATGAGTATTCGTGCTACTGCGCTGCAGCGATGCATGTACATGTGTATAGGATTGCATGGTCAATAAGAACCACATCGCGTATATATATATACATTCGCCGTTGAGGATTATTAATGCTTTCGACGTTAGGTACATACGAGAATTGGCCATTTGCATAACCGATTGTATTACACGAGAATGGTTCGTTCAGTTGACAATTGGAAATTGTAATTGCAATTTGCGGAATCGAAAAAGTAATTTATCGCTTAACCATTCAGAAGAGTTGTATATACACTACGCGAAACCCGTCAAACTGTGTAATTGTACTTTTAATTGCCTATACATGCAGGAATGTACCTGCGCGAAAGTGTATTTTAAATTTCGCTATTTGAAAACAAAAACCTATTCAATAACACACACCTGTGTATGTTTATATATACAAATATCAAGCGCATAACTTCTATTCAACATATACCAAGGTATTCAAACAAAGCCCTAGAATATAAAAAATCTAAACGATACATAAAGAAGACACTCACCCTAACCCTTATCCCCCCTATATATATACTTTTTCACCACGAAATCCTCTGCCTCCCCAGAGCCCGATATCCTCCTCTTCTCCCCATCGTTCATCAGCTTGCCGGAACCGTTTTCAGTAGCCCTCCCCGTTATCATACAACTCTCGTCCGCTATAATATAACCGTGCGCGTAATCGCAATCGGCCTCCTTACGGAATCGCTCGTCGTTTGGGCGCGGCTCTTTACGATCATAGCCGCGCGCGCGATTTTACGGTCCGCCACGTAATTTATATATCTGCCTCATGTTCGGCGAAAATATCGTTTATATATATATTATATACACCTGGTTTCGTCCCAAGTTATACGCGTGACGGACGTCGATCGTGTATATATACCCCCACGTGAACGGACAGACAGATAGA
Source organism: Torymus tubicola (assembly GCA_035583055.1). Taxonomy (NCBI): domain Eukaryota; kingdom Metazoa; phylum Arthropoda; class Insecta; order Hymenoptera; family Torymidae; genus Torymus; species Torymus tubicola. Next base: position 21,171,299 of record JAWWEQ010000010.1, on the reverse strand, counting down.
CAGACAGTTCTCGCAATTACACAGTATAAAGGAAATGGTTTTTAGAGCTGTGAGCCCGTGCGCAATTAGCTTGTGGGTAGGTTATACGTATATATATATATATATGTGTGTGTGTGTATAAGTAATGGGCGCGAGGGATTGACGAACGACGGTGATATGGACGTGCAGCGCTACGGCTTTACGAGGCAATAAATTTGGTTATAAAATCATTGGCTGCATTGTTGCGCGGAATCCTTTTAATTATACGCAATTTTGCATGCTCGTAAAACGATGCGGCTGTTATTCCCGCTGTCGTCGTCGTTGTTGTTATTATTATTATTGTTTTGTTAAAAGGAATGACGCGTGTCTATGTTGTAACGATATACACGGATGCGCGGTGAATGGGTCAAACGACCATCGCGATGTGTGTGTCTATGTAATATTGGAATAAGACGCGAATTCTAAAAAAGCGTGAGAATGGCAAGTGTGTGTGTGGGTATAAGAGACGTAATTTTCAAAGAATCGGCGTAGAAACTTTGACAATAATAACGTGCGAATAATGATGGCAATTATAAAAAGATTTTGAAAGAGGATAAATTTTTCATGCTCATTGTGTGCGCGAGGAGAGGCGGCAAGACTCAAGCGACGTTGCAATCATCATCTTTCGAAGCAAAAAATTGCACGAGCCTTAAAAATAATGACTCGCGCGGTTTGCGATTAGTTTTGAAAAACGTTGTAATTCACTGCAAGAGAGCAACAGATTATATTTCTGCCCCAAATTCAGATATAATTACGTATATCACATTGATCCAACTACAATTATTTTTATAATATATTTCGCAATATTAATCGAATATATACCACAACCTTAGCACGTAGAAATTTTTACCACCTTTATAATTCCTTAAGGTAAACATCTTACATCCGTTCCCAGCAGCCAAGCCGATCATGCAATTATCGAGACTTCAAGATCAATAACCAATCCTGGCGTAAGCGTGAACGCGAAAAATCCAAATAACAAGATTAGAGCGGCAACGCCGCCGTTGTGCCAAGCACTCTATCTGAAATTGTACATCACAAGCTCGAATGCAGCTCGCGGGAAATCGATTAGTCGCTCGTGTTCTCTCTCTCTCTCTCTCTTTCGCTCGTCTTGCCCGGTCGCGATCGATCAAAGGCGCAAATGGACTTTATGAGCGCGGAAAGGAGCCAAGAAGGTGTGTATTTATCACACTCTGACGTTGTACGTCCGCGGTCGTGCAAACGTCCGCGTAAATTTGTGTGTATACGTGCAGGTTCATGGCCACGATGCGTCAATCTTATAATTCGCAGGAATCGCGTATATAAGTATATAATATTGTCTGCATACTTTTTTGATAATTGTATAGTTTAGATTGAGTTGGGTAGCTGTAGCTGTGCGAAATTATGCTGGGAACAAGAGGAATAGATTTGTTTTTATTGGAGGTAGAAAAAAACGTGCAATAACGGAGCATCCGGCTATATAGCGAGTAGACAGGGTATTGTCGAATTTTCGATTGACACTTAACATGATTGTCGACATGCTGCTGTATAATTTTGAAGTCAGCAAAAAAGCTAGTCGATTCTACTTAACACGAATTTCGATGAGGCTTGAGAGGTTATTGAAATAAATAACAAAGAGGTCTATAGTTCCAATTTCGTTTATCTTTTTAATAACCCAGCTTGTACATCCAAATTATGAGAAAAAGAACGGGATATAAAACTAATTTTAGAAAGATATATCAATGACTACGATTTCTTTATCACAAACCACGTCTGGACTAAATTTTTCTCACTTTCAAACATCGCATTGTGTGTGAAAAGTTTTGAATCCACCGGAAGAATGACTGGAAAGTCCAAAACACTTCTCTGTTACTCGATCCTCCGATAAAAATAACTCGCGCACTTTACACTCAAACTATAACCTTCCCGAAACTCCCAAGACCAAACAGCCTCGTCATCGCGCGCTATATAATACACTTTTTTTTCGCCTCCTATACACCACCGAATCGTCACTCCAAGCACGTCCGAAACAACAAGAGCCATCCTTATATACATATACATACGATTGTCTCCAAATTGGAAAAGCCCATTACCGAGAAGTCAAACGCACGCGTATATATATACGACAAGTCGCAATTTCCTTATACAACCAGCGCAAGTTACGCAATCCCGGCTCCTCTTCATCTTCTTTCTTTTGTGTCTATATACCGCGGGCTTATTAACCGCGACGGACACAACATCCGCTGTAAGAGGGGGACTAGCAAAGTCTGTTCTGTTTTGCTTTTTTTTTCCTTTCAACGCAAAGTGTATATCGGAGACGCTGACGTCGTCGTTGTTGAATTGTGTGTACAGTGAGTATAAAAAGTAGGTGCAGCGCGTTGCTTTTGAAAATTGGAGGAGGTTTATCGCTGCGGCTAATTAGCATGCGCCTCGAGGTGTATATAGGTATATAGTGGTAGTCTACCTTTTTTGCATGACCCACACTATGTAGGTCCTTTTGTCGATTGACTGCCGAATCAGCATTTCGCGTACTTGAGATGAACACGAGTGACTACTTGTTGTTTGGCATCGAGTATGTACAAGTCGTATGTTTACAAAGACTCTGGTACTTTACGTTAAATTGTTATATTTGTTTTTTACTTATATACATGCACGATGCACAAGGTTTTGGTTTGTTAATTTTATGGTTTGGAATATAAAATATCAATCTTCGTGTGCAGGTCACGGCATTGGAATGTGTGTTTTTATTCAAGTGAGAAATTAAAAGTCGTAAATTGTAGAATTAAAGTCTTTGATTTAAATAATATCTTGTAGTTGTGATTTGATTGTTTTTCTAAAACGTTTACTTTCATATCACCGTTGGAAAGTTGAAGAAAAACATCCTAAACAGGTGTGTAATATTTCATTATGATGTATCGAAATTGTTTGAAAGACTAACAGATGATAAATAGGTTTCATTTTCTATGGAAATGAGAAGAGGGGAATATTTATTACAGCCATTAGGATCACTCAATTATCAAGTCTATAGCGGACTATTGAATATCGAATGTCTACAGTTTAAAGCGTTTAATATGAATTATTTTGAAAAGGCCACGTTTTGGTGTAATTTAAGTACATACTATAAAGTATACATATATACAAATTAAAAAATCATATATATAACAAACTACAGTAATGACATGATTGATATTCTACGGAAACAACATTAATATATACGCTGACAACGTCTTAAACTTCATATTCAAACCTCGCTCAGTAAGCAATTTCAATTGCATTCCAAAAGCTCTTCTTTAAAAGCAACGCGACGGCAAAAGTCAGCAAAAAAAGTTACATCCACCTCCGCGACGAAATTAGCAAAAAGTGCAATAATTTCCGCGCTGGTAAGAAGCAATCCAAGCCCGCGAAATCACGACTTTCTTTCAACTTTTATATCGCGCCGATTCGCATTTCCCAGAACGACGAGCTTGGCATCCATTAGCATCCCGCCCATCCTCTCAAACCCATCCATCAAAGTTAGCGAGCTCCGCGCAACAATGCAATTTTCCATAAAAATGACAGACTCACCCGCAGGCTACCGCGTATATCTCAAGGCAGAGGTTCGCTCCTAAGAGAGAAATGCCGGGCAATTACATTAGCTCCTCTCTCTCTCTCTTTTCTATATACAGTGAGCGCAATGCATGTACTTACAGCTCACAGCGGGCGAGCGTGGGACTAACTACGAGCGAGCGTGTGCACATACAACAACAACAATAAGAGAGAGAGAATGCAAGCGCGCCGGCCGGCAGATCAGCAGTTTCGGTCAGTGATATAGTACAGAGGTGTGTATTATATACAGTATATATACTTGCTTGCACCATCGTATATACAAGGAAAAGTGTAGCTGAATTCTGCTGTGGATTGGAATACGAGAAAGTGTAAATGGTGGTCGGGGTTTGATTATCAACGGGTTTGTTCGAATGCAACGTCTGCGCGATCGATGGTTGATGAGTATATGTATATAGGGAGTGAATTCGCTGAGTGAGGTGTTGCGGGCGATGTACCGGGAATGCTAAATCCAGAGTTTATTGAACTCGCGGTCGGTGTGTATACGAATGGTGAGGAAAATAATATGGTTCTTTTTGTAATGGAAGATAAGTTTTTGCATAAAATAAATAGAAATATATGTTTTGATATATATGTAATACTGAACTTTCGATTTCTAGAAAAATAGAAAATTATATTTATGATGAATTTAAATATTATACAAATAAACTGTTAATTTATCACGTAGAAAATTATATTTATCCGAATGAGCGTTAAAGATTAAATTTAACCGTTAAATTGCGAAAAACCATCAAGCTATCATTCAAAACCATATATATTACCGCATGTGAATTATTTTCATTTAAGATATTAAATTCGAATAAAACACCAGGACATATATATAATACGCATTTAATCGTGAATATGTACGCTTTAATACCTACGTAATCTTTCAATTTCCCTCTCATAAAGGCATTTCACTTTCTACCCGCTTTTAACCCAGCGATCTATACCCACTGACTCCTCGTTCATTCCACGCGCTCTTTTACATTTCGCATCTCGCGTACCTATACAAAAGGTTACATCTTCTCGAACTAAACAACAACAACAACAACACTACAGGCTCCGCTCATTCTTTTGTTCCCCCAATTCCCATTGCGCAAGTCTATATACGGCGTCGCGCGCGCTTAATAATGCCAAACTACTTTTTACCACGTTTAAACACAGCGCAAGCACGTCGCACTTAATGAATCGTAAATCCGCGACTATGGGAAATTGAAACGGGCGCGTGAACGAGGAACGAAAAGAAAAAGTCAACGAAGAAGAAATGTGTCTGTATATATATATGTACGCGTATATACACGGCGAGCGAGCAAAGAGAAAAGAACCGAGATGTGTATACGGACGGAGACGTCATCTCAGTGGGCGACGAGGAGAGCCGCACGAAGAGCATCGTAAAGTGTCTGCTGCAGCTGTGCCGCTCTATAGAGCGAAGAGGAGAGCAGAGAGAAAGTGACAGGCGGGCACGTATATAGGGACGCGAGGTTTACTTTTTCCGCAAAGCGGACCAGCGCAGAGCGAGTGATGTGGTTTTTGGTGGTAGGTGGGGTTGGCTTGGATGTACGGATATGTATAAGAACGGTGGTATGTATATATATATAGATATGTATGGGAGTGATTTTGGCACTGTGAGGAGGACGATTATAGGATGAAGAATGGCTTATTTTTTGCTGTTGGGATACGGATAGATCAGGGATAAGATCAAAGATTAACGACGTACAACTTTTTTAGTAACGAAGAACGTTGTCTGTACAATTAAATAAAATTTTTTTATAATAGAGTATGTTGATTGAATTGTAAAATGAATTTTTTATATATAAAGGGAATGTTTCGGTAAAGAGAATTAAAGCTCAAGATGGAGAATCGAGATATTTCTTTCGAGAAACTTTTTCTCCAACTTTCTTAAACGTCTATTATACGGTTGCATAATCGAAAAAGGGTACAGATACAATCATATATAATTCATCGAGATTGGAATCAATTTTCATCGGGATCCACGTACGCACTTATATAAATGTATATCTTGTAAGGCTTTATAATAAATGATATCAAGTCACTCTTGCGTAACCCAATAAAATTCTGACACAAAGCTTAGCCCACATTATAATTCGATTGGTTTTCATTTCGGATACGCCGTCGCATCAAATGTCACAAACTCTCCAATCCTATTACCACCGAATCAACGTTCCCCCCACAAGTATATATATATATACCCTTCTCCAACCTAAAAAGCTTAAAAACCCACAGATCGATATACATGTAACCTACGTGAAAAAGAACCAAGCAAAGAAAGCACAAAACCCATTAGCTCTCAAAATCCCTCCTACACATACCTCAATACATACATATACATACACACATACTAATTAACATTGACACACACACACACACGTGTATAAGAGCTTACCTCGTGGCATAGGACCTGGCGGACTGTTTGGTAGAGGCCATTGCACTTTGCGCGCCAGCGCCGGCAGCCACTGACGCCGACGACGACGACGACGCCGGCGTGCAGCAGCGAGCCGGCTTCGATCGATTTTCTTCTCTCGTCGCCACCGCCGCTGCCGCGTCGCCCCTCTGCCGCGCCGTACTGCCGGGCTGCTTTTCCGGAAGCTTCGCTGACGCTCTCTCTCTCACTCCCGCGGGAGACGAGAGAAAGAGAAAGAGAGAAGATATGTCCCTCGTTGGGCTTTTACAACGCCGGGGGGGAGGCGGGCGGGCGGACGACGCGCGTGGATGTAATTCCTGCAGTGCGCGCGTGCTACGGTAAGCTGCTATGCGCTGCTGACAGCATCCTGGAAGGAGTATAGAAGAGAGAGAGACGTGTATAAATGGGGAAGAAGGTTTTGCTGTTATATATGAGAGAAGCAGTTTTGTTGGCAGCAGCGCGTGCGGTATAGGTGCACTGAGAGAAATGGTCTAGGAAATTTTAATACAACTTTAGTAAAAATTACTATATTTTATACAAACGGTGGGATAT
>JAWWEQ010000010.1:21135264-21164643 GCA_035583055.1 Torymus tubicola | reverse complement strand
ACTTTGCCGTTTAATATCTCGATAACGGTGAAGCTAGGCTCTTTTTTCTGAGGATATCATATAGATAATGATGTCACGTACATGTGACGAAAATTTCAAAGACTTTGCTGGAATTATTCTCGGATCACTCACACTTCTGGCTAACTGTAGTATCAAGAATTAAACTAATGAGATATAGTTTTATGAAGACAAGAATAAATTAATGTAGTATTTATAACATCAAACCGTGTAGCAACACTAGTATTATAAGCTAGAATATACAAATTGAAATACTAAATTTATTTACCTTTATAACAACTATATCACTACCTGGAATATACCTTGGCAATTGTTTACACTGACCAACACTGACTTGTAATGTTCGAAAATCGTTTTTTTTTAACACAATGTTCTGATGTTAAAACATGACTTCTGCTAATTAAAGCTCCAGTACAAATATGCTGAAAAACTGTTCCAATTGAAACGATAAAAGGAAATTCATTTTCGCGTGCATTTCGTACATTCGGACCAACAAACGCTCCGATATCTGAAAAGTAGTATAAAAATAAACGTTAGAACACAAAAGAATTTGATTAAATTTAAGAAGAATGAAAATATTTTTAACGTACAACACAAAAATTGAAAGAAATTAATAGAAAAATTTTGACATGCATTTTCATGTAGTATTGATACATTTAACACTTGAAAAAGTCTAACTAAATTATAACAAGAATATTCTTTTCATTTATATATAAAGAATGTCATTAAAATATTTTATTGCATATGTTTAACGTCACTTACATGAAAAACAATATTGATAAAGTAGTTTTGTCGGTATTCAAGATTTGCTATATTTTTAGAAAACAACAAGCTTTTAACTTTAAGTAAGAATATACATTTAATCAAAATTTTTATTAATAAATTTTTTGTTTATTACAACAAAACTTTACAGATGTAATCTTTTGAGACTAACAAGAACGCAAATCTTTGATTAAGCCTACCGATATTAGCTAGTGATCAAAGCTCCGTACTAGAATCTCATGTACTCCTACACTTTACTTCATTCAAGTTTGAATCAAATACAAAGGTACATGAGATTTTAAGCCAGTAGACTTATTTTCTCTGTGCCGCGAAACCCTATTACTTTTTATATAAAGTTGCCAATAAAATTTCAGGTAATCAATTAAACTATATTAAAAATTTGGTAATACATGATAAAATGCACTGTAGTGAATAAAACGCCACTCAATATTGTAATAAATTGATTCTTGCATCCCGTTGAGATACTTAAAACCGTTATAAATTTATTTGCAATTGATCAAAACACTTGACTCGAGACTATTTTAAAAGTTTCTTGTTTATATTATCAATATATCTATGTTTGAGCGAGTAAATGCGAAGTGGCTATTGGAAAAATTGACTTATCACATATATAAATATACACATTAAATTTTTAGAAAATAATATAGTTTTTATGAAATTCCTTACATTTAAAATAAATCATTTCGGAAGATTTATAAAACGGGCAGAGCTATACAGTAGTTGAAAATTGGAGCACATTTGAAATTTTGTATTCTCCATTTTTACGTCTTATACCTATTGATTAGGCTATAGAAAAAAATGTCAAGCAAACTCCTGAAACAATTTTTCATTATGTTACTTTACTTAAAGTAATTTATCTTGACGACGATTATTCGACTATGAGATTCTATTGAGCCCCATAGTCAATGTCACCATGGCAAACTAACAATTCCTCTTTCTTTAATCATTTCATGGCAGAGGATTTACTATGAAACAATATCTTATTATTATAAGCCAACGTCTCTCCCCTAGAATACGAGTCAGACTTGCCATAAACGTATATATATTTTCCGGGTTTCGTCTGGCAGCCGTTGATAGGCTTGCACGGAACGTCGTTCTCTCTCTCTCTCTCTCTCTCTCTCTCTAATTCTTCTCCACAGCTTATATAGAACGCCCCGTGACTCCCGTTTGGCACAGCGTATAACATATTGTTCGAAAGGGAGTAGATAAAAGCTCTCCCCTAATATTCCGAACTAGATTTATCTTCCGTTTTTCCAGCCGGGGGGTTAACCATCGTCATAGAAAGCTCATTTTTCGTTTCGAAAATCTTTTTTTTCTTCTTTTTTTATTTAATATATGGTGTGTCGTGATTGTGTTGAAATCTATTCGGTCATTGATAAAGCGTTTTGTGTGAACCTTTTACAAACGAGAATTTAAAGGATGCAGGTACCGCTCAAACAGAAAAATCCCTTAACGATCGGCTATTTTCGTTTAATACTTTAGCTTAAGCAAATTTCCAACTTTCACCCCCGCGTGAACCAATTTCCCCCGTCCGAATTAAAAACTCCTAAGTTTCCTGAATAGCCAGCCAAGAAACTACTACTACTACAGCGTGGCGCGAGCACGCCCGGCGCACGTAATTCAATTAAGACTCGCACAGGCGGTATCAAACTAACATCACCTCACTTGTTCACCACACACACATACACACCTACGTGAAACTTATATCATCCAATTCGAACTCGAATTTCGCTCTCGTTTCCATCAATTAAGAGCCACGCGTACGCTCACTATAGCGCGCGAAAATTTCGATTCGCTAATTTAGCGCCTCGTTGAATCATTCATAAACGTCCTGTGGTGTCCGCGCACTGAGGCTAATCGTGAAATTTGCATTCATTTTCGTTACTCCCTACTGCGAGGTGTCCGATAATCCGTAGAAATTGAACGCGTCATAAGGTGACGACGGATGACCGAGCCGTCTTCGTCTCTATCTCACTCGGATGGAACGTATAAGGTAATTCGAGTGACGTATATACGGGACAAGATGGGTGGAGTGTATATATATATATATATATATATATATATGGGACGAACTTAAGTAGGGATTTACCCAAATTGAAAGTAAATGTCCTATTTATTTAGAATGCGTGAGTTCGGGAAATTTGTTTTGGGCTTTTTAGACGACGTAGTTGGTGAAGCGCGTGACGTGTATGTATATGCTAGCGTTAAAGTGTTTTAATTGAATCTGCTTAAATTTCCGGAAAATAAGTACAGAGTTTGTTTAGTCAATAATTGGGTTGGTATGGTATTTATCCGACGCGACTTTTCTCCCTGGTAAATGCAAAGTGTCACTCAAGAATTAATTTAGTTGTTATACACGAACGCATAATACGTTACTTTGCGAATTAAGAAGCGATAAATTGGAAAATTTAAACAATGAAATGTTTAATATGTAAATGAAATTTGCTAAAAGTATACTTTTTCTTTAATTTATAATTTAAATAATATAATAAATTAAGCGTTTTTACAATTTGGGCCAAAATTGAATAAGATATTATTTTACACATATTTTAGTAATGGCCTTTCATTAAAAATGTACGAATTTATCTTATATTTTACTGATTAAATACCGCCCTGCATTGAATAAATCTACTAAATAAAAATTTACTTTGTGACTTTATAATTTTAATGTCTTTTGCATATAAAATGACTTATAACATTTAAATAAATTTAAAGGAGATTATCTTTTGTTACACGTTTAAAGTTAATCGTATACATAGCATGTAAAAAATTGAATTCGAAAATTGAATTAGAAAAAAAAAATATTTAAAAATGTTTTTCTACAAAAACATTATCCCCTCAATTTCTGCGATCGCCAAAAAATAGAATCAATCAATTTGAAATCTGTCCAACTGTCATCAGCTCCATATACAACTATCAATACACATTCGAAAAGGTTTAACATTTTAAAAAAGCTTTCGTCTGTGATCGATTTCACGCACGTTATCATTCCTCGTTCGTTCACGTTTTTAGCACTACATCTACATATATATACACACACATGGCGAACAAAATTCGCGCTTCGTTATAAAGTCGCACTGGTGCGGCCCTGTTATACGCGTCAGCTCGCGCGACATCGTCGTCGTCGTAGGAATGAAAACGTCGCACTCTGCGCGCGCGGCAAGTCAATTACGAACTTTTTCGCGAAAGCGATGAAAAAAAGAAATCGCTTATATAACATAGTAGAAATAGTTTTATGACGATGCAAGTTTTATATACACAAAGTTGCACGAGTACATTAAGAGTTCGAAGCGAGCGATGAGGATGATGAGTTTGTGGAGGAATCGCGTGTAAGAGTGTGATTAAGACGAGAGAATAGAAAGTACGAGATTTTTCGGAGAGTATAAGTTTTGTACGAAATTCAAGTTATTTCAGGTGAGGCTCGCGGCGAATGCAAACGGGAATTTTATCTGAATCGTAGCACGAGGGTGTACGGACATTTTCGAGGAGATAAGATAAATTGTGAGTGCGTTATATTGTGGAAAGTTTCTTCATTGTGACGTCGTGCTACGCCGAGTAGTTGCTCAACTTTTGTGGGTTATGCAAAATGTGCGAAGTAGCTGCTTCAAGATCGATTCGATAGTTTTAGTGGGAATAGTTGATGTGAATTTTTTTGTTAAAACATTATTAGTTTGGTGAACTACTATAATTATATATTTACAAGAAGAATTTATATACATTGGGAAGCAATGATTAACTGCGATTTTAGAATCTATTTTCCTTTCTTAAAATGAAGCCCAATAGCCGAAATTAGTGCTATCTTCTAGAAATATGAATTATCTAATCTTAAAAATACTTTAGACTCAAAAAATAAAACAGTAAAAAAAATAGATTTAAAAATCACTACATTGTAATTTTAACCATTCATTTTCGTTTTCTTCTTTAAATATTGTCACTGAGTAGTGATTCAACAAAAAGTTGAAAATCAGAACTCCAAGCTTTTCCTAAGGGAAACTGCAACTTTGGTATGTAAATATAATCAGTGGTAACATAGAAGAATCACTGTAATTTCTCCGTTGATTTAAAGCTCCTAAATTCAAATGCACTCTGAAAAGTGAATATTTAACAGATTCTGGTTTAATCCTTTTATTAATGAAGGGATTTTGGTCTTGCACAATCACAGATTTTTTTACAATTCAGAGGAAATATAATTTTCATTTGAAATTATGTAAGATATTACATTATTTATTACATTATCATACTTTACACGTGTAGTCAACTTTTCATTTTGCGTGCAAAAATTTATGTACTGGAAAGAACGGATAAATTTATAGGTCAGGCCTTTCAATTTCACGCATTAATAATTCAGAAATAATGACTGGAAACAAAACTGCTGAAGTCAACAAATCGAACTAATATATATTGTCATATGTGCGACAATGGTTATATTGAACGTATTACGGAAATAGAAAATAAATGTTTATCGTATATTAATCAATGCTGTTTGGATACCATTGATTTATTTTCCATTTTCTAAAATATTTAGTTGTTAAGATGAAACGCTTTCATAATGCAGAATAGCATTAATAAAACTCTCCTCGCCCTCTTTCGGTTCATGGTGAATTATCAACAATCGATACTAATTTATTTTTCAATTCTCGTATAATTGTCTCAGTATATATATATGAAATCAGACATTGTCACATACTATACATGACACGGTAAATATCGGAATTTTCATCAGGAATAGATTTTAGTATATGGTGTGATGGTGAAGTAAATCAATATCAAAGTAGTTGACACAATTACATATTGACTACTAATTATAGAACAAAACGGTAGACATAGATTCTAGGATGATATTTTATTACAAAAACTTTATCCCATATACGCTCCACGTTACAAATAATATGACCGATTTTTTAATGTCACTGATCAAAGGATCTTTATTTATTATCCCATCGTAAATGTCAGAAAATAAAGGAATATTTTTGGAATATAGATTCTAATAGGTGATACATATTCAGATTAATAATAACACAAAATCGTATTATATATGCTCTACGCTAAATGATATCTGCAATCACCATCATATTCTATCAAATTCTAATGATTGTACGGTACTACCAAACAATACTTCTTATAAATAAACAATTTATATAACGAATCACGCCAACAATCTCCACGACCCTTAGCCTCTAATTAATTTGATTTTTTTTTTCCCCCAACCAACGAATCAATCTCGCGGCAGCTTGTTCACGCGTCATTCCTAAAACGCAAAAACCCGTACATAATTAACACACGAGGTTGGCGTCTCTACAACTCCACCTCCCGCGTCGCCACCCAATTAAATCACGAAAAAAACTCCAACGAACGATTCAACGTCACGCGCGTCACCTCTTCGTTATCTCCCTCTCCCTCTCTACCTATAACCCACACACATACACAACACAAAAGAAACATGCGCGACTATATAGCAGATTGATTCGTCGTCAGATTGCGGAACAAGAGAAGCGCGCGGCCCGCCTGGCCGATCCGTCATTAGTCACGATCTTATTCAAGAAGGCTCCGATCGCTTGTCATCGCCGCCGTACAGCGTCATCTGCATACCTATATATATAACACCTACATCATCTATTCGACGCACACACATGGATGTACGCGACCCTCTCCATAGGTATAATATATAGACGCGCGGCTGAAGTGAGCGGCGACGCGCGCGCGAGAGGCTTTGGCGCGCACTATTGATTTTGGCACAGGGACCCCCTTTGAAGTGTCGGCCTTTTAACTACGTAGAAAGCTGCCTCCCTCCGGCCAACGTGCGCGAGAGTTTGCGTGGGCGTGTAATCGGTATATATATATGTATAAAGGGAGAGAGAGAGAACTGGTCCGATGGTCGTCCGTCAGAGTAACCGGCGTTGTCGGCGCGCGTTTATTCGATAAAAACAATAATGCGGGGTCGCTACCGGCGGTCAGCAGCTCTTCCTTTCTCTCTCTCTCTCTCTCTCTCTCTCGGTTGGCTTTCGTTTTTATACAGATATATTATAGGTGTAATGAATGGAGCGTAAACGTTTCCGTAGCGGTAGCTCGGGGTATTCGGTGACCTCCCGCGTGTGCTTGTGATATCGTTCGAGCGTGAATGAAAAATTGTTTATTCGAGTTCGATGTAATGAGCGAATGCTGTAGAGAGAGAGAGAGAGAGAGAGAGAGAGAAATGGATATATGTGTTGGATACAGAAGCGTGTTTTTAAGGTTCATACTTTTCAATTCGTTCTTAGCCAAGAGATCGTTTATCATCGAGGGCTGGACTGATAAAGTAGATTTTTATTAACAAAATATATTTTCGGATATTTATTTGTGGTCGAAGCTGCTGGTTGTCGAAATTTTTTTATTGTTTTAAAGCGTATTTTGGGATAAATATTACAATGTATTTTAACTAAAACAACATTGAAAATAGTAAATGTATATTCTAATGGTTGTATATTTCAATCAACGTGTCTGTTTTTTTTATTGAATTGAATTCCCCAAAAATACGTAATTCAATCAATTTTTTTAGAGTTTGCCCACTACGCGCAATAGCAAAAAGTTCCGTTTCAATTTAACGGCGCAAAGCCGATATTTTACTTTCGCTCCATTAATTTTAATCAAAATTTCAGTACCATCAATTCCTGATAATAAATTGACCTATCAACCGAATAAAAATCAATCTAAATTTTTTTCATTTAAAACATACACTTCTACAGACAATTGATTCCGACTCCCTCTATTTCTCTCTCAAATAATAAAATATCCCTACCCCCATTCAATAATCCTGCACGATCCCCGCAATTAATTCCAAAGATCGAACTCTCCAGGCCCGCGTCTTACCTCCATCTCGCAATACCTTCTTTCTCTACTCTGAATGCAGGAAAAAAATTTAATATATTTTTTAATAACCGAAATCCACGAACGAGACGTTTCCACCACTTGTTCTATATCATTGAAAAAGAAAGACAGGCGTTGAGGAAATTGTCCGATCTTCGTATAGTCGTTCACTCTCACGGCGGGCCCGAAGAACTGCCAGATAAGGAAAAAGGGTCAGCGCTCGAGAGAAGAAGCTGATGCTGCCACACACGAGTGTATATATAAATTCCGCCTCGTCAGCGTGTGGTTGGAGAACAGAGAGCGAGAGAGAGAGAGAACTACTGGACGCTGGCGCGCGGAGGTGTGAGAGATACGGCCTGAAATCTCGGCCAGAGTACGTGCATTTATGTGGGCTTTTTCTCTTTTTTTTTTTCTTTTAAGTCTTCTGGATTTTAGTGTTCCTTGGGAATTATATGAGTTGCGCTGTATAAAGCTGGCTTGGGGTAAAATTTTTTTATTATTCGGTGCTTGGGTTGATGGACGGTTGTAAAGAGAAGACGATGTCGTAAAGTATTTGGATATAAGGCATAAATAATCACTGAGGGCGCAGTCGCTTCTTTTCTTCTCTAATAAAGATTTTTTATAAGGATTTTGAATCACTGCTGTAAACGCTGGATGAAAGAGTAGAAGGATAAGGTGTATTAATACTTTCGCTATACTATATTATATACGAGCCATAACTTATAGAAAAGAAAATCGTGAATTATTCTTTAGACCCTTTTTTTATTTGTCGTATAAAAGAAGGAAAAAATTAGTATTTTTGGATTTTTCTATCCTTTTATATAATATTTTTATAAGAAACACGAAAAAATCAAAAACGAAAATCATTAGGTTTACTCGTTTTCTATACATTCATGCTTATTCAAATCCTCTATCACCCACCCATAATCAAATAATATATTCACCTCTCAGCAACCCCAAATTATTCCCAACTCGCTTCGACCACCAACTCTCCGAAAAATCCCAAAAAACTTCCCTACCAATCTCTTTCTGCACTCAAACCTCTCAACCCTGTCGATACAGTCTCTTTTTTTCCTCCCTGACCCACACACACACATACATACATACACATAGAGCACCCAGAATAATTGAATCGACGGTGCAACGACGAATGCGCGAGCTAGCAGCGAGACCCTTGGCCTTATCTGGTGACCGATGCATTTTCCAAAGTGCTTCCGCTCTATCGCGATCGCCTCCGTGATTCATGACTAGTGCCTTCGAGACTCGCGCAGCGACGGTAGGCGGCGAGAAGGACGAGCGTGTAAAATGTTTCGCTCTGCGATTGCCACTCGAGCGAATTTAAACGGCTGACCTTTTGGGCCTCTGCGCCCGGCAGTATAGAGAATTGTGAGGTTAGAGAGAGAGAGGGGGGGGGGCAATGTAGGTTCTTAGGAGTCGCTTGAAATTTCAGCGAGTGAATTTTATTTTGTCGTTTTCAACGGTAATGTGATACTTTAAATTGATAATCAATTTAGTACGTTGACTCTTATGGCGTTTTAAGGGTAACTATTACGTTTTAATATTTTTTAGTCTGTTGTCGATCTTAACACTTAATGACTCCCAAATATATAAACCTACAACTTCAGTTCAATTTAGATTTATCAATCCCATCACAACAAATTCATCAGTCACTTATTCGCAACACGAAAAACTTTCATTTTATTCGCAAACACTTATACTCATCTACAGTACCCCACGCGAAAGCAACCACTACATCAACCCAGACATCGTCACCTTATTCTATCAAAATATTCCTCTCCTCACACTCGCGCACAAAGTCGTTAAAAGGCTTGATCAGCTCGACGCTCGCCCCCTCGCTCGCCCGTCCGATGCTATCTGGCTCAAACATCCGACGACACAGCATCCACTCACACACACACACACACACACACGTATCACCCAGATTTCGCTGACTATACAGTAAATACAAAAAGAAAGAAAAAAATTGATACCAGGCGCATTATCTCCTTTCTTCGCGGCACGTCGCGCGCCTCTGGCGCGTACATATATATAAAATATATCCCCTCTGCGTACTTGTAACTCGATACACCTATATATATATATACACATGTGAGCTACGGATATCGGCAAATTGCCCGCCGTCGCTTCTTTTTCTTTTTTTTTTATACGCCAAGTCGCGCGAGAGATATACGGGGCCGGCGGCGTATCGGCTCGCGGATCGGATTAAAAAGTTTCGTACTACTACTGCTGCTGCTGATGTATCGGAAGAGAGAGAGAGAGAGAGAGAGAGAACGAGGGTAGTAGTATAGTCTCTCTCTCTCTCTCTCGCTCTGTAATTTGCTCGCTAAATATTGTGGCGGGTGCGAGCACACGGGATGTGGGTGAAGCAGACATGTGTGGGGAGGGAAAGAGAGAAAGAGAGAAGTTGTTTGTGGCGGTTAATTAAAGGAAAAGTTTTTCAATTAGAACGTGCACATGTGTGTGTGTGTGTATTATTGAGTGCGTGATGTAAAATGGTGTATTGTTATAATAAATTAGCGGTGAATTAGATATGTCGGGAGTTTTTGAAGATGCATAACTTTCAATATATCTTGTAAGTGTCAGTATATCTTACTCAGAATGATTATTGTTCAATCAATTTTTATATATTTTAGATAAAAAAAAAAACGAAATTTTATACTTATGTCCATTTTAAAGAAATATTATTAGGTCTGATGCGAAGATGACAATCTCGGAGCGAATAGAAGATTTCCATCTCACGTTCATCGAAGTGGCAGGATTCCAAGGATTTCTTTTTTAATGGCGAGTCTGTAACTGGAAAAAAAAATGTGTCAAAGGTCAGAGAAAGTCGTAAATCCAGGGACTTTTCCCCCGAGTACAATGGTCTTTTCCTAAAGTTCGAATTCACACTTCCATCCTTTGATAAAATTTTTCACTCAAATGGTCAAAGTTGATAAGCCTTTGTCGCCGAACTATTTTATTATTAAAAGTTTCTATAACAGACTTGAATTATGCACAAATATAATCTTACAACAATTCAAAGAACTGAATTAGCAGAATTTACGGTCATTTATGCTTCAATTCATCAAAGATTTCACAGGCCGTTACCGTATTCTTACGCAGCAAGAAACCGCACCTCAGGAAAAAAAAAATCTCTTTCCGCTTCCTATTCTTGGCACCTCTGGCAACGAATCTCAAGTCGTATTCGGCCAATCGATATGTTAATTTATAACCGTTTTAGGGAATGCAAAACAACGTTTAAATAATTTAGATCCACGATTGATTCCCATTAAATCCTCTTCTCTCTCTCACTCGCTTGTCACCTTGACCGACCGTGCAAAATATAAAAATACGTCCTTCCGCACGCGGGCATGTGTACGCGAATGTATCTTTGTAAATAATTCACCTCTTTTTCGGAAACTTCTCGCGAAAGCGTGAGTAAGTGCGCATGCGTGCGCGCGCGTTGCTATATCCGTAACGCGTAAATACAAATATTTTGCGTGCGGCGAGTATCTTCAAGTCTTCTGTTTATCTAGCTTCTAGGCGTGCGTGATGGAATTCGCCACTGCGCAGTGGGTTATGAACGTATAAATAATTGCGCAGAACTAATGAAAGTACTCAGTGGACATTTTTTTTTCGAGTGCACACAATGTTTATTAAACTTCGGGATGTTTGCCTTGAGGGTACCGAGGATATTACGATTTAGTGTTTATATAGGGTTACGTCATATTTATTTATGTAAGATACTTATATATATATATAATAATTGCTTTCTTTTACGTGCGTATATTTTGCGAGGAACCCCCAAATCAAATCTGCAATGTAGTAATTTCAATTGATCTACTACTTATAATACCTAAACTTGTTGAAGTAAAATAAAACGATGTTTTTCATAATGTTTTCTTGTTCCAGAAAAATTGCTTATGCTAGGAAATATCATAAAAAACACTCAGGATACAATATTATTACACGTAACAATAATATTATAAAATAAAATAATAATTGAAGTATTCCAATCACAACATTGTAATAAAATATTTCTGAGAATGAATCAAATATAATATACAATCATAAATCTGTCAATTTTATAAATTTCATAAATAATAAGAAACACTGCATATAAAAACCTTTGTTATTTTATAAATATACCTATCTGAATAGTTAAAATTCTAAATCAAATTCTGCTTCATAATAGAATGAAAAAAAACGAAATTACATTAACTTTTTCTTTGCCAATTTAAAAAAAAAAATTAGCCAAAATATATTTCTTACAACTCAACCACCGCAACATGTACTCCGACGTTTTTCCACAATCCAATCAAAACTTATCATCCAATAAACTGTCTCGAAAATCACGCAGATAATCCCAGCCCCAGAACCTCGCCTTCGATAAGCCCCCAAGAAAAAAGAAATCATAAGCAACGACTACCCCACATGCTCCCTACTTCTCTCTCTTTCACTCTCTTCCCACCCAAACCGAAAAGAACTCGGCACGCGAGCTCATAAACCCAAAGACCTCGCCGTCCTAGACCCGAAATAGAGAGAGGGAGAAAGAGAGAGAAAAAATCCAAGAACAAGAGAGGAAGACTGTCCAAACCAGTCGGTAATTGAATTGGATCCCCTTAATGAAGTCCTCGGGTCCCACCCCCGCTGCGAGTTCTAAAGCTAGAGGTATATAGTAGTACCGGGTCGCTGCCATAACTCATCGACACTCGCGCAAGGACGACACTCTCATACATCCGCTCTCGTACCTCCCCCGCGAAGGATATGACCGCGGCATCGATCTGTTTATTGGCTGAAATGAATATATGCGCGCGTGGGGAGCTGAGGTACAGGTTAGACGGGAAGGTGAATGCGTTCGGCTGAATTTGTGTTTATGAACGGTGGATTAGTTGTGAAATTGCTTGGAAATAGTAAAATGGAAGTTGAAATAGAGAAAATTCAGAAAGTTATTAGAAGAGAAGAAAAAATAATTGTTTAAACTTGTTTTTCATTTATTTTTGTAAATACTATACAATTTTTTTGAGACAGCAACTGTCTGAATTATACATTGAGCCGAATATATATTGAATCGAATAATTAAAAATGCAGTTGATGAATTTTAGGAACTATTCGCTAATCATTGATATGCCCTATTCAAATTTCGCACAATATACGTTAAATATATAAAATTAGTGTGAATAAATTAAAATAACAAAACTAGCAGTTTTAATGAAAAATAATAATTAAAGAAAATAAAATTAAATTTCGGAAAACAAGATACATAACTCGATCGAACTAAGCAGTTCTCAGCGAATTGCCGAAACATCGCAAATGCACATGATATTTTTACCAAAATTTACTACACCATAAAACTTCCTTAATAAATCACGGAAATTAAACTAATAGCCGACGTTTAAGGTATTAATAATAATGATTATTATAAAATGTGTTAATTAAACGGATCAGAAGATATTCAAATTTATGAAATAATCGACTTAATTAAAGAGTAGCTATGTTGAAGCTCTAAACGTATATCTAAATCAGTAGAAACAGGTGGCATTTAGTCAGACACTCCGTATCTGTGTACTACGGAATATATATATAGATATACCTATGATCATCGTTCTAATAACACGCCTTGTATGAATTTCTTTCTTATTCCAATTACAAATGTAATATTTTTATTGTGCTCATTTTCACACAAAATAATCTTATAATTTTATCGTTTTATTAGAAAATATAATATCCATCATTCTCTATTCATATCTCTACATACCACCGGTATAGGTACTCAACAGAACTCTAAACCAAAACCAATAAAAAAAAATCGTTTACAAACAAAAATCGGGCGGCTACATCTGACAACACCCTATCTAACAAACCTTAACAAACTTACGTTCCGCATTACCCGCATCAATACCAAAAATCAAACGCGTCCATCCGCGACTCTCAACCATTCATACCCTCCACTCTCCGTTCACCTATTTTCAACTTCCCATTCATCCTTCCTCTGCTTCCCAACAAAATCAGCCAATTACCTTCTACATCCATTCGCACATCACCCACATCCCTTATAAACTCTCACCTAGCAACCGTAAAACACGTGTCCACCACCTTTACCTTCCTCTCTCTCTCTCATCAAAGAGATAAAAAAAAGCGCTATAACGAGAAAAACCTCTCTTACCCTCAACACATACGCACGCGTATCCACGTGTCCGCAATCTCGCGCTTGCGTTATACCTTACCGCGGTAGGCAGTAGCAGTAGCAGCAGTAGCATCATCAACCGCGTCGTCACGAGACACGCCGCGCGACGGTCAACTCTCCGAGCCAATGCTGCCTGCCCGGGGGTGTACTCTGCGCGCGCGGGGGTGGCGCGCATGCGCGGTCGTCGTATCGACGCCCGGGCGCAGGCAAGCACAGCCAGCCAGCATTACGCTACCAGCATATACACGTACCTGCTATATATATATATATGTATACACACATACACACTATATATATACTACGTCAGTGTGTATGTATGTATGTATGCGCGCAAGCGTCGAACAAAGCACGAGAGAGGGTGCAAAATTCGCTGGAAAAGAGCGCTCGCTCGCTCAGAAGGGTGGTGGTGGTAGTAGTAGTAGTAGTGGGGATACCGAGAGAGCGGGAGAGAGAGAGAGTGTGTGAGAGAGAGGCAAGAGAGCATAAGAGAGTTCGGCCGCGTCAGTAGTAAACCCCCCGCCCGATCAGCCGGGAGGCCCGTGCTGGCGGCGCGCAGCTCGCTCTCACTCGCGTGTGCAGCTGCTTTGCTGCAGCAACTTATACCTCTTGCCTTTCTACTCTTACCCGTCGCGTATATATAGATATATATATATTATACACGGTTGTTTTTCTTTTCTCTCTCTGCTCGAGGTTACGGTGCTTTCTATAAGGAAGATATAATATCAGTGTGTACACACGTCGTATGTATCGTGCGAGGTGATATTTTTTTTTACGACCACTCTCTCGATACTAGCTCTGTGTGTGTATAAGAGCAGCATCCAGGTATAAGAATCGTGTGTTGTGTCGGAGAGAGAGAGAGGCATCGTCGTCGCTGAGGAACAAGAGAGAGAGAGAAGGAGGCTGCAGCAGCGCGAGCAAGATCTGACAACGGCTGAGGGACGAGCCAGTGGTGCGCGCGTGGAGCGAGGCTGTGGGGCCAGAATGAGAGGGAAAAGGTGAGAGACAGTGCGCGCCGTCGTCGTCGTCGTCGTCAAAGATGGCAGTCTTCCTCGCGGAAGGGGGAGAGAGAGAGAGAAAGAGAGCAGTGTAGGTGGTAGTCTACTCTCTCTCTCTCTCTTTCTCTTTAGCGCGCACGCGGAGGAGGCTGGCACGTATATACCCCGAAAACGGGCTGCATGGACCGCGGGCGGAGGCGCAGCAGCGCCAGCGGCGCCAGCACAGCATCCCCCCGTTGACGATGCGTCGTCCTACTCCCGCGTGTTGAAGCTTATTCTAGCCTTTCTCTCTTGAAAAAGGAAAAAAAAATAATACGCGAGGTCGTTGTGCCCCACTGACGTAGAGCTTTTTTAACTCGTCGGTGTATAGGTATATACGAGTGTATAGGAATTTTTTGGCTGGTCGATAGGAGGGGCACAAGAGAGAAAGAGAGAGAGAGAGAGAGGGAGAGAAAAAGGTTAAGTCGCGACCGATCGAGTGCACTCGTTTGTTTATTTGCGCCAAGTGGTTCAGGGTAGTAGCGTGATTATGCATAGTTTCTCGTATATACATGAGGTTGCAGGAGAATATATACCGCGTATTGTGTGGGTATATTAGTGTATGTATGTTTACTCGGCCGTGCACGAGGAGGAGAAAAGAACGTGTACGTATGTGGAGTAGACCACTTTTGAGATTGTGAATTTTCGCGTGTGCGTGTTTTTTTTCTTTTTCGCCCCTGCATGCTACCGAGGGTATGAATGGGTTGAGGGCTGTTTACGTTTTGATCGTTGCTTTGAAGACTCCACGTATGTGTGTAGGCTTTTTGTGGAAGTGTAGTTGTGTTTTTTTTTTCAAAATGATGAAAAGGCAAAGAGAGAAAAAGTGTGAGGAAGAGATACAAATGGTCTATTTTTGAAGCTGTGCGCGCGAGCTCGGAACCTTTTTTAATTCGGAACGCGGTTGGTAAATGCGCGTGAAAGATTTTTGGAGAAAATTAGTTGTCAAATTGATTTTTTTTATAGGTACTTTTACGAGATATCAATGATACAGTTGTTATTAAACCCGTGATAACTCGACGATGAATCAATTCTGTAGGTACATCGTTGTCTCAAGACGGAGAAAGAGACGTTTGGCAAATAAACTTTTGTCAAAGAGCGCGAGAGCCCTAGTTTTGAAATTCGCTCGAGTTCTTAAAACACGTTTCGAAATCAAGTTACTGTCGCTCTCTCATACTCTCACTCTATCGTGTTTCCGGCAGAGTGTAACATCCGTTGTTTGAGGAGTGACGGGAGGAGAGAGGGAGACGAAGTGAGAATTAAAGTGGATCGGCTGCTTCACAGATGTTTACCAACGATATTCGGGCGAATCGTAAAGTCGGAGTGGAATTCGAGGAGAGATTTTCAGGAACTCGATGTCACGTTTGATATACACTAGATGATGATCAATCGACGCGTTTGATACTACCATAAATCGGAATTCATGATTAGATAATAAGCAAAGTTTACGATATAAACGAATCGTGGATCCAAAGAAGTTGCGAATCGACGAAAGCTTAAACGACCGAGGTTAAACCTAACGGTAATGTTTTTCGAGGCCATCGAAGTACACTTTTACTCGTAGAGTTCAGCTATGCAAAGTAAAATAAATAAGACTCTCTTACTCTCTCTTTTACCCAATGAAGTCGTCAAACTTTACGAGGTACTTCGGGAGCGTGCAGTCATAAATTATCATTTACCGCGGAATTCTTCCGTACTGTTTTATCAACGATCGGTATATTTGTCACGTCACCTTCGACAGTGTATAAGAAATATTTTTCTTTTCGCTCTGTATACAATTTTCACCAGGCCACGCGTCAATTGCCACCGCGTGATACAAGAAAAAAAAGAAGCTACTCTCTTGAACGCGTATGTGGGCGCTGGATCTAGCGTCTTCTCTCTCTCTTTTATTCTCGTATCCCATGACAGGTATACAGCACGCATAGCTGTTTCTCTCGTCTTCCCCGGGAATGATAAATTCAGGTACTTATCGTCGATATTCTATTAGTCATGCCATAAGTATGGAAATCATCCTCTTATCCCTTCTACTTACAGATCATTCCTCGATATTATACCATATGGGAAATTAAACATTTTGTTTGGCCCACTCATTCGTGTTAGTTTTGTAGTACAATTACGTGAGGTTTGAGGATTTTGATTGTTTTGTCATTGTTCCAACTTTGGTAAACTTATCAATCAACCTCGTGAATTAGTATCCCACAAAATTATTAACTTCAACAAAAAATTTTATTTTCTACATTTACTATACAAGTGATTCAGAAGAAGGAATGTTGATCCACCTCTTAAACAATTAAATAAACAAACAGTGAACAACCACAACATCAAACGAAACTTCACACTTGAGTGCAACTCTGAAACACTAATTTTATCACGCGAAACAACTAAATTTACCTCTCTCCGACCATAATCTTGGAATCTTCTCTGCTCCCCTTACAGCATGAAAATCCTTATACCCAGTTAGCAGCGCGACGCGCGACCTCTGCACTTTCCACGAAACTCATTCAACTTTGAGACTGTGAATTGTCTCTTTCTCTCTCTCTCTCTCTTCGGGATAAAACACCCTATTACAATCTAAGAGCCAGAGAAAATTTAGCGCAGCTCGTGTCGCCTCACCCGAGAGAAAGATCCGCATGAGAGTAATGCGAGATAAGCGGCGCACACTCGCGTTTATTTCTCCCCCGACTGCCTCGATATTTACATTTTTATTGTCGTTCATAGTGAAGAGAAGCGATGCGCAGGTGGTGGCTAACTTGCGAGGGCAAAAAAAGGATATAAGGGAGTGAGAAACTGGTGTTATATCGTGTTCATGGGTTTGGGTCACGGTGGTAATGTCATGTTTATACTATTATGTTTTTTTTTGCGGTCACGCGTCATCGTATACACTAAATTTTCATACAACCACGTTTCATACAATATTTTTCAAAATTTACTTTGCCAAGGTAAAATATCAAAACGACGTTTAGAAGGAAATATTGATCAAAGCTGCTTGGAAATATATTTAAGTTCAAAATATTCCCAACACTTTATTCGCTTTAGCGAATATATGTCGTCGTATGGATATGTGGAAAAGTAATTTCTTCGACGCGCGGCTGACGCAAAATTCGCCTCGGCGAAGAGGTTAAAGTTTCCGCGCGATATATAAATTGGGCGCACAGGCGTTCTATATATGTTTATGTATATTTTTAGAAGCACGCGGAACGCGTCGCGCGGAAACGACCGATATTTTCCCTTTGAGATTCTTTTTTTCCTTCGTCGCAGACACGTATATACACATATACATACACACAACATTTGCGTTCGTATATGAGAGAAAGAGAGAGAGAGAGAGAGAGAGAGCGAGGGTTCATTTTTTTCTCTTCTGAAATTCGTGTCACCGAAGCTGACACAAGTGGGCACAGCGACGTTTGTGATCTTGAGGTTTTATCGGTCATTGCTCGAAAGGCCGATGCGCGGCTGTTTTCAAATTAACTCGCGAAATGAGTTTTTGCCCTGTGCACCTCGTGACGAAACTGGGGGGATTGTAGGTTCATCAGTTGACTGATGAAAAATAATTAGTGAAATTTGGGTTCTTTGATTAAATGACTTTTTAGAAACATCAGACAATGGTTATTAATGGTTCAACAAGTGTTATTACAGCCTTATCTTTGATCGCAAAACAACGTAAATATTTACATCAACTGAACTAATTAATATTTGCTACATTTTTCTTGGTAAAGTAATTAAAATAATATTACTTTTTCGGGTAACTGTAATATATTTTCATACCATGAAAAACGTTGATTAAACCTACTTATTTATTTCAACTTAATTGCCCGTTATTATTAAATTTTACCAATAGTTCAATTAGTTAATACGTAAACATTAACTAATTGAAATTAATAATTTATTATTATCAACATTAAAATTATTTATCAATTAGTTTAATTCAATTGTAGCTGTTCTAACTTTTTGAGAAGAACATTTTCCTAAAAGATAACACAAACAATAATTTAAAAAATTTAGTAGAAATAGTTGCAGAAACATCTCAGTGATGTGCAAAGTATAAAAAATATTGAGGTTGAAATGAAAAAATCTTGGTGTATCATATATGATACATTGCCTCTCAAAAAGTAAAAATATTAAAAATCCAACCAAAGTAACAACATTGCTTCCTACACGCAACTTACGATCAATAAGTACCCCCGTCTTTTCCAAATTACACGTACCAAGGAAATCATTTAAAAAATCAAACTCCTCTCTTCCCTACGCTTTCTTCCTCGCACTTTTTCACGACCCGTTAAGCTCTCATACGCGCAAGCTTGCATCCGACGCGCGGGTAACTCGCGGTATGGCAAATATTCGGTTAACTCCACGAGTGCACCGCACCGTTCGCGAGAGTTTCTCTCCTCTGTCTCTCTCGTTCGTTGGCATGTATATACATATATACGTGGCGCACGCGTGGAATGCCGTGCGCGAGTTTCGCGGTGGCTCATGTTTTTCGCTTCGCCGTAATAGTTGCGGTGGAAAATATGGCTTTGCACTAGCGGGGAATGCGCATGTGGAGACAGGATTGATGGAGAGTTTTTAGTAAAACTGTGGAGTAATTACGAGGTGGATGGTGATTCGCTATTGTTTTCAGGTTTCGAGAGTAGGTTGATGGGTGTAGAAAAAGTTTGTGTTTTGCTAGAGTACAATGTGTATTTATATAAGTAAGCGTATAATAAATAAATAATGGATTCCGCATTAAGTGTTGAATTTTTAAATGACTGTGTAAGGAAACAAACAATACTATTTCTTAAGTGCATCGAGATACTTATATGTATTGTTCGAACGCAAGATGTCATAATACACGAGATTACGTGTCATAATTGTCTTTTAAAAGGAAAACCCACAACTCGCGCATTTAGACTGCTTTCCTCGATTGATTTAACGCGCGCGCGCGCGTCGCATTCTCTTTCCAACCGAGGAAACAAACTTTCTGCTCACTGCTGCTAAATCGCCTTAGTCACTGCTCTTCCCCTCTCCCATTTTTTTTAAGTACCTCCGCCTTCCCAATACATAATAAAACATTCTGCACATTTCTCTATATACATTTTCTGGCGGCAACTTTTACCTTTACTTCATTTCTCAAGTCGTAACCTTCTCCGATCAAAGTTTGTTTACCCTCAAATCCCCCTCCTCAAGGTTCATTCACAAGCGTATAATATACTCCCGATTCCCACAAATCAGCCGGGCATCCGATTACCATCCCTCAGGGCCAACGTACTACGCGTCCCTGTACATGTCTTCCCTTCTAAAAATATATAAGCGCAAGCTGTTTCAAGACGCATCCGCGCCCGCTTGTTTGTCTGTCAACAGGCGCGAGTCATCAGCGCTTATACGCGCGGACGATTAATAATCCCCGGCGATTGAATTTCCAGACGGCGCTGATGAAAAATATATCTGCGGAAAACTACACGCCGGAAGGTCGAGAGAGACAGAGAGAGAACGAGCGAATAACACACACGAAGAGTAAGAGAGCGAACGAGCGGAAGGCACGCGAGCTTAGTCTAGCAGCGCTCGCGGAGAGAGAGAGAGAGAGCCACTTGCATTATTTGCCGCGCATTCAAACGGATTTCCTTGAATGTGGCCTGATTCGTCCGATTCCTTGGATCGCCGGCCCTGACATCTACTCGCGAGCTCGCGTACAGTCGTAAATAAGAACCCCACACCGCGAGTCGCGGTTCGCTCGATATTTTGCCGCTAATGCCTTCTCTATACACTTCGTTCGTTCGTTCGTTCGCGCGCGTGGGACAGAAAGTGTAAGAGTGAGCGAGAGAGTAAGCTTGTCTCTTTAGCTTCGTAGTCGTCCCTCGGTCTTTAAGGTGGAGGCTTTCGTATAACGTGCTACGGTCGATGTATGTCTGTGTATGTGTGTGTGTATGAATGCCAACCGCGTGTGTGTACACTTTGATTGAGGATTGCGGAGCAGTCGTTATTACTTAATCGCGTACCAGGGACTATTCTTGCTTACGCTGCTGATTCGATATTTTTGTTCGACGTCGATTGCTGCGGTTTTACTTTTGTTTATTTTATAAACGCGGTGTATTTCAAGCGCGTATATATTGGTGTTTCGTAATTTTTGTTGATTAATAAATGCTTGGATTTCAATAATAATAGGATCTAAATTATTTAAAAAAAAATTTTTTTTAGTAGTTTTGTGGCAACAATAACGTTTCCTGGATTATAGTACTAAACATGTTCTCACATGTAAGTCGAAATGAACAAGTACATTTAAGTAGTAGCAGCTATGATTAGTCAGACCGTCTAGAATGTTTCAATATGACTTTTTACCAAACAATAACGTACCAACCAATAAAAATAATTCGTACATATTCTAACTGCAACTGGTGAATAATAACGTATAAACTCTTGTTAATAAAACATCAAAAACAAAGGCATCCCAGAATAAATGTCAAAGAATATACTTATTATTCGTTTTTATTTATATAAATATTTTTCCTGCAACTCACGCTTCCACACTATAATTTCGATTACCCTCGAGCCACCCACAATGCGCATCTGGCGACAAACAACTTTTGAAATTAAAGCAGATTAATTACAGCTGAACTGACGCGTGTGTCAGCCATTTATTCGTTCAAACAGGCAAACCGAAACAATTCAACCCTCCAAGGCAAACTTTTGCCTAGTCGAAACGTTAATCTATCTCTCTCTCTCTTTCTCTTTAGTCAACGCATCCATCATACTCAAAACGTGCGAATTCATTTACAAAGCTACTACGTACGCGTACGCGACCGCAATGAATTCAAAGTGCCACGGACATCTACCACTATATACGCGTCATCCTCCCGAAAACTGTCCTCTCTCTCTCTCTCTCTCTCTCTACGCGAGTAACCGCGACATTTCCGCAGGCAAATACTGTTAAACACAGCAGTGTACCCGCGTGTGTTATTGTCACGTGTCGTCGAGGCATATACACGCGAACGAGAGAAAGAGAAAAAGCACGACGGAGGCGAGTCTCATCCCCAGGGCTTCGTTAAGCCGCTTTTCATGTAACGCAGACTTGACCGCGACCCGAGAGAGATATATAGATAGCATGCACGCAGCCCCTTATCACGTCGCACGCACGCGCGCACCTTTAATCGAGTCATATACAGCCTCGTTCCTGTTGTTTTTATTGTTTCATTTATTTTTTTTTGCGTGAAATAACAACACAGTGGCGGCGTTTTTCCGCAACGCGCAACGAGTTATATGTGTATATATATATATGCATTGTCTCGGCGACCAGTCAGCGTGACTGGCGATCTTTTTCAATTTGAAGCGGCGGCGACGACGCCGGCCGAGTGTGTATGGAAGAGAGAGAGAGAGAAGGTAACGCGTATGCGCGTGGATTATTATATGCATGAATGGGCGCGGGCAGAGAGGGAGAGAGAGAGAGAGAGACTTTGCGACGATGGCTTATGAATGCGGTTATATAAAGGCGGCTTTTATTAATGCGGGGATTATTTTGAATGGAGCGAGCTGCTGTGCAATCCGCGTTGTTTGGTCTCTGGAAAAGTGAATTCGACGTGAATGCCTGATGCGAATGTTTAGTAATTGTTTGTAATGATATGTATATAATGATAATGATGATGATATGAAGTATGGCTAATGCGGTGTAAATGTTTATTTTATCGTTTCAAATGTTGATCGTTACGTTTGTTATCATATTTCACAACAAATTATTTGGCAATAGAGATCCAACTATAAAACTTCTCTGCTGCCAGAATTTGGCTATTTATAACTCACGAGTGACTTTTCATTCAGCGGCAAACTTTTAAAAATAGTAACTTCAATATATAAACCGCGACTAAAAATATATCTTTGATGAGTAAAGTAATGAGTCCTAGCTCTCAAACACGAGCCAGAGATTAAACGACGCCACAATCGCTATAACCGGTTCCCCCTCTCATCACTTTTTTTTCACATTATCTAATCTATCAGCTGTATTCAATTGTTTCTCTCTGCACCATATACAACATACCACGCAAATGCTCGCAGTGAAAAAAAAGCCACACGAAATCCATTACATCTTTCTCTTATAGGCAACATTCCTATACAGCGCGCCACTTCGCAGGCGGAGCAATGAAATTACGACGGGACGATTGCCATCTAAAGAACGAAAATGATTTACAACCCCTTTTCGCACGACGTAAAAGCCACTCTTCGTCGGTCTCTACACAATATCGCTATATACCACCTCCCCCTTGCGAGTAGAGTTCAAGCGTCGCGAATTCGTTCCAGTTTCAGGCTCTCCCTTTCTCTCTCTCTCTCTCTCTTTGACCGAGGGAAACTTTTAACCTCCCCCTGCTTTCACCGCGTACTCTCCTCCCTACTTCGCGCGCTCTGCTGCTTAGCATTCATTTGCATCGCGTGCGAATGGTATATATCGTCGCGGATGATCTTGGCACGCGCTCACTCGCGCGCCTTACATAAATCCAGTTGCGGTGAGAGTGAAAGTGTGTATGTATATATATATATACATACATATGTGTAAACGCGCAAAGTTCAATGGGCGGTAGAGTAGTATACTGGTGGCCCTGCACTTTCAGACGAATGCGCGCAGGTGGGTTTACGTGGTTGGAACAGAGAGAGAACGTGTGACGTCAGAGATGTAGGAAAAGTCAAGTATAACTTGCGTTTGATAGCGCAGTGTATATTTGTATGTAGAGGGTGCGGGTGTCAAGCAATGTGGATGGGTTACTACTGGCGCGAGTGTGTTAAAATTTGATTAGTGTAAATGATTTTTGCTAGTGTATAGCGGGGTCTTTACATTATGAGCCGTGTGGTATAGCCAGGGTCAATTAAGCGCCTACCTTTATTATAATATTATCAGGTGAATATATTTTTTCAATTTATTTAGTTTGATTGTGGTATCAGAGCTGGTATATATATATATATATATATATAGAGAGAGAGAGAGAGGGGAGAATGATAATTGCTTCAAATTTAACACTCGCATGCATTTACGTACTTTGTCTATTGAATATTCACCTTTGTTTATATACGGATGATCGCGTAATACATGAATGAGCATTTAAAATTATTCTTATTGCATAATCAAATTTGAATTCTCGTTGGTTATCGACGAATTATTATCAATCTCGGATAATGGCCATGCTTTTATTATAAATAATTGGATTCAACTGTACGTGATCAATTTCGAACTATTAATTGCTTTTTAGGCTACAAAACCCATTGAAATGGATATAATGTATACGGCTGTATGCTCATGATGAATTATTGATAGCTCCAATTAAGGATTTTTTTTTTCGTTCGTCAACTTCGTTACTCCACAAAAGTTATATTGATTTCACAAAAACGGAAAATATGGTTTCTGTAACAAGGCAATTTACTTTAACTTTTCATGCATGACACACATACTGAATTTGAAAGTGGGACACTTTTTGATAATTACTACAAAGCAATTAGTCAGGAATTATTTTATAATGCGTATGCCTAAAATAAAATTCCTTTTCATCCTCGTTAAAATTAACATATTATTTTTATGATTTTTGCAAGTCACGAATAATGTAAGGTTTTTTATAAAGTCTTGACATAAGTGATAAATTGTACGAGAAAAGTTTACAGTGGCTTTAACCTTTGACTACCATGTTATAAAAGATTTTAGGTTTCGTTGTAAAAAGAACTACAAGGGTATATAATATGACAATATTTTTTATGTTTACTATTGTGATTAAAAAAGCGAGTAAAGCTTCAGAAGTCGATTTACGGTCAAAATGAATAGTTTCATTTATCAATAAGCGCATCAATTTACGTAATTGAATCGTTTCATTGTGATAGGCGCATAGGTCAAGGAATTGCTTTGAAAGTGGAAGAAAAAACTCATGCATTCGAGATTAATTAATCACAATCCATATAACTTTCACTAACTTTTCTATTATCGACCCCAAAGTCACTTTATAAACTTTGAAACAATTTTAAATTGCTTCATTATTTCTTAAAAAATTGCCCTTTCATCAACACTGTCCAAAACTTTGAAATACTGCTCACTTGAAGAAACTTTCAGCGTTTGAATTATCAAAAGAATTGATGGCTTGCGATTTCTGAAGAATTATCTGCAGATAAATTTTTATTAACATTATTTATACAAATAACAAAATTTTTGATAAACACAGTTTATTTAGATGAGAATCGCAAAGGCAAATCTGCTACGTTAAAATATTAATAAATCGTAATATCTATTAAATACTGCGAAAGATTGTAAAAGATAAAACGTCTTATTTTCATTGTTTAAATAGGTAAATATGAATAATAAAATCCGTATTATTATGGGAGCGATAAATAATGAAACCACAGTATAGCGAAATTCTTCCAGCTTGTTATTTATGTAAATGCTCGATGCTTATCTAAAACTTCTGGAATTCCCAAGTGACTCTCAAGTTTAACATATGTGTATTACTCTCAGGAAAAATACTCGTAAAATAAAATAAATTCCTCAATGACATTATTTATATACAGCCATATTATAATATACTAAGTCATTCCTCGAAAGAATGAAGAAAAC
The DNA here is from genome assembly GCA_035583055.1 of Torymus tubicola. NCBI lineage: Eukaryota > Metazoa > Arthropoda > Insecta > Hymenoptera > Torymidae > Torymus > Torymus tubicola. The sequence goes on along the minus strand of JAWWEQ010000010.1, from coordinate 21,139,235 downwards.
ATAGCCACTCAGCTCATCCCTTACGACAAAAATCAGCATTCCACTTTCTGCGAGCAATCCCTGTAAATCGTCTACCCTCATCAAAATTTCCAAGCTAATATAAGGTCACTCGCACCAATTAATTTTTCAACCTCCCCTTGTAAAAAAAACCCTCGAATCAGGCATCTAAAGTATTTTCCCTTCTCCTCCTCGCAGCTCGCACAAAACTAAAACATTCACCTCCTTCCTACAACCTCAACTCCCCTTGGAGAAAAGCAAAAAAACCCATCGACAAGGGGTGGGGAAAAAGACTCGTAACCGCAGCAGCAGCAGCTTCTCTCTCTTGCGGGGGTGGCTTGCGTTCAAGCGAAACTGGTGCAAGGCCTATGCACACGTAGGCAGTGGTGGCAGAGCGACGCAGGTGTGCGAGGCACAGCCCATTCACAATCGACTCGGTTAAATTATGAATGGCGGTCGATACGCTCGCACAGGGTACGCGGTGAGGAGAGGAGAGAGGGAAAGGGGGAGAAACGCGTGTGCGCGAGAGAACGAGCTTTTCCCTTTGCTGAGCGTGCGCGCGCGCGCGGGGGGAGAGAGGGAGGAAGAAAATGGAAAGAGGAAAATGAGGTGCGGTCGTGTACCGAAGGATGGTGAGAGAGAGAGAGAGGGAAGGAGAGGAAGAGAGAATCTGTGCTGGAGCGCGGGGCTTTTGATTCTTCCCGAAGGGGTGAAAACTGCAACGAAGGGGTTTTTGTTCGTAATAGAAGGGTCGAACGAGGATATATAGCGGGATTGAAAAATGAGGGAAGATGTTTTAATTGGAACTTGTCAATTGTATTTACGTTTGTTAGTGTTTGGTATAGTTGGATTTTAATTAATTGCGGATTTATAGTTGTTATACAATTATGTGTAAAATAGTTTTATGTACATTATTATAAGTCTCTGTTGTGTAAGCAAATGTTGACCGATCTGAGGTACAGATACTCTGCCGCAACCGCGTGTAATGTCTTTCGTAAACAAATTACTACGAGTTAGTTCCTTAGTTTTAAAGAAACTCTTATCGCTTCTTGAGTTAGTTAGTTTGCATCAGATTACAAGCGCCCGCCTAATGAAGATCAATACATATTTGTGCTTTGCACGCAGTTACCTTATCGCTAGTCAATCGAAAGCTAGCTCATTTGGAAATAAACCGTATCCGAGATAAGTAGGCAATTAGTATCAATCATTTTTATTGCTCGGAACAGAAGACGGTAATTATATCCACAAGTATTTTCTAACAACATGGTATAGAGTAGTAATCTGTGAAGAGAAATTACTGAAAGAACTTAGCGGTAATAATTAATCATAACTTTCGGGAAAAATCTTGACGACATCAAATTTCAATTAAGCCATATTTCTTTGTAAATAAATTATGTAATTATCATAATCATTAATATAGTTATAATAATTAATATAATCAATAATATAATTCTCTTTGAATAAGTAGATACACCGTTCACATAAAGTGCACCCGAGGTTATTTGAGCATCATAGTAAAGTATTTACTGTTGTCCTACAGATACGATGAAAAAGAATTATTAAAAAAAAACGTCAAAATATAGTAACTAAACTGCTTAAACTCATAAAATGACGTAAATGATATTAAGAAGGAGAGTCTCATGCCTATAGAAAACGAAATTAGTTGATTTGAGAGTCAAGTTATGGCGTTCGATGCAAAGAACCGTTTTTATAAAGATATATGAGCCATGTTATCTAAATTGTGGTACAGTTTGTTTAAAAATGATAGGTATTATGGTTCATCACTCTGCAAGGACTTACGTTACAGAAATGAGCAAAAAAACAGCATAGTTGAGATTAGGTGATCTATATCTCCCAAAATAGGCCCTTTGGGACGACATACAGTTACTGAGCTTGATTTTTGGATGTTTCAAAGCTTTGCTACATTCGCGCAAAAAATTTGTGTGATAAAAAATCTATAAAAACGCGTTTAACGATTTGTGGCATATAATAATCCATCATTTTTGAGTAAAAAATAAAAAATTGTGTGTTTATGCGTGTGTGAGTGCGAGCCATAACTTTTGAACCGTTTAAAAATGGCGAATAAAGGTATCTTACTATAAATTTTTACATAACTTTTTTATTATTTAATAATTTTTTTAAAATAAGTTTTCTACTATTAATGGTTCATAGATAGGTACATATGATAAGTAATAATGTGTATTCTTATGCATTAAAACATAAATATATTATTATGTATTATTATATTCAGTTTCACATTCATGGCGATAGTTATATATACTCAAAACCTAGTTATCTTTTATTTAGAAATCGTAATACCTAATTCGGTTAAGAGAAGTTAAATTAAATAAAATGTCTGTTATTTATACTTACAAGGAGAGTATCTCAGATCCGGATTACGGACTTTCCTTAAACTTTGAGTTATCCTTATATATGACAAAATATGAAGGAAGCCGCAATATTAAATCCTAACGCTTCGATAAACTGAAGTTATCGACAAGTTCAGCTGCATTTCTAGAAAATACTAAAAATATGATAAATTAAACAACAGAGAACGAGCATATAATTCTTTTTTTTTAATTAAAAAATATCAACGACTTCCAATGTTGTTATAGTTCGAAGTTAAGTAACAAAATATGCATCGAGGATACATGAATTTGAAGCTCTAGTTTCCATCGATTTATCAGCGGTTTTTAGTTGCTCAAGATTGGGCTATCATAACTTTCAAAGAAGTTGAAATTTTTAATTCTGAAAAAGGGAATAGAAAAATTGTACACTGTAGTTTTATTTTACTTTCTTCATCATTGTATGTGAGGTTTGTTTACACTGAATAGTTAACACAAAAAACATAGTATTTTTTTATTGTTGTCTTACAGCTGTAAACCTCGATAACTTCAGTTTACCATAAAGCGTTAGGGTCTATGCGGTTTCCATCATATTTTGGCATCTAAAAAAGATACCTCAAAGATTAAGAAAAATCCATGATCCGAATCTGAGATATTCTCCTTGTAAGTACAAATAACAAACATTTTCTTTAATTTAATTTCTTGCAAAGATCTTACCTTTTCGAGTGTTTCAGTTTCGATTTCAGTATTTAAGTTATAATTCAATTATATACACTTTCTTGATTTTGTAAGATGCGCTTCAATTGAACAAAGAAACTCGCACAAAATATTATGATCATTTTCAAACAATTGAAAATGATTAATAACGTACATTTTTCATGTTTCAAAACTGCCTACATTGGTTATTTACCGAATTAAACTTCAATTTTTTAACATTTCTTTAGTAAATTTATACTAATGTTTTGTCTTCTATTACTCATAATTCTTTCAAATAATGATGCGAACTCAAACACTACAACCCTCTACAACAAAATCTCCTATCTACAATTCTTGTTCCACTTATATATATACACACACACGTACGACACTAAAATTTACATACGCTCAGACCATCTACAAACATCGCTCGTCTCTCGGTCAAACAGCATCTGAACCGCATTTCTCCCTCTAATTCAAAACACACCCGCGTTCATAGTTCAGTCGCGCTATACCTCGCATCTCGCTCTATATCCATACACTCATACACCCTATACATCGCCCTCGAAATTCAAATGCGCTCTAATTGAATTTATATAACTGCGATTAATTCGCGACTTCTCGCTTCGCACACTCCTCTCTATACGTATACCCTTACGTAAGTATAATGCCCTCTCCCTCTCTCTCCTCCCTTGCGCTCGCGTCGTCGCTACCTCGACATTATAGATTCCACGAATCCGCATTGAAATTGCACAATCAGAAATCGATTACACACATATACACACACCGCGTCCTTATTCAATAAGCCTAATTAAATAATAAAATCGCGACGATACAAACGTATATAAGTATATATATATACATATATATATATATATATATATATATATATATATATATATATTGTAAAAAAATACGCACACTCAAAAGAGA
>JAWWEQ010000010.1:21083993-21135164 GCA_035583055.1 Torymus tubicola | reverse complement strand
ATACATATATATATATATATATATATATATATATATATATATATATGGTAAAAAAATACGCACACGCAAAAGAGAAGGAAAAGATAGAGATAGAGCGCGAAAAGAATCGTATATAGCCGTATAGAACCTGCAATATGTAGAAAGGCACTTTCCGAAGCTCGCTCTCCCTCTCTCTTGTGAGAAAGAGAGAAACGCGCGCGCGCTCGCTCGCATAGTGCTCCTTTGTGCGCGGAACTCGCTCGTGCATTATAAATTCCTTCTGCGGGCGCGTTCCCTTTTCTCTCTCTCCCTTCTCGCCTCTCTCTTCCTCCTCCTACGACTACTGCTACTACTCTCTTTCATTTTACCGCGCACGACGCGCGGGCGCTTTGAAAGTCCAGTTCTCTTTTTAATATCCCCATCGCGAGCACACCGCGGAAAATTCGCGATCTTTAAGTAGGCAAGAAAGAGAGAGAGACTCGCACTTTTCTTTCACTTCTTCGTCGGAGCTTCTAGTCGTCCTCTGGGCACCTCACGTTGGCATCTTTTTAAGAACGAAATTTTTTTTTTCGGCGCGAAATTGTCTGCGGCAGTAACAGGAGGCGGGTAGGAGTGCGGGAAAGAAGACGAAAATAGAGGAGAATTAGGGCGCTTTGAATTTTTCACTTTTCAAGCTGCTATACCGGCGCTAGTTTTGGAAAGATTCGTCTCTCCGGTTGGCAGTAATGTAGGTGGTTTGTGCGTCTCTATGTATGAGTGTGTGTGACAGAGAGAGAGAGAGAATTTTTTGTGGTAATTTTAAATACGCGGATATTGATTATTGATATGCAATAAATTATCTTGCTTTCACGAAGGTTTAATTAATAAAGAGCGTTTCGCGATGATGCAGATAGACAGTAGCAGAGTTTTTATTAATCGGCTATATAGAATAATGAAATGAATTCAATTAACAAAGAGCGGACACAGAGCTATGTTCTCTTTACGACAACCTCGCTTGACATTTTTTTTTTATTTTCGTTCGTATATATGGATATCCGATATTATCACCCATCCATTCATCCGGCATTTTTTATTCTAAAAGCACTTTATATAGTTTTAACAAAAAAAAAGAAAAAAACAATATGATGATATATCTCATTTCATCACGACGCGTTTCATCGATATTCCTTTGAATAAAAAATGCCCAGCTCTCTCCAGTCATTTCAGTTCAAAGCGGTAATAAATAATAATCGCTGAACCGGGCTCTATACATATTTATTCAACCCAATAAAATTTAAAATAATTCCTGACCGTTTTTACCCGATTCAGCGAACATGAGCAAACGTATAATCCCATGATGGTCCATTAAAGCACAAATTCGATAACGAATCCACCACATTATATAATACAACTAATAATAATCCCTCATTTTAACCTGTTGTTACAGCTGCAGCAGAAAGCAGCGCTGCCTGGACCGGCGTACAGCCGGCAGTTTACCAGCGAGTATCAACAGCAGCCCGCCCCGGACGCGATAGTCGTGTCCTATAAGATCGGTAGGCGAGGTGTCCACACGTGAGCTCCGGAATCTGTAAAGCCGTGTGCGTGCGTGCGTGCGTTGGTGTACGCGCGCACTATTAGTCTGTTTGCAAGTGCGCGCAAGAGTAAAGGTGCAACGGGGGCTGCGCGCGGCACCTATTATAAGGGCGCTCGCGGGGGGATGCAGCGCGTAGGGGCGGCGGCATGGAGGAGCCCTCGCTGGAGGCTCTCATGCAGGCGGGCTTCATCTTCGTGGTCGGCGTCGCCATCATCCTCTCGAATCTCCTCATCATTGCTACCTACCTCAACTTCCGCGGTGAGTATTTTTGTTGTTTTCTTTTCTTTTTTTTCTTTTCTTTTTATTGTTAGGGGGGTGAAGAGAGTTGTAGTATAATGGTAGGGATGAGAAAATGTTGAAATTCACTTTGGGGAAAATCCTTTTGGGGGTGGCGGGAATTCTTTTAAAAGGATTTCCTTGTTGCAGTTGCGCGGAGAGAAGAAAAAGCAGCGGGGTTTAGATAGGGAGGAATTGAATTTCGCGGGAGATGAATTGCGATTTGAGATTTTCTTGGGACATGGGCTTGAGGACGGTTTAAAGGGTTAATAAAGATAACTCACGTTTTTTCAGTATGTTAACGTGGTATTAGTTAATGGGCTATTTCCATATTCAGCGGTCGATCTTGTTTCAATGTTGTAACAATATTATTTTACGAGGCTAGAGAGAATAATTGATACTGTATAATGGCAACGAATGAAGCTTTTAAAGAATATAATCGTGAGGTATTTTTAAAATTTAATACTGTACACTTCTTCTTTAGAATTAGAAAAATACAACTTTATAATCCAGTCAAAAAATGCAAAAATTCACAATATTGTCTGTAGTCTTTGTAAACATTTCGTTATATTTTTATATATGATACAGCTATGTGGGTTACTATTACTGTATAAAAAATTTACTTGTGTTCACATATACCATAAGATTGAAAATATATTGTATGTTTAATTCTTAATGATTTCTATAATATAATTTTTTTTATACAGAGAGCATTGTTGGAAAATGCCTCATAAAATTCTTATTATCAAGCTGATAAAGTAAAAGAAAAAGCATAACTTATATATAATAAAAGATCAAGACATGTTAGTATAAGCATTGCAAAACATTTTCTTATGAACTTCTTACGGTAATCTTTAGAATAACTCGTAAATAACCAAGTTTACTAAGATTGCTTTAAAGTTTTCTGACAAACTGTGTATTGGCCCAGATAATCAAATTAAAAAGTTCTCGCATTACGTGTTTCCACGAATATTTTATATAAATAATTCGATAAATACTATTTTTTTGGAAAGTATAAATACACTCCAGAAACGTTTATTCATTTTTAAAAAATTCTTAGCTTTTTAAAGATCTTTGTAAAGCAAATTAAAAAAATAGTAAATCATTAAGAAAAATAAAGACAACTTAACACCAACATTCATAGACCAATTCGCATACCTAACTCGAATTCTAAACCCAAAGTCTTGGAAACTTTAGCATCCATGACTTACATACACCACCTTCCACCTAGACGTCATTCTCTAAAAATAGCAACGAAAAAAAAAAGCCACCCACCAACATCAGAAGATACACACAGGCATAAAATGCACCGTGCGACACGAACGCGAAACGACGCGCGGCTCGTCTAAACGTGGCGGGTATATCGATTGCAGGTCCCAGTGAGGTGATAAACTACTACTTGCTGTCGCTGGCATCGGCGGATCTACTCTGCGGTCTGCTCGTGGTGCCGCTCTCCGTGTATCCGGCGCTCGTACGAAGATGGGTCTACGGGGACATCGTTTGCCGGCTGGTCGGCTATCTGGAGGTCACCCTCTGGGCCGTCTCCGTCTACACGTTCATGTGGATTTCTGTCGATCGATATCTAGCCATCAGGTACGTACAAAACGTATACACATGTGTGTATATAGTACACAAAGGTTGTAGCTTCGTTCGACCCTCTTTCGACCGAGACTGCTGCTGTTACGAGGGTTTATTATTTTCGACGCTTGCGTGTGACCTTAACGGTGTATATAAGTGAAACCGGGTTTATTGTGTTGATACAGTGTGTCTCTAAGAGAACCGAGTACTTAGTGTTAGCAATTGTGCGATTGAAATCACATCTTATACATCTTCGTAATTGTTTTGCGTTGAGTATATACGTCATGGAAAATGAATTTGATAAATAGGAATTGAAGAAGAAAAGAAATCTTACTTTTCACTGTTATTGAATTATTTACATTTTGAAATATAGCAATGAGATTAGTGATAATAAGGTTATATATGCCACTACATTTCTGAAACTATAAAATAAATAGGGTATAATTCATCTCAAATGAAATAATATATTCTTTAGAAACCACGTGATATTTTCAATCTTTGCTCTTGACATCTCAACGAAAATGGTTAACTAAATTCCAGCAGGATTCAGCTGCTGAATGAAACTGGTTTCCACCGGAATCCACTGGAATTCTGCTGGAATTGAGTAATCATTTTTAAGAGTTCAAACGGGTCTTAAAACTCGAACGCTATTTAGGGCACGAAAACATCAGATGTCAAGTGAACGATACCCATACAAAATGAAAACGTTATAAAGGACGTAATCTAAAGTGAACCTCTGATTAAACTTCGTATGTTTACTATTATATTTTTATCAAGGGATCAGTTTTTATGTATTTTTTTGTTGTTGTACACTTTAATTAAAATGATTTCTCGTTTATTGATGTTAACAATAGTCAAAAAGGGTTGATTTCGAGTTAGAATTTACAGAACCTGCAAAATAACTTAGATAATAAATAAATCTCAAATTTAAACAAAGTTTTGCTAACATTTTTGGACGTGAATGTTTTCATAAAAATCAACGCATGACTATCCTGGACCTATGAATTCTAAATTATTTTTAGATTCCATGTCTTTCTATAGTCTAAGCTTTCTATACTATAAAAGTCCCAAATTAAAATGGGCATAACATGTTCATCCCTTTTACAGATTAAATCTTCAAATCCAAATAAACTGATTTTTATGGATTCTATTGTAAAATTTTAATATTTTCATTTATTTATTTATTTTTATTTATTTATTTATGTATTTTTGAAAAACCTACAGAAAGCCACTGCGCTACGAGACGGTGCAGACGAAAACGCGCTGCCAGTGCTGGATGGTGTTCACGTGGATAAGCGTGGCGATGATGTGCTGCCCGCCGCTGCTCGGCTTCAACAAGCCGATCTTCGACCGCGAGGCCTTCATCTGCATGCTCGACTGGGGCAACATGGCCGCTTACACGATAACCCTCTCGATACTCGTGCTCGGGCCCTCCGTCATCACGATCGTCTACACCTACACCTACATATTCTCAATGATGAGGAAGCTGCGCTCCGGGGTGCCGATACACGACAAGGAATACGCCACTGCCCTGTCCGAGAACCTGAGCAATCCCAGCCACATAATGTCGTTCGTCCTGGTGATGGCGTTCTGGATATCGTGGGCGCCTTACGCCGGCCTCCGGATCTGGTCGTCGCTTAACGGGCCTCCGCAGGTACGCAACATATAATAAAGGGAAAAATTAACGGTTAAGAAGTTGCCTCATTTAAATATTGGTTCAACCTCGAGCATTTCTGAATTATTATTTTTTTAATAATATAATGCGCGTCTTTTACCATTTATTACCATAACTTTGGAATTATATTACGCTCCAATTTCACACAATGAACAACGCATTACTTATAAATCGGGTCGCTCGTCTGATATAACGAGGCTTCTACATTGAACTTTATTTGGTCGTCATTTAACATTCACGAAAAATCTTATACCCCTTGAAGACGCGCTTTTCTACGTACGAATTGAGCCATCGGTCGTCTTTCTTAATGCTGCTCGCAGATAACTTTTAACCTACAAATTTTCTGGCCATTCGCCAGCGTCACGAACATGACAGTAAATAAGCAGCAAATAACGATTGAACCCAACAATTTCCTCGCTCTAAATAGATTTCTTCACTTTTTCTGAAAACGTTTACTTCAGCGCCGCACACCCCCGAGTTCTAGTATTCTAATTCTTTGAACCGCCTAGCCCCATAACAGTATTGAATAAACGAAAGGGAAAAATTTTCAAAAATAAAAGTAAAATACTATTTGGAAAAATATATGTCTATATTTTAAACAGCTGGTTGGAGGTTTTTGTATAATGTAATGCTAATTCCACTTTACTAAAAAAGGATCAAGTCCCCAGATCTCGCGCATTCAATTCAACCATTGATATATCTTTCTAGATGTAGAAATATTAAGAGACCAGTAACATTATTCTAGTACTAAAAAACTGAAACCGTAGATATATTAAACTTTGTTTGAAAATAAAAAGAAATTGAAAATTTCTTTCTTAAAACAGTAACTAATTAAGTTTAAAAAGTTTTTAATATCTTTTAAAAAAATGTATGCAATAAAAGAAAACGAGCTTCCATTTGCTTTTTTTCAAAATAAAAAAATATCGATTTATTTTAAACTTATAAAAAGTCAAACAGTAAATTGTAGAGGTGAAATTGTGCATTATCCTTACAAAACTTTGAACTTTCATTTTATACTAAATCAATACTTTTTTATTTTAAAAAAAGCAATTCTTTTAAGTTTTTCAAAATGAAGTTATGTATGCTAGAAATTTGGCCCTTTTTAGTAAGCTAAAAAATGTCGTTGAATATACCAAAAATCTTGAAAGTTCATGTATCATCATAGAGCAACGGAAACCGAATTACCTGTACATAATACCGGACGACCTAAACTCCTTCTCTCTCTCTCGTTCTCTCGAAACGCGCTATTGAGCCATAATAACCACTCGCGCGCGCTTGTCGCCACCGTTGCATTGTGTCGTCGTCGTCGTCGTGTCGTCGCAGTAGAGACAAATCAGATCATATCTAAGCCGCGCAAACTACTAGTGCCGCGCGCACGAATTGGAGCGGCTAATGAGGCTTTATATACCGCGCATGTATGTCATACACTCCCACACTATCTTGCTCTCTCTCACTCTCTCTCTCTCTCCCATATATATAGACATTATATTCATATGTACACGTGACCGTTTCAGGTGCCGTTCCTACACTTCGCCGTCGTGTGGTTCGGGGTGACGAACAGCTTCTGGAAGGCGGTAATCCTCGGCACCCTGAGCCCGCAGTTCCGACTGGCGGCACGCGTCTTATGCCTGACGTTGTGCTGTCGCCACAGGCGGCTACCGCCCGAGCTGCTTGGCCTCGACGACGACGACTGAGCCAGCGGCTGCGGCGGCGTTGACGGTCGACAGATTAATGTTGATGGTGACGATGATAATTACGACGAAGAGGATGATGAAGATGATAATGAAGAAGATGACGACGACGACCGCCGCAGTCGGGCTCGACTCGTCATCGTCGATGCGCGCCTCCCTCGCGACGACCCGTGGTGAGATCACGTCACGACGATGATGATGTTGAAGATTATATAATATGACGACGATGAAGATGAAGACTATACTACACGCATATGTAGATATACGTTATACACCGACGACTTGTACCGAACGTACATCACTATTACTACTACTACTACTATTACTACTACTACTAACTACTACTATTATACGACGACGACGTCTCTTTTGCGTCAATATCCTTTGAACACACCAACGTAATTAACGTCCTCGCGTTCCACAACCTGAATAATAAATAAATATATATATATATAAAAAAATATACACCGACGATGATGTACGTCAGAGATTTCGTTATCGCGAATTTTCTGTGTTTATTATGTCCGAAAGATGCGTTTCGATCCGATATGAATATAAAGAATTCTGTGAGATATTTCGTTTGTTCAATATAACACCAGGGAAAATCTTTCTTCGTTTGTATACGGGGCTGAGGATCTGATGTGTATGCATGAAATTATCGAAAAGCAATAGGAGATACGGGACAGTGACATTGTAAATCATTTGAATTTTCTTATGTAACTCTAATAATTCTACACCAAAATATTGTCAAAGGTTAACACACGCTTATAATAATTGCTAAAGTAACTTTGAAAAAGTTAGAAATTGCAAAAGTTCAAAATTCGTTAACGTTAAAAATAATGAAAATAGAAGAGAAAACAATGTCTCTCACTTCGAATACTGATGTACCTGCGCTCATGCATCTACGTCAGATCCAGAGCTCGAGAACACCCCGCACATATATATATATACGTATATATACATATATATACATACACCATCCCTCTCGCCCGGTTTTTGTCTCCGTGTCTTTCCCTCTCTCTCGCTCTCGCTCTCTCTGTCGACTGCAGCAGCAGCAGCCGCAAGTGCGCGCATACACACATATATAAGCGAACACATCCGTATAGCCACCCACTCACACATACCTACCAAAAACTACTTCGCTAACTGCGCTAAATTAAAGCTGTTACCGCTCTCTATACCTATACACACACATACTCACTACTTTGCTATATCTACAAGTACAGGCGCGCGCGCACATATATATACATATCTATACACGTATATTCATGGCGCGCGCGCGCTCGTGAGCTTGTGCTCGAACTTGTGCACGTATAAGCTCGAATTTGCATTTTCCGTTTCTATATCTACATTGAGTATATATATATATATATATACAAGACGCGTGCGTTAAAACGGAAAACACACACATACACGGTCACATACGTAACACGCGAGGGGCACAGGAGGAGGCAACGTTAATAGGTCGAGGCAAGAGCGAGAGAAAGAGGAGAGAGAGAAAACACATCCCTGCAGCTGTCGCCGTTAGACGGCGACGACGACTACGATGACGACGAAGACGACGACGACGATGACGACGACGATGACGACGACTTGCGCATATTCGAATCGAATTTTCGTATATATATATTATAATAAGCTAATCAAACTTTTTAGCGAGAAACGTATAGTAGAGTATAAAAAGGAAAAAAAACACACACACGTAAGCAAAGTGCAAGACGCAAACGTTATATATATTGTAACGCATATATATAATATATATTCATTTGCCGTGAAGCAGTTGTTGTTGTTGTTGTTGTTGAGAGGAGACAGAAGGTGCGGAATATGTATGCGAGAGATATATGCGCTGCGCTTTCGTTGGTTATATTGTAGGAGCATTATTATATAATACATATATAATATAGGATCTCGAGCGACGAGGCGCGCGAGCGTTATTATATATATATATATATTTCGCGACTTCTTAGTTCGTAGCGAACGGAGAAATAAAAGAAAAAGTGGAAAAATATAAGAAATAAATAAATGAGAAAAATATCGTAATTCCTTTTGTTATCGTCTCACACGCGAGATTAAAAAAAGTTGTTGGCGATTTACTTTTTTTGCACAATTATTATAGAGTGGACTGTCCGCGCGAAGTGTTTTATACACGCATTCTCACGCATATTACATATACGTATATGACGATGCATTACACATCCATACCACTGCAGGCACGTTATACATATATGCGGCTCTCTGTCCTTTTTTTGCACACGCGCGCCCGCGCGTTTACTCGTCGACAGCGTATATATGTATCTATATGCGTATCGAAAAAAGCCATTCGTATATGAATTTTCGGCATAAAAAGGGGCCGGAGATGATATGCCGTGTAGAGAGGAGCAACTTATACTTTCACTCTTTTTTTTCGCTTGGCAACAGACGGTATACATATTCGCGTATCTACACATGTACTACATATACGTATATATACACATACACACACATACGACATGTACGGTTGATTTGCATTTTTATCACATGAGGTTATTTTTGCACGTACGACGACAATGGCTCAACACAAATCAATTTAATTCCTATATAATATATCTGTATATCGAACGAACTGGTTTTTTGTAAACGAATCATGAAAGTTTCTTTTTCCTATAGATGCAAAGCAATTACAACAACTGTGTAAGATAATGGAGTATATAAGAAAAAAAAACAGTAAGCAGTGAACTTTTCTTACGAATTATATGACTTACGATTTAAAAAAAAAAAAATATGAGAAAAATAATACGCGGTTAAATCTATAAGACTCAGCCTCGACGGTAAAACTTAATGCATAGAGGAGAAAAAAAATTCGAGATTAAATGGAAGAGTATAAAAAAAATATATGAAAAAAAATCACGCAAAAAAAGTATAAAAATTTTTAATAATCTTGCCTGTCAACTGGACTCTTACTTTAAGGAGGGCATGGCTAAGGTAAAATCGATTCCAGCTTCGTCTCTAATCGTCTCGCTTCGCTCAATCTCTAGACTTTGCTACTTAGAATCGAGTGAGAGGAGGGAGAATAACAGTGCGTACGAACGCCCTGAATTAAAAAAAAAAACGACGCAGACGGGAAACCACACAGCCACGGGAATAAAAAAAATAATAATAATCACGAAGCGATCTATAGTGAAGAAAAAGAGAGAATCAATATTAAACAATAATTGTTGCCTATAATGTCTACGTAAAAGAATTACCACACTCAATAAGTGTCGTAGTAAGTTTAAAGAAATTTACTAATTTTCGCTATTATAATAACTGGAGACACATCTAAGAAGTAAGCGCAAGCAGCCGACAAAAAAAAATGATGAATAAACGAAACGGCAATTCCGTAATAATCGAGACATGTATGAATTTAATCGTTAAAGTGAAATGAATCGATTGAAGCCGACGGCAGCGCCGATTTCAGTCGACTCTTTTACCAGCGTGCGAGGCGTACGAATGGACGAAAGAATAAAACAAAACAAAAAAAAATAATTAAAAACTGTCGCTCGTTAAGTGAAGCGAAGCTGTGTGTACGAGTGCGCGCGAAATGTGTATAAACTGGAAAAAAAAGTAAAACTTACAAATGGGTCTAGTCAATTAACGAAGAAATATTAATTATTATATTAATGAAAATTGAATAAAAAGAACAAAGATGTCTCTACGAGTTCATGACGCTACATCGATGTGAGAATTACTTCTTTCATCGAGGCGCGTTCAGTAAAAATGTTGACGTTAAATTTTACGTTCATTATACGATTAATTTTTCTTCTCAAGTATTATTTGATGTGACTTGATATTCAATAATCACAATTTTCAATAGTTCTTGTATGATTCTTACACGATATTATTATTTTCTATATTACGTAACGATTATTTATATTATATTATTTTTTAGAATAATAACACGATTAATGCATTTATTAGTGTTACAGTTTATACTATAATTAATTTAATTCTTTTGTTTAAGAAACAATTAAAGGCAACTTTTAAAACTCATTTAATATAAAAAAAATTACTCACTTGTTAATCGAAAATAAATTTGACATCCCTTTAACCAAGGACTCTAATGCGAATGTCGATTCGCGCTAATCACTTTAGGCTTTTTTATCGGATCCACTCCGTATACATGTCTTTTTTCGACTATAACAGTTATACTGCGATGGGCTCGACTATATAGAAAATGCAAGATCATTGCATGTAAATTTAAAAATAAATACGCTTTTTAAAGTGTAGGTCTCTCTCGCAAGCTTTAATTTTGCAATTGTAATTGAACGATCAAAAAAGGAGAGAGAAAGAGAGAGAGACGAATTAGAAAGTTGCAAAAAATGTAATTTTTATTCGATTATTATATCCGTAGAGTTTTCGACTCATTACATACACTTTATTATTGTACAGTATTTACTTGTTAATTATTACTTATTACAATGTTAAACTATATGACTATATGATAATTTATTAATAAAATAATTTTATAGATTGAAACACGTTAAAAATATTTGATTATTAAAAAAAAAATCTGTGAATCGTAATTTGTTAAGTAAAATTATTTTCGAGCCTCAAAAAAAACATTAATTTCTAGTTATGTTTTGTAACTGGAAATTAATCGTCTGAATATTAACGTCAATCACAATTTGTTATCGAGTCAAATAAACAAAAAAAAAGGGCAAAAACAATCGAAAAAATGAGAGAACGATACTTATACATCAAATTACGATTCGTTCACCGAACTATCGAAGCTACACTAATAATTCTTTAGCCGTAAACGCGAGCTGACGAAAGCCCGGATCTCGTGGTTTCGTGTATACCTATATACTCTTACCGTGCGCTCATCGCTCTTTGTTACACGATATTATATACTGTTGAAAGAAATATTTGCGAAACTACGAGCTTCACGCACTGAATTATACCCGTTGAGCGGAGAGTTATTTCTCGATTTAAATCTATTCTACGTGTCGTATATTGCAAGAAAAATAAAAAATAATAAAATAAAAAAACTTATACTAATTAATGGAAAAAAAAAAATTTTTCTCGCGTAGCGCAATCAAGCAAACAGTCGCAAACATCCAGCTATACTGTAATAATTATCTAATTATTAATAATTACGAAATAAAAGTAAAAAAAAAAGAGAACTTGATCGATTTCAAGGATATATCGCGCGATTCTTATATTATCTCATTAACGAACTACGTCGCGGTCAGACTTTGCACCCTCCGGCGATTACTTGACATTTAGCCTACTTCTAATGACGAAATAAAATATTAACTATGTTTGAATTGCGAAACTTTTGTCATGGTTAAATAAGGAAGAGAAAAATCTGATTCACTTGAATCTCTCGTAGCTTCATCGAAATTTTGCTATGTCAGCATGCGTAACAATTGGTTTGTATCTATTGAAATCAAAATTATTTTCCATGACTTTCTGCTATTGCCTTCTACTACATGCTTACATTGTCAAATAATTGAAAAATGCACTGAATAAGTAGCGTAAAAAATTTTAGGTATCACAAAGGACGTAGAAAATTAAGTCCGAAACGATGATTGCAGAGCATTTATATGTATAGCAAAGCGTTTATTGTATTAATCTTTTTCGAATGATTTTTTGAGCAAATTGCAATTTTGTGAAAATAACAATAATCAAGAATTAGCATCGCGTAAATAATGAATTATTTACATATACAATTAATGAGAAGCAGTATTAAAAGCTCACAGCAACAGAGATTCTAAAGCTTAAGCCATATTTAATTGCGAAAACTGTATGAAAATAGAAACAAAATTAATGACGAGTGAGAATTATTACTGAAACTTATACGTTGATGTGAAAAACGATAACAGCGAAAAAGAAAGGGTAAATATTTGTTATCGAATTGTAAGATCAATCCGTCATATTATATGAATGATTTAAGTAAAATGTATTGCAATCGTAAAAAATGAATTGCAATTATGACTGCTAAATCTGGCGTGGAAGTGAAAACTGAAACTATTTATTGTTTGAAGACTTTGAATGTGAAGATCATCACGTGTCCTCAAAATGAAAGTCTCCTTAAACAGTTAGTTAATATTTATAAGATCTTGATAGTTTCAATTTAATCAAAAAAGGTACTTTTAAAATAAATTTGTATTTTTAATTAAAGTTAAAATATTAATATTGGCATCTAAATACTTAACGATTCCAATTCAAAAATACATGTCAGTTTTAATAAAATAGTGACTTATCAATTTATTCACCAAACGATTGCAAAACATTGAGCAAATAACGAAGAACCGTTTCGTTAAAAATATAAAAAAAACACAAAATGTCGAAGACAGATAAAATGTATACCAACTAACGCATTAGACGCATTATGTAGATAGGGCCGGAGGGTGCGACTTTGCCAGGTAAATTATATCTAAAGCATTAGAGGTTGTAAGAAAAAAAAAGACGACGAATGAGAAAAACCATAAACGCAGAGTTGAGAGAGACGAGAGAAAGCGCAGGTAAACGAGACGATAGCACAGAGCAACAAAAACCCGACGACGAAAGAAAGCGAAGTGGACGCGAGAAGCGCGGAAGAGGAGTGTGCATACACAGATTTAATGAACGTTGAAAGAGCTGATCCCTGGCAGTTTCCCGGGCGGCCTCCGTTATATTTAAAGAGATAAAAAAAAAAAGTGAAATATAAGTAAATAAATGAAAAGAAAAAAATACCTTTTTGTACCTAGTTGCTAGTTTTGTACTAGTTTTGTAACGTACCTCACCGTGGGCGTGCTGTTATTACATATTTTAAAAGAAAAAAAAAATAACGTGGTTGTTAATGCGAAACGATATAATAAGAGATCAAAAAAAAAATATATATATGCGAAAAAAAAGTGCGAGGAACGCGAGAAAGCAATGTGAGTTGAACAAAAAAAAATATGATACAATTGTAATAATAACGACGATGACGACGACGACGAAAGGGAGAAAGTGGAGGAGGAAAATCGAACAGCACAACTCGTACGTTGTAAAACAATGCGTGTTCACGTTGTATAGCGTTGAATTATGATGTGCGCGTTCTACGGCAATCGACACGACACGCGTTCTTCTCAACCGGTCAAGAGTTTATGCTCAACGTTATAACGAAGCATTTGTTCAAATTTCGATAGTCGCAATAAATTATATCATAGTCGTCGAAGTATTATGATTTTTTTCAAAGGAACTGTAGATATTTGAAAAAGTTTATTTTCTTCGAAAAATAATTTAAGATTAAGTTTATTCATTTTACCGTTATTTAAACATTCTATTAAAAACAGTTTTTTGTAACAAACGACGACTATTTATGATTTGTTTACACTATTACAACAAAGAATATAAACAAAAGTTATATACTCGGTGTGGTAACTGTACGAATCGCTACATAAGAAAGAAAAACCCTTATATTAAAAAAAAAAAACCAACTTCAAAACAACCCTTCGAGAATCCCTTCAAGATATTTCCCTTCTCTTGTACCAGTACTAGGAGAATAAAAAAGAAATAAAATACAAAAATTCTAGCGAACGCGCGCATAGCATTACCAAACCAGACGTTTTTAGCGAATAATAATCGTAGAGAGCCTTCGGCGGTCCTATTTTTTCACTCGCGCGCGCAAATTCGAGGCCAAAGCGAAACGCGGGAATCACGTTCAACAAAAAAAAAAAACAAACAAACAAAGTAATATCGGTGAATCAACAATAAAAGCGAATGGGGGAAAACGATTAAACGAATAAATATAATAATGAAACAAAGAAAAATTATAAGTATATAAAGTATATTAAAGAAATCGATAAACGACAGAAATGAAGAGAACAGTACTCGAGCGAGTTGGACATACGGAGCTAAGTCTTTGTTTAAAATATATATATAAATAAATATATCTATATACGAATGAAAAATCTCGCCAAATGTAGAGAGCTTATGAATAATGCAAAAGTCGTTTTTATCACACAATTGCATCTGTATATTGTTGACTTTGTCAAATTTATTTTTATTAATATATATATAATATATATATATATACATGTATATTGATATAATACGGTGTTACAAGAGAAATATTTTCAGACCCCCGGAAAAATGGAAAAATTGACGAGTGTTGAGAATTAAATATGCGATATGAACGTTTTCACACTGTTAAGATTGTGTTCACGAATGGTAAAGATATCAAAAGCTTATTGTATTAAACGACGCATAATATATAATATGATTTTGACATATCACACTTTTCATATCCAAAGGGTAGACAAATATTTTTTATATACAATCTTTTTCAAAGTTCATTTGAATATTTGCCTCTAGCCAGGTTGACAGATTATAGCTCGTTCCATGATTTTTTATTTCTGTAAGTTACTATTATAATGTCTATGCATACGCACATGATGCCGAACTCGGCACCGCATATACACACAGACACGTTTCTTTCTCCACTTACAGAAAAGCTTTTGTACTGTTTTATACTGATTATCAAGGTGTGCAAATGGCATTGACAAATATTTTCAAATTTAACACGTTATTATAAAAGTATTCGATGCAACCCGAGAGGCGAGAACCAGTCACATACATTACACACACTCACGCAATGTGAAAATATTTCTTGTTAATAAAATATATATTGTATACTTTAACATTATTTTAAATAATCACTCAGCTCTGCTAATGTCAAGTATTGTAAATAGCGAAACAAAAATAAATTATTGAAAACAAAAAAAAAAAGTCTTTTCAGCTGTTAAAAAGTTTGGCGATGGTCGGTTCACGCGACGTTCGAACCTTCGCTCACGCAAATGAAAATGGCATACACGTATATCCGTTCACGAGAAAGGGAGAAAGAAAGAGAAAGAGAAAAGAAATAAAAAATCGGAAACCGTATACTTCAACGAACGAATAATATACTTAAAAAGAACACGTTTACGGTAACAAAAATTTAATTATCTTTTCTCTAAGAAAAAAAAAATAAATTATGTATATATAAAAAATTTGTAATAATTTCATTTTAATTCTAAAAATGTAATATTAGTTATCAGAATAAAAATGAATTACCCGCAACTTCGAAATTTTTTTATACAATAGAAAATATATTCTCCGTATCTAATTCATTTTTACTATGGAAAATAGACACGCACTGATCATTCTTTCTATTTACACTTTATAAATACACTTTATTTTCTGTATAAAAAAAAAGTTATACTCTAAATCATTCAGACTTTTACTATGTATATCCGTAAATAACGATAGACACGTACACATATCTGTCACATATAAACGAAAACAACGTTGGCATAAATCTACTAAAAAAAAAAGTTTATGTGTAAAAGCCCCTTACGTATCTGCAAAAAAATTTTCTTCTCCAACTACACATATACCTAATATAGCTATATACGAACACACTCGTACTGGTTTCCCACCGAAAACAGAGAACTACCCGAAAAAAAAGTGCAAACTAAATGCCTTTTGGCCTACACACATACAAACCGAAAACAGATACACACAGATACATAAATACAGAGACCCACGTTCGAACGAGGATACCACACTTGGTATAGTAGCGTTCAATGGTTAAACAAAAAAAAATAAAAAACGAGCCGCTCGAAGCGATTTTTCGCTCATCGCGCTCTTCGCTTATACGCTTGCTCGATGTTGTTGGATGTAACATAGCTTAACGAGGCGCGTGAGGAGGATTTGTTTACCTTTTTGATATAGTAATAATTGTTGCGATCGATATGTAAAATGCTATCGACGATTATTGGTTTCGGATTTTTGAGGGTATGGAGTAGTGTATAAAAATATTATTGTGCTATGAAAACAATGTTAAAACAAAGTTTTTCTAATGCGTGAAATAATGCTGAGTAAACGATTAAAGTGAAAATAAAAAATTTATTGAATAATACGAATAATCCTGGTTTCAAGAATTTTTGATTCTGTAGTTTTGTTGGTTTCCAATATTTTCATTGATATCGTATTTTCCTTCTGTATTTTGGTTTTCCTTTGTAAGATATCAAACAATTAATGTATAGATTATATTAATACATTCAAACGGTGCCAAATGTATATATACAAAGTAGCTTTAACTGTTGATAAAAGAATAAGTTTTCATTTTATTATTTTTCTTTTTCATTAAAATGCCTTTAAAGTAATCTGTAGACGAACGTACAAAATTTCTGTATATATTAAGAATAGAACATTATTAAAAAAATCTTATTTTTATATACACCAAATATTCATTTGACGACACACGCAATGATGATAAACTATTTCTTGCCCTTAAAAACTGCATGACAAACTTCGTGTTCGTGTGAAATGCGAAAACTGCAATCGAATGAGGGCAAGTGAAAATCGCGACGAGCGCGAGATCAACAGCTTCGAGTTAACATGAAAAGAAAAAAAATTAATAGGATAAGAAAAATATGTGTAATATAATGTGATAATCGAGTATGACAACGGCGGGGATAAGGTATTGTATTAAACAAAACAAAAAAGAACTATTATTGTTCTAGAGCCTAGAGTAGCCTGAAATTCAAATAATAAACGGTGAGAATTAGTAATCACTGCAATTTCTCACTACAGTACGACTTACTTGCCTTGTGTCTCACTTATTTCATCCTTCACACTTTCTATCACATATTCATTTGTTTTTCCTTACATTTATTAAAATCATCCTCAACCAAATAAGATAAATTATTATTTAATATTCATACAACTACTTAATAAATAAATTTCTACTTTATTTACTGTTAACTAAGAAATACTTTTGTTAAACCATTAATATAACAAAACATTACTTTTACTTTTCCATTCTAATAATTGCAGTCATCATTGTACACAATTTCAGTTGAACAAATGACTACAAACTTGTTACGTTTTTTCTTTACACATTGTATTTTCTAAATTTTTTTTATTTTTCCTCTATCCCTATTATTCTTTGCAATTTCGCAACGAACATTTCAGCAGCCGACAAAACGCCACATCCCTTCGTTGCAACGAAGCAAAGAAGTAAGAAGAAAAAGTGTTTATTCCAAAAGTGACACGCAGAAGATGCTGGCGTGAGTTTTACGCCACTTTTGGCCCTCCGACTTCTGGCGTTTCCACTTCTCTCTCTTTCCCTGAGATTAGAGAAGCTGCCGCTGGTACTGCTACACCGACGGAGAATGTAGGTCGCTTTGTCTTTCTCCCTCCCTCTCTCTCTTTTTAAACCCCTTTACCACCTTCTTACTTTCGCGCCCTTTAGTCTGGAATAAATCTGTTCCTTTGTTTACCTTCGTATACACTTTGCCGAAACGCTCTCCTTTACTCATGCGCGCAGTCCTCCACCTTCTCGGGCCATTTTCTTCGTAATCTTCTTTCATTGTGTATACTGGCGCGCCTTTCCTTATTCCCGTACTTTTGCTTGCTCGCTGCACAACACTTTTCTCTGTTGACAGGAGTAACTTTTATGCGCAAGGTGTTGAGAATACGTCAAGAGCACAAAGAAAGGCTTTGTCATCCGACATCCAAATAATATGCGTTTACTTGGACTAGAGAAACAAATGACAAACGTTTATTTATGCCTTTATTCCATTTTTTTTTGTTTAAATGTATGAGAGACATAAAAAATGATTTATTTATTTTATTTCTTTAATCAAAATTTTTGCGTGTGTGTATAATTGTACGTATTAAAAAATTGATTACAAAAATCGCAATTTTTCATTTTAAATTAACTTAAATATATTAATTAAATTAAAATATAAATATAGTGGTTGTCTATTTTGCAATATTTCTCAGTTATTGATAACAATTTTTGGATAATAATACTACCATACCAGTAATTACAACTATTACATAAGCCCTGTTAAATTCATAACATGACATAACGAGAATCTTTCGCCTTTAAGAACTCGCCTCGAGAAAGCCCAAATACGTCGACGCTCGATATTTAAAAAAAACAGTCCAACAATTTATTACCGGTCTCTCATCGTATATACCTGAAACATACCCTCTATATATATATATATACATTAGAAACACATATACACCGCTACACGAGACCGGCCTAAAACTGGTTAATACTACTTGCTCGAAAAGCTCTAACGACAGTAGAGAGGGAAGATAAATATCTATATTTAAAAGGAAAGAGAAAAAGAAAGCTTCGATACATTACAGCTTGGGGGACAACGTAACGACGACGACGACGACGACGACGACAAGACGAGGACGACCGTGACGAGCTCCGCAACGATAATTGCGATCTCGTGCGGGTGCACGTCACGCGGGCAACCGCAACTCGGGTACACCCCCTTCCCTTAGCGATACTCTCTCTACAATCCCTACCACTCGTGCCGCTCTTATATCGTATCCTAGAGCTTATTTATATTAGGAAGTTTTGAATTCTTGCCAACCGGTCGAATTAGTGTTCTCATGCTTGGCCTTTTCAGGAGCGTTTTTATTGAGGCGTAAACGTTTTAATGATTTCTGAGAGTTTTCGAGATGGTAATCGGTAGGGTATCTTCGTTTTGGTTTAATGGACAGTTTTTATATTTGGAATTTAACACTTATTAAGTTGTAATAATAATACTTTCAAAGTGGTGATTAAAATATTTTTGTATGGTTCATTGTAATATAAAATAAAAAAACATTTTAAGTGTTTAAAATTAGTACAGGTAATTTCGCGATCTAGCAAAATTTGTTTTACGCTGTATACATGCAACTTTAAAAATAGAAAAAGTTTTGAGTGTACAAATACTTCATCAGTGTGACGTCAACGTCACGTAAAACCAATATTCACTTTCAAATTTTCTTCGAAAAAATAAAAATTATATTTTCGATCTTCGTAGTGAAATTATTTTAACACACAATAATATCAACCTTTTGACCAAAAATCACCAATCCCCTTATCACACTGACAACTCACCATTCTACTCTAGCGATCATTCACCTTCAAAATCACTTTTCCCAACCCCCTTCCACTTCTTCAACTCTCATGTCCAAACAAATTGAAACGGAAACGTCAGTTGCTTATTCCGCGAACCTCTTTTAATGAAAAGGTTGAGAACCCGCGCGGGTAGATATCGTTGCGCCTATTAGCATAAGCGACGATCGAGTGCACCTCTCTTTTTGCGAGGAGTGGGAGTAAAAGACAAGAAGGGAGAGGGACGTCTGAAGAAGTCGGAGAGAGAGAGAGAGTGAGCAAGACTCGCTCCTTGTACTTTATGTCGCATTATACGAATGCCGCGACTGCATAAGGACGCGGAGCCTCGAGCCGAGCGGTTAGAAGGCGGTTGAGTGAGTCCTCGACGGCGCCGCGGACCCCCGCCGGTGCGGGGACTCAAGGCGACGAGATGATCGAGACTCAAGAGGAGGCCAAAGTAAGGGGCACTTTTTCAAATGCTTATGTTTTTTTTTTTTATCTTTTTACTCTGTTTGGACTTTCTAATTTTTGTAGTTTTACTTTGTTGCGTGCTTTAGTGATTTGCTTTTTTTTTTCGTCAACATTTTCTGACCACGTAGACGTAATAGCTCAGATT
Organism: Torymus tubicola; assembly: GCA_035583055.1. Taxonomy (NCBI): domain Eukaryota; kingdom Metazoa; phylum Arthropoda; class Insecta; order Hymenoptera; family Torymidae; genus Torymus; species Torymus tubicola. The sequence continues at coordinate 21,114,896 of JAWWEQ010000010.1, read as the reverse complement.
TAACAAATTTTTCATATTTAAAATGTGAGTTAATTATATAGTTAGTAAGTAGTTTAAGCAGTTTAATAATTTCTTGGACTTGCGAATGATTAATACTAAAAGGTAGGTTTTAGCTTATCTAACGGTGATAAGTTTCGATATAGGAGCAAAATAAGTCTGGTATACGTAAAAATATAAAATTAAGTGCATACAAAAATTACTACTGCCTTTTTTCAATGAGGAAACAAACAGAGCAATTGGTATAGTTATACTAAAATTTAATATACGTCTATAAAAGGATGATGTAACTTATACTAAGCTTGAATTTATTCCTTGATTAATAAAAAAAAATATAGTAATTGTTAGAATTATTCTTTTCCCAGTGTAGTTAGAAAACATAAATTTAATGCATTGCTAATCATGAAAATACTAACAATAATTTGTTTAAAACACGAACATATAGAATATTCATGAGATACACTTTAAAACCATTTCATCAATTGAATTAAATATATTTTCCATAAAAATAGGGTTAACGTATCGTTTATGACACTTCATTCTTTTCATTGTTTTATGATGATAACACACGTCATCGATGCATATAGGCAACCAAGTGCCTCGAGTATATTTTAAGATCGACAAGGTTGACATTGAAAATAGAACAGCAAATAATATACGACAGGACATACTAAAAAAATTCGTAAAATAGAGAAAGAGTAAACAAATAAAGCGTTACTTTATACGCACTGAATAATTACATTTTTTTAAATCCAAGGATATCATCGATCAACGATTAAATATAAAACTCAATATATCGATTTTACCGGTCACTATCGATCGAAGTGAGAAAATCGGTCTTGTCTTGATATTTAATAAAAATGCACTACCAATAATTTATCTTACTTATAATCGATTATTACCTACCCCATATCGACCGACCACCGACCACACGATCTCTTATTAAATCCATCGGTCGTTAACTTCCTCTCCTCACGCACAAACTCTCTCGCTCACCCTCACCTCTTCCAAACAGCATTAAATCCCAACCGACCAGACCATCCACCAACTCAGCGTTTATATCGGTCGATTCCCCTTTCTATAAACGAAAGTTCCAACACGGCGTGCAGGCATGAGGCAAGCGTTTCTATATACCTATGCTGCGATGCGTCGTTTGTCGGTGCCAGTCACGAACTTTCTCACCCTCTCTCTCTCTCTCTCTCTCTCCCTCACACATTCTACGCTTGTCTCACCTACGGTTCCTCGCCCTCGCGGCTGTTTTCTCGTATCCACGCGCCCGTGGTTGCTCTGCGTTCCACGACAGTGGAAGTCCATCGCGCCGCCATAGTGCACCTCTAAACGCGATGTCGTCGACAGTGTCTTTGTTATTGTTATTGTTATTGTTGCTCTAAGAAAGGTGGAAAATGTTTGTACACGGGCCAAGAGTAGCTCAGCAGAGATCGGATAACTCAGACGATGGAAGCGAGGAAGAAGGTACCGGCGATGTATTGCAGGTTGGCAATAATTGTTTGTTTAGGTGTTCAGGTTGCTAGTAATGGATGCGCGTGGTAGTACGCGAAATTGATTCTACATTGATATAAGTTTGCGAGGACTGACGAGGTTTTTACCTGGTTATGCGCTTGTACATATCGATTGATGCTATCGTTGCTCGCGAGCGTTTTTTTCTTGTTCAGTAATCCTGTAAAACGCTATACTGGAATGAGCTTTTAGCTGTTTTAGTATTGCTGCGGAATGGTTATCGATTTCACGAATTTAAGAAGGGACGGATATATACACGCGGCTTGGTGTATTATTACTGAAAAGTTTAAATTAGCGTATTTATTTCTTTCGCAGAGGAATCGTGCTGTTGTTACAGTCTAGAAGCGATTATTTTCTCGTTAGTTTATATTTCGAGGATACTTGATGAATTTTGTTTGAAAAGATGCGTTTATTTATTTTATGTTGTTCAATGGAATTTTAAATTTACAATACGTACTTTTTTATCATTATAATATCTAATATCCACTTTTTAAAGCTGTAATACTTCAATGTCATGTAAATATTGATTTTGAAAAATCGATAACTTTAATGCGTATAGCTGACTTCTTTTAGTCACGTATTCAAAGGTACACGTGTACGGATTTTTCAACATACAATTTTAATACCCTATTTACATTCTTTAATTACATTGAGTTCACTAATAAGATATTCTTAAAACAACAACAACAAATAAAAATGTATTATTTAAATAGACTAAATTAAAAGAAAATGTATACCAACAGAGACGCCGCGAAGAATGCGAGCGAAAAGCGCGCCGGGGGGAGATGGACCCCCGGCTGGAGTTCGCGTTCCAGCTACTTATGGACGCGACAGGATTGCCCCGACACGAGGTGATGGACCACGTGTTCGAAGGCGACATGCTGGACGAGATCAACCAGCTGTTCTTGCCCCACATGAAGGCCACCCTCATGTGGTTCTACCAGGAGATGGAAGAACCTGAAATTCAGCGGTCTACTGAGACGGTAATATTATTGATAAGTTGTTATGTTTAGTATTATTAATTGGTATTTCGATTTGTTATTGATAACTGACGTGATGCAGGGACCCACAAAAACGGGAAGTTCGCGAGTCCAGCAAAATGCAGCTGCTAATAAGGCGAAGGAAGTAAAAGAACCAAAGGAGCCGCCAAAAAAGAAATTGTTTCTGACAGATGGCTGGCAGGTTCCGTGTACGGGGATATGTGTTTACATGTTCCGGTAAGTATATTAATTCTATAATAAAGAAAAATAATACTATCAAAATTAAGGTAACGAAGTATACTGTTCAAAGAAAGCACAATTTATAACGATCTAATACTCTATATCACGCTTGCAAAAATTGAATTCGAAATTCCCATTCAATAAAATCGAACGCTTTTGTGCAATTTTTCTTTCGAACTTGGCATCATCCAATCTTCTTGACCGTATATTATCCTTTTCCGCGCGCCCGTCAGCATCAATATTGCAAAGCAGCTGCCAGAGGAGGGCTTTCAAAAGGATCTTTATACGGGCGTGATAGACGCGAAGAAGGTCGGCGTAATACCCTACATTCAGCGGGTTATCGAGCGTGTTTTTATGGATGCCCTTGCGCATCCCGGCGTTGAAGACGAGGACGATTGTCCGATGATAAAGAGCATCCTACTCCCGGGTCTGCGGTCCTTCTGCAGCGCTCTGAAAGGTAAATATTCAGCGGCGAGAGAGAGAGAGCCTTTGAGAGGGGAATGTGAGGTTGCTGGTTCTTCTGGTCGTAAAATTTGATAATGGCGTACGTTGAAAGGCATGTGTATTATAAAAGGATGTTGTGATTTTCCATGTATAAAATTTTATCTAAGAATCAATTGGAGTTAAATGATTTTATAAAGAAATACAGTATTTGGAAAATGCTTACAATATAATGCATTAAATATCTTCAAAATAAAAATGATTACTTTACATTGTGAAAAATTCATGTAAGTTTTGGATTTCCTGTAATTTTGTACGCTTCAAACATCAAGTTTTTACTTTTAAATAACTTAACTTAAGTATACATTTTTCTCTAATGAGTATAACTAATAAAACAATTTATTTCTCACAAAGTGTGCGAAGAAGTGTCAAACGACGGCAGCATATTCGACGACGGCCAAACCATGATGGAAGAGGTGCACGACCCCGAGAGCGCCAAAACATTTCTCGCTACGGAAGGTGCCTCTGAGAGAGTCGAAGAGCGCGTACGAGGCTGGATAAAGAAGCTCAAAGATTTCATGCTGGAGAGTAAGCAGGTGCGCCGGGAAAACGATAGCTCCGGTCCGCAGCAGGAGCTCGAGTACTGGAAGAGGCGCGGCGCGCAGTTCAGTCAGTTAGTTGCGAGGCTACAGGTGATGTGGATTGATTTATTTTTATCGTTACACTTAATTTATTTGAAGAATAATGATAAAAAATTTTGATTTTTATACTTTTTTAGTAAAATTATTTGTGTTTATCGTTTGATAATAATTTTATAAACAATAATGGGATAACATTTTAAAATTGGTTCACTGCACTGAAAAACATCTTTTAAACGTAATATAGTTAAACTAAAGTATGTTCAACAATTTGAAAATAAACTTGCATTGTTACAGGACGACGAGGTCAAGATGTCCTTACTGTGCCTTCAAGTTTCTAGATCAAAGTTATTAAAAGACTGGGATGACATCGAAGAAGAAGTAACTTATTGTTTTAACGAAGCCAAAGATAATGCAAAGTTTATACAAGCTTTAGAAAAATGCTGTCATTGCTTGTATCTCGATGATCCTGTAAGATTTATTTCAGTTTCTATGTCATAAATATTAGAAAACTACTTTGTTGACAACAAAATTTAATTTGAAATTCTCATTTAACTTGATATTTTTATACATATAATTTTAATAATGTTTTTACAAGTATTTCCAAAAAAATTTCATTTCCTGAAACTACTAAAGCGCATCTAGCTTCGTCCAGTGATTTTTTCCTTTTTCAAATTTATCACTTTAATATAGGTGAGAATGCGAGATTCCCTGGTGTCTTTATTGCAAACCGTGAGGCTAATTTATAGCGTCTCCAGATATTACAACACGTCCGAGCGCACGAGCTCGCTGATGGTGAAGATCACAAATCAGATGATAGCGGCGTGCAGAGATTACGTCACGCTGCGGGGGCGCGAGACGGTCTGGGGTCAAGATAGGGTTGTCGCCCGGCAGAAACTCAAGCACTGTTTGAGACTCAACAAGTAAATTATCTTGTTTCTCAACTGCTCTTGGAAAATTGCGAAGTACTAAATTGTAAAGTTGATTTATGAACAATGTAACATTATCATTAAACAAATTTACTATTTAGCTTTGCACAGCTTAAAGAGAATAAAATTTTTGTCGAATAAAAATAAAATTTATTTTAGAGCTTATCGAGAAACATATAGATTAGTACGCTGCTCGCCTGCTATAACAGAAGAAGAATTTTCTTTTTCTGAAACCCATGTATTTGGTCGATTTGATTCGTTTTGCGCAAGAATACGAAAAATCTTGACTATGTTTGATTTGATAGAGGATTACCAAAAGTTATTCGAGCGTAGAATGGAAGGTTTACTTTTGGGGGAAGGTACAATTTTTTAATTAATATAAAATTGAAGTAAAAAGGTATCTTTGTATTAAATCACATCAAACAATGACTTTTATTCTAGCTTTGGATGAGACTATAAAAACGTTTGAAGAAGCAAAAAAAATTGCAACAAGTAAAAGCTATGATTATCTAGATCCAAGGAATTCTGATTTTGACTCAGATTATGATGTGTTTATGTCTAAAACTGATAATCTTAAGAGAAATGTAGGGGGAATAATCGAAAAAAATTATGCGGATGTATGGGAAACGCCACAAGGAATAAGATTCTTAACACGATTTGAAAAAGTAAATTAAAATAAAATAATAACAATACTAATTGCAAGCACTACAATTATTTTTATTTTTTTTTAATTTTTAGGTAAGCGAAAAAATACCTCTTACAAAATTAGATGAAAAATATCATTTGGTCGTAAGATACTGCGATAAAGAAGTAGAAAGAACATTAAAACTTTTTAAGAAACAACGAGACGATCCACCCTTACCAAGACATTTACCACCAATTGCTGGACGACTTGCATGGGCAAACTCATTAAAGTAAAATAATTTTTAATATTAGAAATTGTTGATGAAAATTTCTTAACAAAATTTATGATTGAAATATTAATTTTATTTAGAATACATTTGGACGAATTAGCAGCTTCGGTTTCTAATCATCCAGTATTGAAGACATTACCAACAACTGTGGATTTAGTACGAAGATATAATCATGCAATTTCTGTAATAATTCAATATCAAAGTGATATTTCTGAGGTGTGGACTCATCAGAACTCTTGGGTAGTCGAAGATTGTCTTAAAAAGTACAATTTATCAATAGCATTATTGATAGCACTTAGTTAACAATTATTAAAGTAACTAATGAAATTGTGCTTCAAAATATCAAATCGTTTTTGAATTTCAGGAATCTACTCAAAATAGATGAAATATCAGGAAAAGTGAAAGTTAATCTTGAATCACGAATTCTATTATTGCTCCGTGAAGCTGATTGTCTTGCAAAGCTGGATTTAGACATACCAATAGTCGCCAAAACAATCCTAGCCAAGAGGGAGCACTTTATATTGGTCAAAGATTCGCTGCAGTTAGTCATTGAAGATTTCGTAAATACAGCTCGACGAGTAAAGTTGGAAGTCAGGCCCTTACTACTACCACATTTGGTGAGAGTAGCTTCTTTGTTGAAGCCAGCTATAATGCAACTTACATGGACGAAACCTGACTGGAAAGAATTTTGTCAGAATACACGTGAACAAATAAAGATGTTTGATATTCTTATTACAAGGGTCCACGATGTGTATACAAATAGGTAAACGTAATATCTTTTTATTTTTAAAGTTTTCAGTAGATATTTTGGAGTGCACAAAACCTTTTGTCTTTAGTATAATTGAGTCTTTAAATTAAACTAATTCAAATAATAATCATAGTATTAAAAATGAAAAGTACTATTAGTTAAATACTTAAAAAAACGTTACCATACGTGAAGAGTTAAAGCTAATAAAAAACACTATATAAATTTCCATTAAAACTTACCTTACATTTATTTTTCACTTTTTCCATCAAATCCACACAGAATACTGCAAGTTCTCGCGAGCATGCAGAAGATAACGCTGCACTCGCTGCCGGAAGACGAGCCCTGGAGCATCGAGGAGTTTGTTGAGAAGACCGAGGAGGCGTGCCGCACTGCCGCCGTGGATCTCCACCGAAAGAGCCTCATGGTAGAGGAGGCTGTCGAGGAAGTTCTCGAGCTCGTAAAAAATGCTGCTGAAAGTTTCAAAGGCGCCGTGGGCGGGGATCAGTTTAACTTTCTTCACGAAGAAGGTAGGACAATGTCTCTTAAAACAAAAGCTGTCACATAAAGCTTGTGCAAATAACCAATGAAAAAACAAAGGATATTGATTAATATAGTCTGATTTTTAATAAAAGATTTTTTTATTTTTGCTGTTAATAGTAAGTTGAATGCTAAGTCCCTTTGAATGACTTACACTTTTTATTTTTGCAGGAGAAGGACAAGAGACGACTGAAGCTTCTCAGCAGCAAGATTGGACAGTTGTCTGGGCTTGCTTTGACGATCCGCATCAGCTGTTGTCAACGGCCGAAGGAAGCCTTTCTAAAGGCATGCAAGAAATGGTTCGGAATGCTGTCTCTGAAATGAGAAGATACTATTCGAGGAAAGTGGTTGATGTACTTATCAAAGTGACCAAGTCTTCGCTTGATGCAATAAGACGCCGATTTTCGAGAGAAGTGGAGGAAGGTTTGTTTAATGAACTGAATAAAATATTAAAAATTTTATGAATTAATATTTAAATATTTTCAATTGAAATAATTCTATATAGCGTAGTCTAAAGGAAAAGAAACTATCCATAAAGTTTACTCTATTTTACTTATATTACAGATGAAGTTCCAAATCCAGTATTTTTATTAAATGCAACACTCATGATACCATCAGTTTTAATAAAACCGAATCTTGATGATGTACAAGAATCACTTATGACGGCTGGAAAAACAATCGCTGGAGTAGCTAAAGGCGTCGCTCAATGGGATGCTGGAACCAAAGACGCTAAAAGCGAAAGAGTAAGCAATATTAGTTTCATAATATCATATATAAAAATATTAATGAAAAAAATCATTTTGTATCTCAAATTATTGTAAATGTCTGTTTGTATAGCCATCATGGCGTTCATTGCCTTGGGCTCCGAAAAGAAATTTACTTGATGTTGTTACCAAAGCACAAATGGAAGCAGAACGGCGTAATCAAGAAAATAAAGAAGATCCAAAGACACGCAGAAGAAGGCTTTACAAAATTGTCTCAGAAGATAAACCAACTTTCCCAGTGCAAAAGCGAAACTTCCACTCAATGATTATGGAAAATAAGGAAATCGTGAAGATGTTTTCAATATTGAGTGCCTGCACTCAAGAACTTCGACAAGTAAGATATACATCTTGAAAATAAGTAATATTCTCGCTGTTTTTAAAGATATTATTTACAATAAATTAAAAAAAATATTTTCTATCATTATCAATATTTATTCTCTTTATTAGGATTTGTCAGACTTTTTAGATCGATGGAAACCATATAACTTTCTTTGGAAAAATGAACGAAGTATGCGAGAGCTTTTGCAGATATCCTTAACAGAGTTTGAGAGTACACTAAGAAAACATGGTGAACTGGAAGATAAATTAGCAACGGAACCAGACATGATTATTTTTGGAACATCAATCGCTGTGTCAACGGAAAAATTGAAATACGCTTTGTTTACGGAAATAAAAAGTATGGAAATAAATGTTAAATAAAACAGTGTTCTAATTTAACGATCTTTGCATAAACTTTTTGCTAAAATGCTTATAGGTTCTACTCATAAAATTGGCCAGGCCATCAAGAAAAAGTATCGACGAGAAATGGAATATGTCTACGCCGTTATGAATGAAATGGAGCGAAAATTAGATCGCCAAATTCGTGATTTGGATGATGTTCGACTGATAATGGAGACATTAAGAAAGATTCGAGAGCAAGAAGTAGATATGGAACTGAAAATTGACCCAATAGAAGAAGCTTTTAATATTGTAACTCGCTATGAAGTACCAGTCGATCGTGAATGTCTTGAACAAGTAGATAACCTTAGGTAAGAATTTGTAACATAAATCAAAATGCGAAAATATTCACTCTTAAAATACGAAATTGTTAAATCATATTTCTACAGATATACATGGCAGCAGTTACAATCTCGAGCTTTAGAAAGTCACGTACAGTTACTAACACTACAACCACAGTTCGAGGAGGAACTGCGTAATAACCTAGAGAAATTCCGCCAAGATAATGAGGCCTATTGCGAAGAGTATCGTTCGACTGGTCCAATGCAAGCTGGTTTGACGCCACGTGAAGCTTCTGATCGACAAATACTTTTCCAGAATCGCTTCGATGGCATGTGGCGTAAATTACAAGCTTACCAAAGTGGTGAGGAATTATTTGGATTGCCTATTACCGATTATCCTGAGCTGTCGCAGATTAGAAAGGAACTCAATTTATTGCAAAAACTATACAAGTTGTACAATGATGTTATTGACCGAGTCAGCAGCTACTACGATATCCCTTGGGGAGAGGTGAATAACTTTTTAAAAAAATTTTATGCAGTTTTTGCAGAAGGCTTTTCGATCGATGGTCTTAGATTTAGCGAAATTGATTATCGATATGAAAGTAACGATTTATACATAATAAACATAAATAGTGTAAAAAATTGAATTACAATTTAACTAAAAAATATATCATATTTTAGTTAATTTGATTTTCATTTTTATTATACAATTGTGAGAATCATGGATAAAATCTTGTAGATTTAAGAATTAGAACGTATTGATGTGTATTTGTATTTTTATAACAAATATTTTTTACATTGCATCAATCACTCATATTTTTTGTATAATTTTTTTTAAATACATCATTTCATACATTTTTAATGTTGTGTACTTGTTTTTCCTATCCATCAAATTCTATCATTTCCATACGATCATTTTTTCACTTTCTTCATCATCAAAATAGTACATTTTTTTAAAATTTTTTTCATTGTTCATGAGTATTTTTTTCTTCTATAAATTTTAAGATTTGAATAAATAATTAAATTACCTTTCTAATTATCATTTTATGTTGCTTTTACATTCAAAGTTCAATTACAAAGAGATCACATTTTTTTACAGCCATCAAATCGTTAATTTGATATTTATAAATTAATTTATTACTTTTAACACTATCTATAAATTTTATTTATGAAAACTTTGATCGCTATGAACAATAAAAAAGATTTATAATTTCATAGGTAAACATCGAGGAAATTAATAACGAGTTAATGGAATTCCAAAATCGTTGTCGTAAGTTGCCTAAGGGCTTGAAAGAATGGCCGGCCTTTTTCGCTCTTAAGAAGACTATCGACGATTTCAATGATATGTGTCCGTTGCTTGAGCTAATGGCAAACAAGGCAATGAAACCTCGCCACTGGCAACGAATTGTCGAGGTCACGCAACATGTTTTCGATCTTGAGAGCGAAGGTTTTTGTCTTAAAAATATCCTGGAAGCACCTTTGCTCAAACATAAAGAGGATATTGAAGATATTTGCATATCAGCGATGAAGGAAAAAGATATAGAAGCGAAATTGAGACAGGTCGTAAATGAATGGTCTTCACACGAGTTGACCTTTATGACGTTTAATAATAGGGGTGAATTATTGCTTAGAGGCGATACAACTGCGGAGACAATCGGACAACTCGGTAAAAATTTAGTTTTATTAATTATTAAATTTTCATCTAAATGAAATACTTAATGTTTTACTTTCTCATTTATAGAGGATAGTTTAATGATTTTGGGATCACTGATGTCAAATCGTTATAATGCGCCTTTCCGAAAACAAATACAGCAGTGGCTTGGCGATTTGTCAAATACAAACGAAATTCTGGAAAGATGGTTACTTGTACAAAATATGTGGGTATACTTGGAAGCTGTATTCGTCGGGGGTGACATTGCAAAACAGTTGCCTAAAGAAGCTAAACGCTTTAGTAAAATAGACAAAAGTTGGCAGAAGATAATGCAGCGAGCACACGAGACTCCCGGCGTGGTACCTTGTTGCGTTGGTGATGACTTACTTAAACAACTGTTACCGCATTTGCAAGAACAACTGGAATTGTGCCAAAAGTCTTTGAGCGGGTATATATATTTCGTATTTAAATTGTACTTATCTTGAAACTGTTATTTCTTATTTTACATTTTCTATTACCTTGCGTATTTCATAGCTATTTAGAGAAAAAACGTATGATGTTTCCGAGATTCTTTTTCGTATCAGATCCAGCTTTGTTGGAAATTCTTGGTCAAGCATCAGATTCTCACACAATACAAAATCATTTATTGTCTATTTTTGACAATACAAGACATGTTAAATTTCATGATATAGAGTATAATAAAATAACAGCTATCATTTCATCAGAAGGAGAAACGATACAAGTAAATATAATATTAACAATTAACAACTATTGTTATAAATCTACTACGATAATCAGAAATTTTTTTAAACTATAAATTTTTAGCTTGAAAGAGCAGTACGAGCTGAAGGATCTGTTGAAACTTGGCTGATGCAATTACTTCAAACGTCACAACAATCTCTGCATTCGATTATACGAACGTCTTATACAATGATTAACGATCAAAATTTCAACCTTCTTAGTTTCTTAGATAAAATGCCCGCACAGATTGGTATTCTCGGTATACAGATGATTTGGACACGAGATGCCGAATTGGCGCTGATGCAAGCGCGGGCTGATAAAAAAATCATGGGTGAAACCAATAATCGCTTTTTAGAACTTTTAAATACATTAATTGACCAGACCACCAGAGATCTTACTAAAATAGATAGAATTAAATTTGAAACGCTTATTACAATACACGTCCATCAAAGAGATATTTTTGATATTTTGGTAATAATTTCATTTTATTTTTAGTAATGAAATATTATTAATACTTTTAACATGGCATCATCTGAATATTATTTTTCAGTGTCGTTTAAATGTCCGCTCTGTAAATGATTTTGAATGGCTCAAACAGTGCAGATTTTATTTCAAAGAAGATTTAGATAAAACTTCAATATCAATAACAGATGTGCAATTTGTTTATCAAAATGAATATTTAGGATGTACTGAACGTTTAGTCATCACACCTTTAACTGACAGGTTGATTATTATTTTGTTACTTTCATATTTATTTTAGCCCTTATTTAGTTACAGAATTATTAAATAATGTTATTTTTAGATGTTATATCACTTTGGCTCAAGCACTATCAATGTCAATGGGTGGTTCTCCATGTGGACCTGCTGGCACGGGCAAAACAGAGACTGTAAAAGATATGGGTAAAACGCTCGCAAAGTATGTAGTAGTCTTCAATTGCTCAGATCAAATGGACTATCGTGGTCTGGGACGTATTTATAAAGGGTTAGCTCAGAGCGGTTCATGGGGCTGCTTTGATGAATTCAATCGTATTGAATTGCCGGTACTTTCTGTTGCGGCACAGCAAATTGCTGTTGTATTGTCCGCCAAAAAAGAAAAGAAAAAACAATTTGTATTTACTGATGGAGATCAAGTTGATTTATGTCCGGAGTTCGGAATTTTTATAACAATGGTAAGTATTTTTAAAATAAAGAAAATATTAAATACAAAATATATGCGTAACTATGTACAAGTGTGATTTGGTTTAATTTATAATTTTAGAATCCGGGATATGCAGGAAGAAAGGAGCTACCTGAAAATTTAAAAATACAATTTCGAACAGTAGCTATGATGGTTCCCGATAGACAAATTATCATTAGGGTAAAATTGGCCAGTTGCGGTTTTCTAGAAAACATTACGTTGGCCAGAAAATTTTATACATTGTACAAGTTATGTGAAGAACAACTTACGAAACAAGTGCATTATGATTTTGGTTTGAGAAATATTTTATCAGTTCTTCGGTCTTTGGGAGCTGCTAAAAGAACTAATTCCAAAGATTCTGAAAGTACAATAGTAATGCGCGTATTAAGAGATATGAATCTTTCAAAACTCATAGGTACACTCTGTTTAAAATTTAAAAATTGCTAGCTATGCACATTTCTAACAATTATTTTATATTACAGACGAGGACGAGCCTCTTTTTATATCCTTAGTTGCCGATTTATTCCCGAATCAAGTCCTTGAAAAAACTTCTTATCCAGAATTAGAAGCTGCTATAGAGCAACAAGTATTGGAAGATGGTCTTGTTTATCATCCTCCATGGGTTCTAAAACTAATTCAGTTATACGAAACACAACGAGTAAGACATGGTATAATGACATTAGGGCCAACTGGCGCTGGAAAAACTACTTGTATTCAAACTCTAATGAAAGCACTTACTGCTTGTGGAGAAGTTCATAGGTATAAATATAATTAGTAAATTTGATCTTTTCATTTCCTTATTGGAAAATATAGTAATAGTTATAAATATTTTTAGGGAAATGAGAATGAACCCAAAAAGTATTACTGCAGCTCAAATGTTTGGTAGATTGGATGTTGCAACAAACGATTGGACAGATGGAATTTTCTCAGCTTTATGGCGAAAAACATTAAAACCGAAACAGGGGGAACATATATGGTTGGTTTTAGATGGGCCAGTAGATAGTATATGGATTGAAAATCTCAATTCCGTACTTGATGATAACAAAACATTAACATTAGCTAATGGTGATCGATTACCCATGTCGCCTTACTGTAAGATCATTTTTGAACCCCACAACATTGATAATGCAAGTCCTGCTACTGTTTCAAGAAATGGAATGGTTTACATGAGCTCATCAGGATTAGACTGGGAACCTGTAGTAACAGCTTGGCTTAAAGGAAGAACACCTTTAGAACGAGAAGTTTTTGATGAATGTTTCCACGAATCTTTTGCACAGGTACGTTTTTATAAATTCATTTATATTCTTTATATTTCACAAAATTAATTTATTTTCAAAATACAATTTCAGATTTATGCTTGGAGTACGCAAGCATTATTATTGGCTATAAACGTTTTACAATGCAATATTGTCCGACAAATGCTATGCCTTTTGCAAGGTCTCGTTCCGCCTGAAATACCAGTTGAAGAGCAAGACACAGAACTTGAAGATGACATGGAACAAAAGAAGTCAACACCGATGACGGCAGAACATCTTCGTCGGTTCTATGTATTTGCTTTAGTGTGGAGCATTGGAGCACTTTTAGAAAAGGCAGATAGAACAAAATATGATGAATATTTACGAACAAACTTTCAAACGCTGGATTTACCTTATTTAGAAAAAAGACCAACAGCTACTGTTTTTGATTTTTATGTAAATGATAAAGGAAAATGGGATCCTTGGACCAGTATGTTAACGAATTACGTTTATCCTGATTCTGCTACACCAGATTTTAGTAGTATTCTTATTCCTATACCAGACAATGTAAGGATTCAATACTTGATAGATTTGATTGGAAAACAGGACAGTTGTGTACTACTCATAGGCGAACAAGGTTCTGCGAAAACTGTCATGATGAAATCATATATGAAAAACGCTAACCCTGAAACAACCTTAAACAGGTCATTCAATTTCAGCTCAGCTACAACACCATATCAATTCCAAAAAACTATAGAAAGCTATGTTGAAAAAAGGATGGGCAGCACTTTTGGCCCACCAGGGGGTAAAAAAATGATTGTTTTTATAGATGATATTAATTTACCGGAAATTAACGAATGGGGTGATCAAGTTACCAATGAAATTGTTCGTCAAACAATGGATATGAAAGGATTTTATTCGTTGGAAAAACCAGGAGACTTTACCACTGTCATTGATGTTACTTTTATGGGTGCTATGGGTCAACCAGGCGGAGGAAGAAATGACATACCTTCTAGATTGAAAAGACAATTTTGCATATTTAATTGTACATTACCAGATGACGCATCAATTGATAGAATTTTCACAGTCTTAGGCGAAGGGCACTATAACTCTAAACGAGGGTTTTCTCCTGAAATTAGAAGTTTAGTTAAGAAGATGGTGGGTCTTACACGAGTCTTATGGCAAAACACTAGAGCGAAGCTTCTTCCAACTCCAGCAAAGTTTCACTATGTCTTTAATTTAAGAGATTTGTCTAGAATTTGGCAAGGTATGTTAGGAACTTTATCAACTGTCATAGATAGAGAAGAAGTACTTATGTTGCTATGGAAGCACGAATGTGAAAGAGTATTTAGCGACCGATTCACACTCCAAGCTGACAAAGACTGGTTTAGTAATGAATTAGTAACAGTTGTAAATGATACTTTAGGCGAATCTTATATTGAAATGATCAAAGGAGACCCAGCGTTTGTTGATTTTATGAGGTAACATATAAATACTATATCGATTAATCGATTAATATAACACTTTCAGTTAATACATATATCATTAAAATCAAATATATTTAATTTATTTTAGAGATGCTCCTGAACCTACAGGTGAAGAAGGTGAAGATGCAGATATGGAACTTCCAAAAGTTTATGAACCCGTTTTCGAGTATCAAACTTTACGTGACCGTTTAGAAATGTTTCTTTCACAATTTAATGAGATGCAACGAGGTGCTGGTATGGATCTCGTATTTTTCCCCGATGCAATGCTTCATCTTGTTAAAATCTCACGTGTAATACGACATCCTAGAGGGAATGTAATGTTAGTAGGAGTCGGTGGTTCGGGAAAACAGAGCTTGACAAAACTATCGTCTTTTATTGCGGGTTATAAAACCTTCCAAATAACTCTGACGCGATCATATAATGTGGCAAACTTTTTAGAAGATTTGAAGTTTCTTTATAGAACTTGTGGTGGACAAGGCAAAGGTACAACGTTTATTTTTACCGATTTAGATATCAAAGAGGAAGGTTTTCTTGAGTACCTAAATAACATCCTGTCCTCGGGAGTTATAAGTAATTTATTTACAAGAGACGAGCAAGCGGAAATTATTTCTGAACTCACTCCTGTGCTAAAACGTGAAAATCCTAAAAAATCTCTAAATAATGAGATAGTAATGGAACACTTTCTACAAAGAACGTGTCAGAACTTACATGTAGTATTCTGTTTTTCACCTGTTGGTGAGAAATTCAGAAATCGAGCTCAACGGTTTCCAGCTCTCATTTCCGGTTGCACAATAGACTGGTTCCAGCCTTGGCCGAGAGACGCTTTGGTTTTAGTTGCGGAACATTTTCTGCACGACTTCGAAATAGCCTGCAGTACTGAAGTAAAATCTCATCTTGTAAATGCTCTTGGATCTATTCAAGATATAGTTTCAGCAACTTCTGTTGAGTACTTCCAACGATTTCGACGTGCTACTCATGTCACGCCTAAATCGTATTTGAATTTCATTGGCGGATACAAAAATATTTATAGAATGAAACAACATGAACTTGGTGAGGGAGCTCGCAGAATGGATACTGGTTTGGCAAAGTTAGAAGAAGCGTCAATATCCGTGGAAATATTGAAACGTGATTTGGCGGAAATGGAAAAAGATTTAGTGCAAGCGTCAGAAACTGCAGAAAAAGTATTGGTAGAAGTAACAGAACGAGCTATGAATGCAGAGTTGTTCAAAAACGAAGTGCAAAAAGTTAAAGATAAGGCAGAACAATTGGTAGCTTGTATCGCTGAAGAAAAAGCTATAGCAGAGCAAAAACTAGAAGCCGCGAAACCTGCACTCGAAGAAGCTGAGGCAGCACTTAATACTATCAAACCCGCCCATATTGCTACTGTAAGAAAACTAGGAAGACCACCTCACTTAATTATGAGAATTATGGATTGCGTATTGATTTTATTCCAAAGAAGAATATGTAACTATAATCTTACATTTATTTATAAATTGATATATTTAGTTTACTTGGCTCGTTAAGCTGAAAGATATTTATTTTAATGTTTTCAGATCCTGTTTCACCTGATCCAGCAGCACCTTGTCCAAAACCGTCATGGGCTGAGTCGCTAAAGATGATGGCTAGTACGACGTTCCTTTTACAACTACAAAATTACCCAAAAGATATAATTAATAATGAGATGGTTGAACTTTTACAACCTTATTTCAAAATGGAAGATTATAATATGGAAACAGCACGAAGAGTGTGCGGTGATGTAGCAGGACTGCTATCTTGGACTAAAGCTATGGCATTTTTTCACTCAGTAAATAAAGAAGTATTACCGCTAAAAGCAAATTTAACATTACAAGAGGCGAGATTAAAAATTGCCATGGATGACCTGGCAAACGCTGAGAGAGAATTATCTGAGAGAGAAATGTCGCTACAAGCTGTTAAATGTAAATTAAAATACCATAACTTTATATTCGTAAAATTTATATATTGATATAGTGACAAAATAAATATTGATATACTATGTTTTCTTTAACACTTTAGCACAATACGATGCTGCCGTAGCTGAAAAACAACGATTGACAGACGACGCAAATATCTGTCTTCGAAAAATGACAGCAGCTACTGCTTTGATTAATGGTTTAGGCGGTGAGAAAATTCGATGGACAGAACAGAGTAAAGAATTTAAAGTACAGCTCGGTAGACTCGTTGGTGATGTTCTTCTTGCCACTGGTTTTCTCTCTTATTGTGGCCCCTATAATCAGCAATTTAGAGCTAGTTTAATTACCTCGTGGATGAATATTTTGACTTCAAGAAACATTCCATTTACTACAGATCTTAATATTACAAGTATGTTGGTCGATTCTGCTACCGTCTCAGAGTGGACTCTTCAAGGACTACCAAACGATGAACTTTCAGTACAAAATGCTTTGATAGTAACAAAGTCATCATCTTATCCACTTTTAGTAGATCCACAGAATCAAGGCAAGATGTGGATTAAAAATAAGGAAATGACTAATGAGTTACAAATTACATCTCTAAACCACAAATATTTTAGAACCCATTTAGAAGACAGTTTATCTTTAGGTAAACAAATTATATATAATATATATTTGAATGAATGATACGAAATAAAAAATTGTCATATAAGAAATAATTTATTTATAGGTCGTCCTCTACTAATTGAGGATGTAGCGGAAGAACTTGATCCAGTAATTGATAATGTACTTGAAAAGAATTTCATCAAATCTGGATCCATTGAAAAAGTAATAGTTGGCGATAAAGAATGCGACGTAATGCCTGGATTCATGTTATATATTACAACAAAATTACCGAATCCTGCCTACAGTCCTGAAATCTCAGCTAAAACATCAATAATTGACTTTACGGTGACGATGCAGGGATTAGAAGATCAATTATTAGGTCGTGTAATTTTAATGGAAAAAGCTGACCTCGAAGCGGAAAGGGTTGCTCTATTTGAATCTGTAATGACAAATCAAAGAACCATGAAGGAGCTTGAGAGCACGTTATTACATCGACTTACTTCATCCGAGGGTTCATTAGTAGATGATGAAGCTTTGATTGGTTCGTATTTATTACCTCTCCTACATGTTATACTGTTTGAAAAGAAATATATCTATATTTTTTTTTTAAATAATATTTTATTTTTTGAACAATCATAGGCGTCCTGAGAGAGACTAAGTCAACAGCGGAATCGGTAAAAGAGAAACTGCAAGTTGCTGCATTGACTGAAAAGAAGATTACCGTAGCTAGAGAAGAATTCCGGGCGGTCGCTGCAAGAGGATCAATTTTATACTTTTTAATCGTCGAAATGAGCAATGTAAATGCTATGTATCAAAATTCTTTAAAACAGTTTCTCACAATATTCGACAATTCTATTACAAAGTCAGAAAAAAGTAATGTTACGAGCGAAAGAATTAACATTATTTTAAGACACTTGACACATGAAGTCTGGGGCTTTACTCTTCGCAGTTTATATGAGAGACATAAAGCATTGTTTACGTTAATGCTTGCCATGAAGATCGATTGTCAGCGCGGTTTAATATCGCATGCTGAATTTATGGCTTTTATTAAAGGTGGTGCTTCATTAGATCTAAATGCTGTAACACCTAAACCATTCCGATGGATTCTCGATATCACGTGGTTAAATCTTGTTGAAATTAGCAAACTTGAAGTTTTTTCAGAGATATTAACTAAAATAGAATTTAGGTAATACCATTATATTTGTTACAAAAATAAATGTATCAATAAGAAAAGTAAATTATAATATATTGATAAAAAAAATCTTTTTAGCGAACGAGAATGGAGGATTTGGTATGAGAAGGAAAAGCCAGAAGAAGAAGACTTGCCTTGCGGATATCAGAAGAGTCTTGATGTTTTCCGTAAATTATTACTCATCAGATCATGGAGTCCTGATCGAACTTTATCTCAAGCGAAGAAGTACATCATTGATTCTTTAGGAAAAGAATATGGCGAGGCAAAAATCTTAGATCTAGACGCTACCTGGGCAGAATCAGAACCAAGAACACCACTCATTTGTATTTTATCCATTGGTTCAGATCCTAGTCCATTGATAACAGGATTGGCTAAACAAAAATCCACTCGTACGAATTATAATAGCACCTTTAATTTTTATATCTATAATTATTCTTAATATATATTATTTCTCTTGCAGAATTGAGGTCAGTGTCTATGGGCCAAGGACAAGAATTCCATGCCCGAAAGATGATAAATGACGCAATGATCTCTGGTGGCTGGGTACTTTTGCAAAATATTCATCTGTCATTACCATTCTGTACAGAAGCAATGGATCTATTAGTCGAAACAGACCAAATCCATGAATCATTTAGGCTTTGGCTGACAACAGAAGTACACCCGCAATTCCCTATTGGTTTACTACAGGTGAGCTTTTCGCTACAACATCACTTATACTACCTACAACGATTGTCTTACTCCAATACATTATTAATAAACCACTTCTTTCAGATGGCGATCAAATTTACGAATGAGCCGCCACAGGGTATCCGCGCGAGTATGAAACGCACATACCAAGGTGTAACACAGGATACCCTCGACTACAGCACACAACCCCAATGGCCACCGTTACTTTATGCCGTTGCATTTTTGCATACAGTCGTGCAAGAGAGGCGCAAGTTCGGCCCGCTTGGCTGGAACATCCCGTACGAATTTAACCAAGCTGATTTTGCCGCTTCAGTACAGTTCATACAGAATCACCTGGACGACATGGATCCGAAGAAAGGGGTATCGTGGCCTACCGTTTGCTACATGCTCGGGGAGGTAGGTTATATTATACTAAAATTATAAAGGAAATTGAAAACAGCCATGCTATAACATTAAATTGTCTATGGAACAGGTGCAATACGGTGGCCGAGTTACCGATGACTTTGACAAGCGGCTGCTCACCACCTTTACACACGTTTGGTTCTGCGACGTGCTTTTACGGCCAGGCTTTGAGTTCTACAAGGGTTATCGTGTGCCACAGACCCGCAATCTCGTTGGCTACCTCGATTATATTAATGGTTTACCTGAGAATGATACACCTGAGGTATTTGGCCTGCACTCCAACGCTGACATCACGTATCAGATCAATACGGCTAAGGGGATCCTGGACACGATCCTGAGTGTACAGCCGAAGGAAGGTGGTTCGCAAGGCGGTGAGACTAGAGAAAGTGTGGTGTATAAACTAGCTGAGGATATGCTGGCTAAGCTGCCAAAGGAGTACAACTCGTTTGAAGTTAAGGAGGCACTGCAGAGGATGGGACCGTTGCTGCCAATGAATATTTTCTTAAGACAAGAGATCGATAGGTATAATTATACAGATTACGTGACTAGGATAGAAACATAATTTTAAAATATTTTCTAGTAAAAATTTACTTATGCTGGTACTATATAAAATAATGAATTTCTTAATTTATTTGTTATAAAGAAACCATAGACGAATAATAGTTAGAAAATGAAATAATTTTGCTTTGTTATAATTGACGTTGATTATTTATTTTTGTAGAATGTCAAGGGTAATAAAAGAAGTACGTACCACCTTGACAAATCTCAAATTAGCGATAGACGGCACCATTGTGATGAGTCAAGGTTTGCGAGAATCCCTGGATGCGATGTACGACGCTCGGTTACCTGAAAAATGGTTGCGAATCTCATGGGAATCGGCGACATTAGGTTTCTGGTTTACTGAACTTTTAGAAAGGGACGCGCAGTTTAGAGTTTGGTGCAACAACGGACGGCCAAATGTCTTCTGGATGACAGGTTTTTTCAATCCACAAGGATTTTTGACAGCCATGAGACAGGTGTGTAAAACTAGATTAAAATAAGAAGGCATTATGTTCAAAGCTCAGTCATTGTTTTATTAATAATTAAAAATAAATTAATAATGTAACAGCTATCATTACGATACTAACGATGCGGTGGACAATTATAAAAATTTAGATGCCGATACGGTATAAGAATCTCTGTTAACACTTCACATCGCCTTCACAATAACAAATGTTTTAACAAATTTTATTTTACAATATATGTCATAACGGAAATGACCTATATTAAGAAATGATCAAGCATCGGTGCTATCATTCTTATTAACTTGATTACTATGTGTATAATATACATATCGACGGCTCTAATTCATATAAATCTAACTCACGCGAGCATTCAATATAATTCGAACTCAAAATTCTCTGCAAGACAATTCTAATTCGAGTGCACGCGCAATACAATGCCAACTCAAAATTCATTACAAGATGATTCTAATTCAAGCCATTATCTTGTAGGGAGTTTGAGTTAGAATTACATTGAAGGCGGCTTGAATTAGAATCATCTTGTAATGAATTTTGAATTGGCATTGTATTGCACGTGCACTCGAATTAGAATTGTCTTGCAGTGAATTTTGAGTTCGAATTTTATTGCATGCAATTACGAGTTAGAATTATATTAAATGCTCGCGTGAACCTAATTCTAAAGTGATCTTACCATCTTAAACATAAGCACAATTTATAATTTTTATTTAACCTTCATGAAGTTACAAACATTAAAATATTGTACAAAAGTGGTAACGTCTTCGCTCATTCAATCTGTCATTCCAGGAAGTGACGCGAGCTCACAAAGGTTGGGCCCTGGACTCTGTGGTCTTACAAAATTTGATCACGCGTTACAACAAAGAAGACATAAAGGAGCAGCCGCAAGAAGGAGTTTATGTGCATGGCCTGTTCCTCGAAGGGGCATCATTAGACCGCAAAACTGGGAAGCTCGTCGAGAGTAAGCCCAAGGTTCTCTATGAGCAGATGCCCGTTATTTACATCTATGCCATCAACACGACAGCGGGCAAGGATCCAAAGCTGTACGAGTGTCCAATCTATAGGAAACCTCAGCGTACGGATCAGAAATACGTCGGTTCGATCGACTTCGAAACAGACCACAATCCCAGGCACTGGACACTACGTGGCGTCGCGCTTCTCTGCGACATCAAGTAGACGTTCTACGTTTACATTCGTGTATTTCTTATTCGTTGGAAGAAGTTTATGATTTTCTAGAATTTATCACTGTTGGAAAAAACCTTCTCATTACAGATTTTTCTATTGCGCGTTATTGCGAGACACGCAAATCCAAATATCTCTATTGAAGTTTATATGTACATAGTAAATGCGAAATAGTTAATCGCCTGTATTTTGTTTTTACAATAATTGTTACGTACTGAACGATTGTAACGGTTAATTATTATTAGTATCACAAATTCGTATTAAGAATAGCATTTCAAAGTATAAAATTTTCTTTAATATGCTTCATCAAAAGTTAAATTTTATACTTAAAATATACAGTACCTACTAAAAGAAAAATCTATGTATTACAAATTAACCTCTAATTTTCATATAAGAAATAAAATTGTAAAATAATTAATAAAAAAAAAATACTTTTTTAAACTCAATAAAGATTGTTGTAAAAATCTTGCAGTATCTAGTGATAAAATAATAGATATTAGTAAACTATGACAATAAAAACTTCATTGAGTCAATGATCCGTTCTAGAGCACATATTTTTGCTTCATTTTCAGATTTACCTTGACCAATCTCCGAAATATCTGGTGCTGTATTTAACTGAATAAATATTAAGAAAATTGAACTTTTCATAGATTTAACTTCAAAACATTGAGATTGCACATCTATAGATTCTATAGTATTTTCAAAATTTTCTTTGAGCATCATGAACTCTTCAAGACCAAAATTATTTTCATAGCAGTTTGCTACAAGCCTGCTTAAATTTTCTAGTTTTTCTAATAATATTTTTTGGTTTTCCTCATCAAAACTTTCCTTGAACTTTTTATACAAATTAACTACTTTAAGACCCCAATTATTTTTAGATTTAAGAATTTCTGCTTTATAATGAACACTTAAGTCTGGATATCTGGCCATTGCTAGTTTGCTTGCCATTTCTTCTTTCTTTCTATTTTCATCTGCATAATCAGCAAATTGATCTTCAGAAACAACATCAGATATCCGACTAATCATTTTTCTTGCTGCTTCATGTTTGGCTTGTTTTTTCGTTGTAGCAATTCCTTCTTCTACAAATGTTGATACTGTACATTGAACTGTAAAGACTCTCGCATGAGGAGGTCCCACATCTCCAGTCTCTTTGTATACTGGATCTTCCAGATTATTTATTGAACATAATTCCTAAAACAATAAAAATATTGCTATTGAAATGTTAAGACATATTGTTAATAAATAACATTTGTATGTATAGTTATCCTTAATAGCTTTTCAGCTTATGCATGTTACATGTGCAAATAACAATCTAAGATTGTCTCTGTAGTATTTGCTAAAGTTCTTAACATACATAATAACATTCATTATTTATTCATTTAACATAACATAAAAATATTCTTCGATAATGTTATAAATTTCTAAATTTTACACTCCTATTTAATGAAAATATCTAAATAATTCATTTCATTTTAATTAGATACATTATTTTAATTATAATCTAATTTTTCTCTATATCAAACATATAGGTAATTAAATAAATTATTACAAATATAAATTAATTATATTCAAACAAAAACAAAATCAATTACTT
The DNA here is from genome assembly GCA_035583055.1 of Torymus tubicola. Classification (NCBI taxonomy): domain Eukaryota; kingdom Metazoa; phylum Arthropoda; class Insecta; order Hymenoptera; family Torymidae; genus Torymus; species Torymus tubicola. Next base: position 21,091,294 of record JAWWEQ010000010.1, on the reverse strand, counting down.
CATTAACATTACCTGAAGTTCACCGATAGTATTGCGAAATGGCATATTGGCAGGAGACTTTGGAGAAACTGGTAATGTCATTGGAAGTGGTGTTCTCACTGGAGATTCACAGGGAGATGCTGGAAGTTGAGGTAAAGCAATGTGTTTTGCAATCGTTTCAAGCATGGCTGTTGCAGCCTCGTGCTTAGCATCTTTTTTACATCGACCAGTACCAGTTGCCGTGAGACCATCACAAGAAACTTGATATGTGAAAGTATTTTGGTGTGAGCCACCACCATTATGAATAAGTTCATAACTAGGCGCTGTACCCTTTTTAACCATCATTTCTTGTAATATCGACACAGGTTTTTTTGGTACATTCATTTTGCTTTTTTGAATCCTTTCTTTGGTTCTGATTTTCTATATATTAGTATAACCTAAACATTAAATGCATATCAGTTTATTTATTAAATATTTGGAAACATAGTACTGTAATAAAAAGTTTACAAAGGTTAGTTTTCGTAATGGTTTCAAATTTTTATTAATAAATTTTCATTAAAAATATATAGTATGTAGAAGAAAGAATTTTTATTAATTTGATTATTTAATTAATACAATTAGATAAAATCTATATTCACTGAAGCATCATGTCTTTTTTTTTATAAAAATTACTAGTTAAATGATTTGCATTGAAAAGTGCTATAAACAATCACAATTGTATTTTATACTGCTTAAAAAAAAGACAATAGTAAAGTACTTTACAAAACAAAATCATTTATAAAAATTTAATTAATTTTCATACCTTACTGCACTATATATAATAGATATATACACATGCACTGGAGGAATAAAGATAACGTCAGAATAAAATATAACTTCGGCGTAAGCCGCTATTCGCTAGATAATAATTTGAATACTATTAGCACATATATAGGTTATACAAAATGCTAGCAGCGCACTTTATTATTTTCGTGTATTGCATGATCCACACGCAGTTTGCTATAAGTATATCTATTGCAGAATTTCAAATAGAGTATTATAGCAATACGGAACCAACGGAACCACAATATATACCGTATTGGTATATATCGTAGATCTAGATCCCCCACATGTTGATAGTTGATAGTCCAGTGTAAATACTTCCGGACATCTTTGAGAACTTTTCATCTTTACTGGCAGTTGGTATTATTGTTGTTGATGTAATGACAACGAAGATGTTGGTAATGATCTACATATAATATCTGTTTTCATTTCCAGTTGGCAAGATAGTTACCTATCTTCACCTGTTCACCGGTTATAATTTTTCTCTGTCGGAGCACTCTTACAAATATCATGAAGATGAAATTCACAATATATTAGAAGTATTGTTGTAAAAATGTAAATATTGGATATTATTTTAGAAATTTAACAGAGTATAAAAATAATAATTTATGTGTATTTAAGAGATTTGTAGGTGACCTAACCTGAAAGTGGTGTTTCAGTTTTCTGCAGAGTTTTGTAATATTTATAAGATAAAAAGTGAAAATGAGAAATTTTAAAGAAGTCAGTCGCTTTTTTAGTTTAACAAGAAGTAAATCTTCTAAATTTTTATCAAAGACGAGAGATTACTCACACCTTCAGTACAATCGCTGTATGCCAATCAGTAATACTAAATGTTGTATTGCAAATTTCATAAAAGATAAAATATTTTTGCAAGCAATTTCAACAGATGATATATCATTCGAATTCAGAAGCTTTTCTACGACAAATTTATGCCATGCTAAAGGTAAAGAAAAGAAGAAATCAAAATCAACCAAATTAGATTTAAGAGGCTTAAATGAACTACTTGATGTGGATGAATTAACAGTTGAAATGAATCAAATTATTGAGAATATGAAATCAGATTTTGTAAAAAATCTGACTATACGTTCAACTACTGGCTCTCTTGAACAGATTCCTGTAAAAGTAGATGATAAAGAGTATCAACTACAAGAGCTTGCACAAGTAGCGAGAAAACCAAAGCTAATAGTACTCAATATGTCTACTTTTCCTACAGCGATACCTTCTGTACTTAAAGCTATTGAAAAGAGTGGATTAAATATTAATCCTCAGCAAGATGGAACAACAATATTTTGCCCAATTCCAAAGTAATTATAAAAATATTATTTAAAGTCAATTATTCTAATAAAACTGAATGTATTTTAATTTATTTTTCTTACCTATTTTTAGGGTAACTAGAGAACACAGAGAAAATCTTTCCAAAAATGCAAAAGCAATATTTATTCGCTACAGAGATGAAATTAAAAATATTAGAAATAAACATTATAAAGCATTGAAACAAAGGAAAGATGTATCAGAGGATGATGTTCGTCTAGCACAAAAGCAACTGGATGCCCTTTGTGACAAATTCGTTAACAATGCTAAAACAGTTTTAGATACCAAACAGAGTGAATTATTAGGTTCTTCCGAATAAAAATGTTATATGTTATAAGTAAGTCACTTTTGTAAATTGTATAAATCTGTTTCTCAAGTAATGTTGATATTATTTTGTAGCTGCTCTTGTAAAAAGTTTCACTCTCCTATAAATGCATTTATTAATGATTTTTAAATCATTTGATTTATATTTGATTTTTCAATATATTTTCCAAAAATAAATTGGCTGGTTCTAATTTTTTCACTTCTACTGTTACATGCTCTCCACTATATATACATTTTTACAAAAAAAAAGGATAATATCATATGAATGAAAACAATAAATCACAAGCAAGAGTTTTCCATAATATTTTTTTTTTTAGATAATGTCTTTCAATAAATCATGTGTTTTTCCATTCTCAACAGGGTGAAAAATTCAATGCATCTATTTAAAATATTTATTTGAGATAACTTTCGCCAAGTCTCATATAGTAGGTACAAATCATTCTTAAATATACATAATAAAATATTCAGTGAATAAAAAACTTTTTATCATACAACAATAAAAATAACAACGATTATCGTCATATTTACATAATACTTATTGTCACTTGCTTCTTCTAACTTTGAATCTTACTAGCCTTCACTTTCATGTACTCAGCGACGGCGTTGCACAGTGTTTCAGTCGCCTTAGCAATCGTGTCGGCACTGTGAAAAGCAATACTGACTCTAAGGTAGTTCTTCGATTCCCCGTGATTCGAGAATCGGGCACCTGGTATGGCTGTCACCTTGTGCACTTCTTGGCACCATTTCAAAAATGGAAGTGCATCGAAATCTATAATGAAAATACAAGACGCAATGTTGATATACTATTCGCAATTTAAAAAAACTCATCCAACATCTCTAGTTTCTTTACAACGTTAAAACATTAATTAAACATTTCGACATTCCGATTGCCGTTAAAAAGGTTATCCTATAATATGTAAAATATATAATATAAAAATTAACTGACCACATTGAGTTCGTACAACATCAGTTTCTGCGGTATCACATTCCACAGTTTACTACGAACGTCTCATACTTACCAAATACTCGTTCGTTAAAGTACATTCCTCTACATTCCACATCTATTTAAATCTAATCGTACAATGAGTGGGCTAGAGCTCAATTACACTGACAAGGAGAGTGCACACTCTCCTGGAAACAGATTTTCGCAGGCATTGGAGAGTCAATTTCTGGTACCTAAAAATGAAGCCCAGTGTGCCTAAAAAATTATGTCTCTTCTATTGACTCTCACATTGCAAGTATTTAAGATACGAAAATGAGGGGAAAACTTTATAAAAGTAGACAGTAAAAGCTAAATTTAAGCCCTGATTCGTTAACAAATATTGATTTTTCAGGAAGTTACAAGCAATCAAAGATAGCGTACGAAAATGGTTAAAAATACGATCCATGAGTTGGAATTAGGCACACTGGGCTTCATTTTTAGGTACCAGAAATCAACTCTCCAATGCTTGCGAAAATCCGTTTCGCGGAGGGTGTGCATTCTTCTTGTGAGTCAGCTTAATTTTTTTTTTTTTCTTCAACATTATTAAGACAAGAAAGTCACTACATCGCTATCATGACGGTGTACTGACGTTCAAAACTATTTATAATATTATCAATTACAACTATATTGTGAATTCATTTCAGGGAGAAAAATGATGTTAGAAAAATTACTATAATATGTAGTAACGTCGATACATACTCGCAATACCAAAATATTTACTATATTTTATAGCAAAAATTGTAAAAATGTACGCAATAGAAATTACTATAAACATAGCAATTTTTGCTAAAAAACATAGTAAATATTCTGATATTTCGAGTATGTCTCGACAGTACTACATATTATAATAATTTTTCTAACATCATTTTTCTCAGTGTACCCATATAATGTCCGCAGACATAGGGAATTAAAAAAAGAGACATTTCACACAAATTATTTTTACTGAACGTTAAACTATTTGAAACTCATGAAATTCCCTACCATACCAATTCATTATTTCAACACCTAATATAGCATCTTTTAAATGTGCTCTACCCGTCACAAATAATTCATAATATTATTTTTGTAACACTTATTCTTCTAATAGTTTTAATATAACACTATTTTAACTTTAACAAATTTAACAAAAGACTTACGAATTAAATAAATAAATAAATACCTTCTGGAAGTTTTATCCAGACAAAATAGCCACCTTCTGGATGACGGTATGAACAGTTAGCTGGCAAATGTTGATCTAGAGCGTTGCAAAGAGCTCGCATTCTTTCCTAAAAATTTGACAAATAATTTTGTAATTCAACAAAATATGATGTAATATAACATTAAAAATCAATACTAATCGTTTACCCTATAAGTTACGATAAGATTATCCAGATACTCGTCTTCCAACTTTAGATGCAGCAAACTCGCCACCAATCCAGAGACATAGTGATTCACGGCTCCTCCACTTTTTAAAATACCCCTGATTATAGAGAAACGAACACGCGTGTTGTTTAATAACGGGGGAGAAAAGAAAAAAAAATCGAAACAAAAACATTTACTGACTGACAGCAAGGACGACAACAAACACACGAATTACTCACGATCCTTTGAGAACGTTGACTATGCGCGCGCCACACTCCATCCAACCAACGCGAATAGCCGGCGAGAGGATCTTAGAGAACGAACCATTGGAGATGACGTTGCCACCTGTGAAGTCAGGGTCCTTCGGGTTATCGTACTTGAAAAGTCTGTGTGGTGGGTACTCATTCTCATAGTGCAGCAGATTGTAAACGTCGTCGCAGACGACAGCGAACGAGTGTTCACGTGCCAGCTTCACTAATCTCCTCGACATCTCTGCAATAATTAAATGACAGTTTTTTTTTTCATCATCAAACATATTTTCACTCTAATCTAGATTTATGGATTAAACATAATTACCAGGTGATATTGTCATTCCAGTAGGGTTGTGAAAAGTTGGCACTGTGTAATACATGGCCCAGAATATTTTATCGTTACTCGTTGTATAATTGTTCTTCTCCTTTTCTTCCTTCACGATTCTCTCAAACGCATCTAAATCAACGACGTCGTCTTTCATGGGTACTGAAATCAACCCAAAAAACTATCATTACTCGTATTACTTGCAGCAATGCTTGCACTCATTAACGATTAATTTTTAATATACCTGAAACGACCCTCTTCATGGGGAACTGCTTGAACGCATCGAGGGCTATCATGTAAGTGACCTCGTCGACGAAGATAACACCATTTGGTGACATGACGCTCGTCAATATCAGCTGAAGTCCATGGGTTGCGCCGCAGGTGAGGATCAAATTTTCCCGGGCTACCGTGTCGCCATAACGGCGCGACAGGAATTTGGCCAGCTCTTCCCGACATTCCCACAAACCGGCGGTGATGCCGTATTGGAAAAGATAGTATTTGCCTTCTTTCTCCTCTTCTTCCTATTTTGTTAATTTAATAAACAATTTCATTTATTTCTACATGCTGAGGAGAGTTTTAATTCAAATAATATCTTTAGGTAGATGTAATATACATAGTTATAAGTTCGACGTCTCATCTTTAAAATGATATGTTTTCATAGTCGTATGCAAACGTGAAACGTATATACAACGTATAAGTATACAAAAAAGTTAATTAACAATAACGAAATATTTTTAGAAATGATTTCATATAATTTATAGAATATTAGCCGAAAATTTCCGTGTATTAATCTACTATTTATTTGGCGAATAACGATTGGTGGTTCTCTTATCTATGATTGTCTAAAAGATATCGAGAAAAATACCGAAAAGCAACTTTTATTGTACTAAAATTTTTCCTTACTCATTCTAAACTAACTTACATTTTAAAAAATATTTACCTTTGCAAAACAACGCATGTAATGAGTATTCGTTTTCCTGCGTATTACATTACAATTCTACATTACAATTCTAGACAATTATACTGTATGCGATAATAGCATGTCTGTAATTGATTATACCTATCGCATACTTGACTACAACTTACATTTCGACAGATAAAAAACTTTTTCACTGTACCTTTACATACTACAAAAACTAAATATTAAACCTACTAACAATTTAATGAAAAAAAAAATGATCCATATAAATTACCAATCGATGTTTGGTCGCCTTAGCCAGCAAGCTACTGCACTGTTGAAGCAGATCGGGACCAGGCGCACCTACCGACAGGTTCACCACATTCGTATTGTAAACATTGAACGCCGGATCAGCATCGAACAGGTGGCGCAGGTATGGATCTTGCATCTCCGTCGACATCTTATGGTAACCGTAAGTGCTGCTGTCTCTACGGGAGACGCTGTAACGAGAGAGTATATGAATGTAAGTACACCGATGCACGCAAATGGTGGTGAATGACTGAAGTCACACGGCTCGCGTTTCAGATCGCTGGTGAACGCAACAAGTATATATATATAGGTATATGTGTATTGGCGCTTTTGTCGCCCCACTCTCTCGGTACGCGGATGAGTTAAAAATACGGCGATGAGGATTGTTACGCGCGCGTATAGAAAAAGGAAAATGCACGACGCCGATAGATGTCGGGAGTTTGTCAAGCTTTTACAGATAAGCTTGCTATCGGGTTTGAATTTATGGATTGAGAATGTGGGGTTTAAAATGATGAGCTTTTCCTGGTTGATTTTTTTTTTTTTTTTTTTAATGAAATGGCAAAGTCCATCAAGAAAGTTATGAGTAAAAGTAAGTGTGTTATAGTGGTTCTGTGGTTTATGTAGGTCAAAAGTATAACATTTTTCAATGAATTATTCATAGACTGCTTGGTTAGTAATAGTATACACTGAGAAAAATGATATATTAAAAATTACTATAATACATAGTAACGTCGACCCATACTTGCAATATAAAAAAAA
>JAWWEQ010000010.1:21022295-21083893 GCA_035583055.1 Torymus tubicola | reverse complement strand
TTTTTTTTATATTGCAAGTATGGGTCGACGTTACTATGTATTATAGTAATTTTTAATACAACATTTTTCTCAGTGTAGTATTAGACGATTATTTTAAGTAGTAGAAAAACATTGTACAATAAAATTTCAATATAGTTAAATAATAATTTATGTCTTTTTTTAGCTCCGATTTTAATTTCAAAAGGCCTATTTTAATCTTTGTGGAATTTCGTCAAAGTATTGTGCAACAAATAAACAATTTTTAAAATTCGAAAAGTCACACTCAACTGTTTAAATAAATTTAATGAATTCTCTGTAAATTAAAAAATATTTTAAATTCTTTAATGCATTTCAGAATATATTGTAATGAACTTCAACCATATGAGCTTTTGATATCTACTTTATGCTCCATACTGAATGTTTACAAAAAAAAAAAAAATACATTTCCTCTTCTTGAAATACTGTAGCGTTTCTCACCATGAAAAATACATTTAAAAAAATTTATATTTCAGGTCTATATAAGTCGCAGACAATCGTCATAAAAAATTGAAGCCGTTATAAAAATAAAACAACTTTTTCAGTATAATAAAAGATTATTTGAATAAAAATAACTTGAGAGATTTATTTACATGACATGTGTATAAATATTGCTCAATTATAGGAATGCAAAGGTATAATTGATCATTTTTTTATTGATTCTTGTATTGACTTTGACCAAGTTTCTTAATTTATTTATAGTCATAAAAATGACGATTATCTGTCTCAGCTAATTTGACATTATCGGATATAATAGCGGTGATGGTAAAAAAATTATCACATATTGAGTTAATTGGAGTTATATACTGATACTGATTGTGTCTGGCACTCAACTCATTATTTTATAAATTATTTATAACTCAATTAATGATCGAATTGACACCAAATAAATTTAATTTTACAAAGTAGCAAAGGTTCTTGTGCTATATATAAAATCTAAAAATAAGTTTATTGTTTTTGTCAGTCGATCAGATAATTAGCAATTTCATATCTTGAACCAAATTACATTAAAAAAAGATCATTTACATGTTATTAATGTAAAGTTCTCCCGGGATGTATTAACACAACTGTTGTCGATGAGCCATAGAAAAAGGCAAAGAAATCATTAGCATGCACGAGCAAAGATATATAAAGCCTATTACAAAACGACTTTTCAATTGTAAACAGAAATATGATACGTAACGAATAAATCTCAAGAAACAAACGAATAAACGTTATAACATACAACAAAACATACGACCATAACATTGTTTCCAGAAAGAACGGATAATACCGGTTTAGTATATTTCTAGAATGCGATTGCGAATTCTAAATTCTTCTCGAAATATTCTATATTTATTCCGCGCTTATCGGACAGCGTAATTATGTCGCGATAATATATAACGAACCGTTTTCATTCGAAATTCAAATCTACTTTGACCGCAAAAACATAAAAAACCATGCCTATATAATATCCCCAATTTACAACCTTATACCACCCTCAATCATCACTAAACGCACGTGTTTCTCTCTCTATATATATATAAACATCAAAACCACAACATTACCTACTTCCCTTCCTCGGCGCCTGATCAACGACACTCGTCATCAGCGTCAATCTTCTCGCCGCGACAATTCTGCATAACCTCGATTGAACCAATATTCTCCGAGTAACCGTGCGTATCATCGATTTTTCAAACTGTAAAGCCATAGCTGTACGAAACGACTACTCGTGGTGAATCCGATGCCTGTCATTCGGTATACTCCGCGGTGGCGACGCCAATACTATACTGACTCGCCTCCACGACTTTTCGTCGTCTATAACTTTATATACCCTCGCGCCAGAGAGTGAGTGAGAGAAACAAACACACACCACGGAGTTGTACGACTGTCTGCACGTTTATACTTGCGTCTCTCCCTCTTGGCAGCCTTTTACGCGCTTACTTCGCGTGTGGAGAGACGATGCGACGAGATAAACCGTTTTTACGCGACTGATGCCGACGTACGCGGTATATATGTATAATGAGCGATGACAAGGAGAGTTGTACATATATATGTTATTGCGCGTGTGTATAGATGTCGAGAGTATGCCGGTTGTCGTATGGAAAGGCGCGTTTATGCGTGATTGTCTTGACGTAGTCTTAATTAGGGGATTTTCGATGCTTCTTTGAAGTCGGTACGTGAATCACCGTGAGGGATGCTTCGGATACGAAGTTGCCATTTGATATGAAAAAGTATTGTAAACAAAATGTTTCCTGTTGCAACTTACTGATTGCGTTTTTTATACTGAGTTATTTCAGAAGTTGTCTGAGTGATACAAAGTGGATTATCGCATTTTCTCGATTGTTTTTGTATTGTTATTACAGGAAATCAATGTCCATAACGATTTTTTACTATACCGACACTTGGTGTACTATTTCCCTGTTCGAAATCATCTCATACATTTGTTATCGATTTATGAAATAGTATATATTTTCAAGCATTTTCTATCCAAACAAAATAAACATTAAAATATGCTTTTTATGAAATCTACAATCTTGTGAACATTTGGTAATTATATTATATATTAGCAAGATTCGTAATTTTGCAGTATTGACTAAAACTTTAAATGCGCATATAATACCGAACATTTAAAAATAAAACGGAGCTCGATTAAAATATTAAGCAATAATAAACTTAACTTTTGCCCTTGACTGTACCTGCATATAATTATCGCACAACTGGAGGCGCGACCAGTACGGCGCGCGCGATTACTTACGACTCTTGTCTGCGCGCGTCGCGTGCACTGCGCACAAAGACGCAGCTGAATCGTGCACTTTGCTACGAGCACATGAGTTATTGGTCGTATTTTTGCGAACTGATTATTCACCGATTAGTGTGTGTTGGCCGGACAGTTGGGGCGCGCAGCCGCATTATCATTTGTACGCCATCCTCCCTCGCTAACTATAATGTTATTTTCTGGGATTTACCAGTTTGCCAACCGGTATTCGCTACGATATCAATTTATAAACAAATAACAGTCGGCGTTTTTTGTCCCTGTCCCATTGTAACGATGTTCTCGAAGAGTGTTGTTATGGTTTGTTACGCCAACAATCCGTGCGAGTCCGTGTAAATTCAACAGTGTGTCGATATTTTTCGAGATAGAACTTGATTGTTGCATAAAAGAAAGTAAGTGGGTTGGGAAATATGTCGGCGAGGGAAGTAATCTTGTTTACAAATGACATATATGTTTTTTTTAAGTTTATCGTTAATGAGTATTATTTGTTGAATTGACAATTTATTAATGTTTTGTAAACAAAACGAGCTTCATTTATGAATTAGAAAGTATCGTTTTGTAACTCTAATGGAGATAAGTTTTTAATATCGGAAAATAGACTATTTCTAGAACTTTTGATTAAAAATTTTCAAAACGTCATTATTGATAAGCAGTTTGTGCAGTAGTAGAACTTGTTTGTGCTAGATTTTAATCTTGATTTTATTTCTAAAATTATCTCTCATATTGTTTGAAATATGAAGATTATTAATTTTGCATTACGATTAATATCTTTCAATCACTTTGGCAGATATTAATGTGTAATAAGAAGAATCACTGGAATGATTTATAAATTCCAAAGTTTCTAGGGATAGTTAAAAAAATTTCATAGTGCGATTCTTGTTTTTAGTCATAAAATATCTCTCACTAATAATACTGCACAACAACATTTTATTACGATATAACCGATAACTCGAATGTGCGAGTGGTGCGACCAACTTCGTAGAAAACTGATCTTGAACTTTGCTTTAATTTTTGTTAATTATTTATAGTTTTTTTTTCATTGGGATTGTTTATTTTTTAAACATTACACAGTATATATTATCTACTGGTGATTTTGATTATATAGTCTGCAGAATATAATATCACTAAGTTGTGTTCCAGAATGTTTTTTAAACAAACATGTTGTTTTTTTTTATTTTTGTAGGATTACTTATTGATTTAAATTTAATATTTGTATTTACTCAGTTTCAACAGCAAATACAAAGGCACATTTAATAATAAAATGTATAAATTAAAGAAATAACAGGGTGACTAGGGTGAATAAATAATTAAATGTCAATTTAAGAATGTTGATTTTCGTTTATTACAATATTTTGTAACGATATATGATATAATATAAAGATCTATAAAGTCTATGTCCACAACCGAATGACAAATGTAATACGAATTTTTTTATCTGGAGTCTTTTGCGATAGTCGATCGGTGGCTTATTTATTTTCAAAATGTACAATTTGTCGCAGATGTTAGTTGTAAACATCATCTAGCAACGAATAAGCGTCTGCAAAAATCATTAACTGATTTCGTGGAATTTTTTATTCATCGCAGATGAAACGTAAGCTTTACGATTTTTCTTACATTATACTCGAAGTTGCATTTCTCTAACAGACTGAAAGATCGTATATATTTCTATTTATATATATATATTTATTTTCGTATTTTACAATTTTAATGTATAATAAAAAATAATAATTGTCATAAAATAATAGTAAATATATATAATTATTGTTGTAAAAATAGTAAAAATAATAGTAATAATAATTAGCAACACTTAACGTAATGTACACAATGCATATTGACTTATGCTTGACCTTTCGTATCTGTGACTTTCAAAAAGTGAGCATTTATTTGCCATTAAATTTTCTAAAAATAATTTTTTTTTAACAGATAGTAAAATTTTTTTACATAACAACAATATATTTTAGATTGCAAATACTTATAAAAGTCTTTATAATACGCAATTTCAAAAGTCCAGATAGCAAAAGTTTTTTGTATGGTAAATAGTTATTGTCAAATTATGAAACATGCCTCTTTTAGATCTCATTAAGATACGATGTTTCCTCGATCGAAATTTCCATTTTCGATTCTTTAATACTCTGTACAAAATGGCACATCCTACCCTATAACCATTCAGGCGAGATACATTACGCTTGGTACCGTAATATACGTTTCGTGCCCATAATTAACTAGTTGATTCAAGTACTTTCGTTCTACAATAAGGTAGAAGTTTTTACGAGCTAAATTATCTATGTACATTCGAACTTTTATAGTAATAATGCAGTAAATATTAACATGTTTATGATCGAATTCCACCTATGTCCAATTTTATTGGTCCACAAAAACGGTGATGGCATACAATGTAGGCATTTCATTTACTTTCAGTAGAAAAGTAGAAAAATTTAACAATACAGTATAAAGTTATACAGAGAGCCAGACATAATTATTTTCTTAAGTAAAATAATTTATTCTTAAAAATGTCAAAAATAGAAATTTATTTCATCTTCATTGAACACGGAACTCTATCATTATTCTCGCCTCTTAGAATGTGTAGACACAGACACCCCTTATTACTTGAGTACAGGCACTTTTTATTAATATACAATTTTAACGAATACTTTTTGGAAGAACGATTTTAACAATAACAAGTAGAAAACTCATATAAAAGCTATTATTTTTTATACAATTTCATTCACCAGTTATATAATGTAAGGTACTTTTAAGTTGCATGTTTTGAGCTTCATAAAAACAAACATAAATATTTCAAAAAAATCCTTTTTAAACTTGATTAAATAAAAAAGAAAACAATAAGTTCTAATGAATATTGGAAAAAGTAATAAAAGGTGCAAATGTCTCAATTGGAAAAAAGACAAATGCATTCGTTAATTTGTGCATTGCGACAAAATTGCAAGTAAAGAAGAAGTCAAAAAAAATCACGATCGTAAAGTTTTAAGTGTTCTTGAAGGATAGAATATTTCTTATCACAGTCATCGGCGACAACGAAACTTTCATTCGAATTCGTTCAACCGAATATAAAAATTCGCGTCTATTAAAAAAAAAACTGGATCGAGATTATACAGTCGATCGATGTATAAAAAAAAATCGCAAAGAAAACATTTGTCATTCTATTTGCAGAGATATATTTTCTCTTTCGTTTACTTATAAATTCTAATAAAACAACGACTTACTCTGACCTTACGTTTTTTTCTCTACAAACTAGATTTACGTACAATATAGTGTTTATGCGCGCTATAATTCGTAAATTACAAGTATGAGTTACAATTATTTACAAGCCACATTAATAATGGCACATTAAGAATATATTTGCACTACAGTTCATTGTGTGTCGCTGGCATGGACGACTCATCGACGCGCAATTCATTATTTAATAGTCAAATCGATGTAGTCGCATATGCGAGCTTTATATATAATTCCTCTTGTTATTTCGATAGATTTCTCAAATCATCATTCACGCATTTGCACTCGTCCACGCATACAAGGTACATTCGTGACATTAAGTTATGATCACAATCAGACACGGCACGCTTTTATTTATTCAGGAAATCTCTAAGTACTGCCAAGTATTCTTCAACAAACTGTCACGATGTTGTGTTATTAATTTAAAAAACAAAAAAAATAAACACGTGCCACGGGCAGTGGTTAATTTTGCAAACTTTCCACTGTATCTCGCACATATTTTTCTCTGTAGAGACATTAAACCGTCTAAGTTGACTTAGGTCAAAGATTTCATTTTTATCGAAACTTTAATATAAAGCTTCAGACGCTGAAAAAGACGCGTATAATAGACAATTCGATTGGCTCCCGAATGAAGATTCCAAAATGAAATAAAAGTGAAACCTTGAACCAATCAATCGAACATATACAATCGTAAATTCACATAGTCACCGGTCTTACGAACTCCACGCTGTCGATGTACTTAACTTTTTTTTTTAATCGAGATCCAACGTATGAACATTATCATACTCGAGCAGTCGAGTTTCGAAACTCGCCCTTATACTCGTCCACAATATAAAAACGAAGAAAAAAAACGAATCGTCACACGAGTCCATTTCTCGCTAAAACCAATTTTCACATCGTTTCTTTTTTGTTCCACCGCAGCAGTCTCTTGTTATAACACTACACTTTTGGAAAAAACTCAGACCGTCGTCTCGTTCTTCCTCAGCGGCTTGAGCGGTTGTAACTCACGCTGGAGCCGATCGAAATCGTTGTAGTACTCGTGGTCGGACTCCTCCTCGGAGTTGCGCTGCCGTACCTGGCCGACAGTACCGAACGCGCCGTTTGCCAGCACTTGGTCCAGAGCGTTTGGCGTCGTTGGGATACCAAGAGGTTGAGGCGTGAGTGGGCCGTCGTCCTGCGACATTATATATTCGGGGTTGTCAAGAGACGTCTTGCCTGGGATCGTAAGGAAGTCCGGCTGATACTGGCGGTAACCGTTGTTCAGACGTTTCGGCATGGGTTCTGGAATAAGAAAAAAACATTTTGGTTATTATAAGCAAAAAGAAACGAAGTTTTTATAGGTATTCAGTCAGACGTTTAAAATATAGCGAGTTCAAATAGAAAGCCATGATAAGCGCTTATCTATTTCCGGGCATTCAATGTTAAATAGCCAAATACTTGGGTTTATCGTATAGACATTCGAATTTCATCAGAACACGTTTATTATATAACGATACGTAACATTAGATTAAATGAAATGCGTTGTTATCACATGTCTAATGATAATTTGAAACACAATCAATAAGATAACTAAATATGAAGAATAGTAAACAATAAACAAAAAGATTCTGGAAATTTTAAGCCGTAGATACTCTTTAAATTTTAAACCACAAATATAAAGCTTTAAAAAATGTGTGTTCAAATGCTCACCAGCAGGATTACCTTCACCAATAAGATCCATGTACTGAGTCTTCGTTGCCGGAAGCTGAGGCGACGGCATCAAGTAGTCGTCCTCATCAATCGGAAGATCCAGTTTCACGCCACCCACTGAGGCCTGCTGATGCATCGAGCCCTCGGCAATGTATCCATCATCTGTGACGTCACAATCTAATGAATTAACAAGTTAAACATTCGAATTTTGCTAAGCTAATAAAGCAAAGCGAAAGAAATTGATCAATATTGAAACAGAATAACGTACCTCTAACGCCGACCATCTTGAGCGGATCCGAGCAGTATCTCGAGCTGCCGTTTTCGGATCCAGGTATAGCCGGGTGCTGCCCAACGCAGTGTCCATTCGGATGGGCGTAGTGCGAGCGTTGCAGCGAGTTGCCAGCTCCGTCGTGGCTCACGCTGTTGTTTCCATTGCCTCCGTTTACAGTGCCACCGTTGGCAATGTTATTGTTCGCGTGCATGAGCCCAGCTCCGTATCTGAGTAGTTCACGATCCCAGTTTTGCTGATTCTGCGGCGTAGGCGAGTCTGTGCTGAGAGACGTGCCGTTCGGCCAGCAAGTCTTCAACGGCGTGTTGGGTGGCGACGAGCCCGATGTACTATTCGAGAGTAAATTAGGAGGCAGAGGAGCACGACACTTGGGTTGCAGATACTCGTCCGCCTCGACTAGCGCTTCAGGGCCGTCCATCGCTGAGGCCAAGTTGCGGATCATTTCTTTTTCGTCTTGGAGAGAGTACGACGGCAGCCGCATGTACTTGTCGCCCTTGATGGCGAGGTAGCGGCCGGGGTCGCGCGACATCTTGGCGAACTCTTCGGCGAGCTCCTTGAAGCTTGGCCGTGACTCGGCATCCAACATCCAGCACTTGATCATAATCATGTAGACGTCGATTGTGCAGATGGGAGGTTGGGGTAAACGTTCGCCCTTTTCGAGCAGTTCCGGTACGTTGCGCGCGGGAACGTGTTCGTAGGGCCGACCACCGTAGGTGAGAACTTCCCAGATTGTCACGCCGAACGCCCACACGTCGGACTTGTGCGTGAAGATCCGGTGTTGGATACATTCGAGAGCCAACCACTTTATTGGCATCTTGCCACCTGCCGCCTTGTACTGCTCCTCGTTGATGTCTAGCAACTTAGCTAGACCGAAGTCCGTGATCTTGACGCAGTTACCAGTCTGCACCAGAACATTCCTTGCTGCCAAATCCCGATGTACCAGGCGACGCTCCTCAAGGTAGGCCATACCACGAGCGATCTGCGTGCACCAATTAAGCAGAGGCTTCGAACCAATCTTGTCCTTGTTATTCCTAACAAAGTCCAGCAGACAGCCAAGAGGCATGAGCTGCGTCACAAGCATCATTTGCGAGGTCATGCATACGGCGAGTAGCTGCAGCAGGTTAGGGTGTTCGACTGACGCCATGATGTAGGCTTCATCGAGGAACTCCTTAGACGTATTCGCTCCTGTACCTTCATGGAGAACCTTAATAGCCACTGGAATTTTGACGTTCTCGCCTTCGGGTACCCAGACACCCTTGTAGACGTTACCAAAGGCACCATAACCCAAGATTCCTCCCTTCCTCATCTCCTCTTCCTTGATGATCCTTAGCTTGGCAAGATTAGGCTTGACACCTGTTGGTCTCAGCGGTTCGTTGTCGTCCAGACCCGTCAGAGCCATCGTCATCTTGACCGTGTTTTCCTTGGCCTTGACTCGTTGCCGCCACTGGTACATGAGGAATCCCGCGAATGCGAGGATAACAAGGATGAGTACACCTGCTCCGCCGAGGATTGCCGGTTGTAGTTCCGAGTCATACTGTAGACCAAAACCAATCGGTTCCTGCGAGCAATAAAGGTCGCTCTCACCATCGGTGAAGAGCTTGTGAGGGTATTCAGGCGGGCAAATCTCCGTGCAGTTAAAAACGGTGGTGTTGTCGTTCGGATCACCATTGTTCTGAAAAGTGAAATTATTGTTTAGAAAATTTTTCTTATAAATTTAAAAATTGAATCATTAAGAATAATTAAAAAAAGTAACAAGGATCTTACCAAGAAGATCTTGAGGTTTCTGCACTTGAGGCATTGATCGGGCCCAGTACCGTAGCAACCACGACATTCTGGATCACAAGGATTGCAATTCTGTGTATTGGGCTCCACGAAATGATCAGCAGGGCACTCCTCTTCGCAGTGTTCACCCTTTTTGTATTTCGTGCACACCTGGCAGACTTGTTCGTGCGTACCGAAACCCGTGCATTTCTTGCAGTTCTGATGACATTTGCGACAAATGGCTTTGCCTGCCAACGGCTTCAGTGCACCCTGTTCTTGAGGACTGACCCATTCGTAGTAGTGTCCATCAGGACAAGGCTCCTTCTTCTGAAGACATCCCTCAGGAACATGGCGGCCGTTCATAATAGCCTTCTCGCAGCTGTGACAGCCGTTGGGTCCGATGTTATTCTCCGGACCCTCGCAACCACCCACGCAATTCTCGTGGCAGGGCCTGCACTGTCCATCGTCATTATACTTGGAAGAAGGACACTCAGGTACACAGTAAGGACCGTCTCGAACATGCTTGCAAGTTGTACAGTGCTCAGGATTGGGACCGGTACACGCGCCGTTACACTCCTCGTGGCAGGGTTTGCAGTTCTTGTCGTCAGCTCGGTAGATTCTGTAACAAAAAATAAGGATGATAAGTAATTTGTAAACAAATTCTTTCAAAAGTTTAACAAGCGTAAAATAAAAAAATCGCTTAAATGAACAAAAGTGAACAGATTTGAATTAATTTATTTACCTCTCATCCGATTTCTCAGTAAGCATTAAAAATCATTTAAGTTTGTGAAAAAGTTCTCTAGAATTATTATAGATTAATAAATAGTAAATTTTTTTTATGCTTACCCTGGTGAATTACAGTCTCTTATGCATTTATTTCCAAGCATGAAGTTCTTGCAAACCAGACACTGATCCGATCCTGAACCCCAACAGCCTTCAGCAGAGCATTGTTCATCGCAGACTAATTTCTCTTTGACTGTAAGATAAGATATTTTTATTAATTCAATACTTTTACATGTGTAAAAATTAATATTCTGATTAAAACATTTGCGACACTCACTGCAATCAGTCTTGTTTTTATTGTTCGATAACAGGCTCTCGTGTTCGGGTGACTTTCTGATTTTATCCCAATTGATGGTACTCGCGTAACAAAGGTTCTTATTCTCCAGAATAGCAACAGAGCCTGAGTTGATCTTTTTCAACGAGCTTAGTCCCAGAGATACTAGCGACGTCTTGACGATGTACAAACTTGCGAAGTACTCCGTGAGTGTTCTACCACCGATGACCTCCAGATTGCGGAAGTACGATAGGTTTTTGAAATCCTTATGGTCGCCTTGAATATTCAAGAAACCTGTGATTTCTTTTAGTGTACTGAAGACTTCGAGCTTGTCGGGATGCATAGCATCGTAGCGAGACCCAAACGAGAAATTTGAGTAGATATGCTGGTAGCCCTTGAAACTCTGATCTAGAATACTGATTGAACCGTCGATGATAGTGCAGTCTTTAAAGCTTTCAATGTTGCCTGAATGTACTTCCGTTACACCCGGACAGGTCTTCGGACATGGTCCCTCGCACGGTACGCATTCCCCATTCTGTGATTTTTTCTTCGGCGGACATGAGCGTACGCAAGCGCCGTTATCTTTGAGCAGATGCTCTGGACACTTGCGTACGCATGTCGCCCCATACGCATACTTCCCGTCTGGATTAGCCTCCCACGAGTACGTCGTTGGATTATACTTTTGCATCGGTGGACATTCTTGCGTGCATACTCCATCGTCGTAGAAATTCTTGCAAGCCAAGCAATCGCTCTGCTTGGGTCCTCTGCAACCACCAGCACAGAACAGATGGCAACATTCACGGGGATTGGGCCCGAAACAGCGTCCCTGCCAGCACTGAGGTGAACAGTTGGTCTTGGAGAAACGCTGACAGTTTTCAGGTCCATCACCCCAGCAGCCTTGTTCACAAGATTTGTCGCACTCGGGGCAGACCCGTTCAGGCGATGTAAAGTTGTAAACAAAGCTATAGCGACGACCCGTGCCCGTGATGATCTCGTCCCAGTTGATCGTCTTGATGTGGCATAAGTTGTAGTTGTTGTACATACCCACGCTGCCATTCAAGATGTCTGTAAAGAAAAAGTATTGATTTTTAGTTTTGACAAAACATTTTTAACATTTACTTTTAATTATTCAACAATTATTGTATCGATAAGCTTACCTCTGAGTGCAGGCATCTCAAGATTGAACATTTGGCACATGGTGACGAACAGGGCGAACTCATCTTCGTGTATGTTCAGTTTGAACAGCGTCCTGCCGCGTATAATTTGTAACTGCGGCAGGACGATCTTCTTCACGTCCACATGGCTGATGAGAACGTAACCTGTGACCTCGCGAATATTCTTGAGGAAACTAAGGTCGAACTCGTCGCTCTGCAGCCACGTGATCTCAAGGTTACCGTCGACATAGGTGCAGTTGGTATATCGGTCGCGCAGGTTGCGGTAATGGTGCTGCTTATTCGACGGCACCGATAGCCTGCCATTTGTCCCGATACAGACTGTAACAGAAAGGGAAAATAAATTGGTTAGTTATTTTTGTCCTGGTTTTTTCAAATTGCAAGATTAATATATGATTTTTGGTAACGTGAATTATGATTTCGCATGACTAAGCTTATACTATCTCGGCAAATAGATATCTCTAAATATGGCTCTCTAATCTATATCTAATTCAGCATCCCATATTCCCATACTAAACTCTTAGATTTCAAAGTAAATAAACCTAAGTAGGCCTCGTCGAATTGAGGTCACAGCCGTCATTTCGATCGAAAAATCCAATAAGCCTAGAGCTCAACTAAAAACGCATCTATTCCATTGTTAAATGCTCGTCTCATATAGAAAATCGCCGCTTTATACATGGCAGCAGGCAATAAAACTTTCCTCTCGCGAAGGTAAGAGCGTTTCGCTTATATAGCCGTGCATTACGCAGTGTGAGTGTGTGTGCCATAAACTCTCTTGTGCCGATGCAGCCATTGCGCGCGCGCCCGCGTGTCCCTCATTAATTTCCCTATTCTCGTCGTCGTAGCGGTCCTAATTAGGAAACGTTCAGACGCGGAACTGGTCGCTTGCTCAAACGCCGAGATAAGCGATTGTGTTATATACCTGCTGGTGAGGCTCGCTTGTAATAACGGACTTCCGAGAGACTTTTTAGGCGTGTATATGGATGTATATGTTGCGCTAGAAAATTCGAAAGAGAGAGGAAACGTCGATGGTAGGGACATTTGGAATGTCGTTGTGTACGGTAGTTTTTAGGGGATCTGATGTATACGTTTGTATAATCGATTGATTTCAGTTGCTGTGAGTATATAATTAATCGGCGTTATTTATTAATTTCAAAATTTTTTAATGAATTTTTAATCAACGATACTATTTTCTTCATGTTTACGATGGTTATAAAGATATTTTATATGACATACTCTACTAGACTTTAAAAATTATTTTTTACGATGAACTCAAGAAAAAACTGAATATCCTCCAAGTTAGAATCCATTATTCTTCTCGTAAACTTAATTGGATTACTCGCGCATTTCTCAACGTCTATATTGTAAACAAAGTTATTTCGAAAATTTCCTCGCTCAATTCCACAACACCCCATTCGCAACCATTTATATACCACTAAACAAATATAAACGAGCAGCTTTAGCACACTTCGCAACCGCATTAAAGCCAATGGTCACCCTCGCCACTAACAAAAACCGTACACTCGCTCGCGAACATTGTATCTCCCGCAGGAAAGACTGGAAAAACAAGAAAATAGAGAGAAAGAGAGAAGGGACACGATAAAGCGAGATAAAGTAATGGAAACTCTGCGCGCGCGAGCTCGCGCGACCCACCCACATCGTATACGCGTAAGATGTACCTCTACAGATAGGTCTTCTCTCCTTCTCTTTCTAGGCCTGAAAAAGCAAGCGCGTATACATATATATGTATATACACACGTAGGTACAGGTATATAATACACCGGGCCGAAGGTGGGCGAACCACTTCCATATAGCGCGTCGTTGTAGTCGTCGCGGGCAACCCGCCGCATGCAGACACGCGTCCTGCGTTGTCTGTGCGTCTTGTGCAACGAGGTGAGCTGGCTCGTGTGCTGAGCTCAGGGCTTTCATTCACAATGGATTTGTGAATGGCCGAGGGAATTTTCGATCATTGCTTTCCTAATGGAAATTGTCAGTCAATCAGTAGGCGCGATGAATGTATTAGAAGACAGTTTGTCGTTCGATCGGAAATCTATATACGCGTGTATACAAATATGCTTATACAAGATCAATTTGTACAATATTATAAATACTTTTAACGATTAAAATACATATATATATTATTTCTCGTTTCTTCACTACAATATCTCTGAAATTTTTCTCATACCGATCCTCGTTATTTCCCAATGTAAACGACCCTTCACACGCGACTTCACAAAGAGTAAAGACCAAAGTACACACATGCACGCACTCCCTTTCTCTCTTCTCCAACTCTCGTAATGGGTTTTTCCTCAACGATCCTCTCGTAAAGTGCGCTTACACTCGCTCTGACCCCGGCTTCCCTCTCTCACTCCTTTTCTCTTTCTCTCTCTCTCTCTCTCTAACGAGAACGAGATCTCCGGGCCCATTAAGCGACTTGTCGCCAGGAGCGACTCTGCGCGCTGCGTGAAACGATGTGCACTGCGTATATATATATATACATACATAGGTACGTACACACACATATATATAGATGAAGGTATAGGTACGTGTGTGGAACGAGGAAAGGTCGTGAAATTTCATCTGGGCAGAGAGAAGTAAGCCTGTCCGCGGGCCGTTAACGCGCCAGGATTAATTGATACCGAGAGGTTCGGAGCTCGCGTGATTTATTTAGTTGCAACGTGAGGTTGTTATCGAGTCGGCTTGGGAATATTCTCTCTCGGCTCACGTTTAAATTGACTTTTTCGCGCGTCTTCTAAACTTATCGAGTCGTATATCTAACGTCGTTAAACATTTAGAAAATTCGATTTTAAAAGTACAACAGTAGTACTTATATGCATAGAGAGAGAGAGAAAACGATATCGTAACGCGCGATCTATATAACCCAATCGCCCATCAATCGCCTAACCAAAAACGTTTTTATAGCACGTACGCGTATATATACAGGTCGTTTCGGCCACGTCGTAAATCAACGTTCTACGCACTATATAAGTACTCTTGTAATTTGTTGATCGAAGCGAAGAGAAAAAGTAAGCTACACCGAACTCCTCCCGCGTGCCTGCACGCGCTAATCTTACCAGTCGATCGCGTTCAACTCAAAGGGGCCACGTATATATATATATATATAAGAAAGAGTATATACGAAGGGGATGATAGTTATTCCTAATTAAAGTACCTGTCGGAACTATGTCGTTAAGAGCTCGTCGATATATGACGTTCAAGAGACAGCTGCGTGTCTTTTTGCGTATAAGAGACACATATGACGACGGTGTATACGTTGCTAATTAAAATTGCGCAAATTGTTTCATATTATATATATATGTACGAGGGGGGTTCAATGCGAGGTAAGAAGGCTTTTGAAATTTTTTTTTCGGATAATTTTATTAATAAGAGGGCGCATATAAGGAATGCCGACGCGTTTGCTTTTATACAGTATGTATTTAATTATCACGACGATTATAAGTGGACTGACTTTTTATACCAAAATAAATTCCTCGTCCCTGCGTACTCATATATATATATATATATATACTTACTCATGAACCCTCTCTACACATACATACATATTACGCACAGTAAATTTTATTATCAAATAATTTCTACAACCTTATACTATACACACCTGCGCGCATAGTTCGCGCAGTGTAAACAAATTCACCGCGATCGTAAACAACCGTCGTCGGCGTGTATAAAGCGAAAAGCTCCACTCAAGCTTTTCCATACGATAGCGCGCGAAATATGAAAATGATATTCGCGCGTATATAAGCATCCGGTATTTAGCTATATACGTGAGCGCGCATAAAATTTAACTACGTGCATAATTAACGACCGTATAGTTAGACGAGTGCGTATATAGTCGCGCGTAAGGATATATAGAAAGTGCGCAGAGGCGCCGCGAAGCTGTATACCTAATGCCATTTCAGGCGATAGGCGCCGCACTGGTGGTATGCGTATATATAATACATAGTATGTAACCTTTTATATCCGACGTTAGATAATGATTCACATCGAACCTTCGTCTTCTAGGATACAATAAGCGCGTTCTTTCCAAGCTTTTAAACTACGATTCTGCGAATTCGTAAGGTATCATTTGAACTGGCCTAAACACCCCTTAAAAATCCATTATTAACACCTCGCACCTACCAATCGAACCCTTCCCCTCGTCTCTCCCGCATCCATCAAACTCGCACTTATAAACTCTGCTCTCTCTCTCTCTCTTTCTCTCAAACCATATACTCCACACGTATACACAATCTCTCTCACTCTCTGTAGACGTTAAGAAAAAAGCCGCAACCTCAGGTTCGAAAAAAATCTTCTCTGCGGCGCCGAAAAAACGCATAAACGCGGGGCCGTAAATTTCGGCGCGCGCGAAATCGCGCGCAATTTGCGGAGCCGTAATCACACGTTCCGGTTTTTCGCGGCGCAGTGTGTGTATATATATATATATACCGCACCGCTATACGAGCGCACACGGCAGCGCTTTTAACGAGAGCCGTATATTCTTCAAACGTCGCAAAGAGAGAGTGTATGTGGGGTTGGTTGGTTGGTTGGTTCGTTGCAGGAGAGAGATGTGAGACAAAGGAAATTCTTGTAAGAGGCCGCGGCTGCAGGGGTGGCGGCGTAACAAGTGATTGATTCGGGAGGTTAGTTAGGGCAAGTGTCCAGTTCGTTTGCGAGGTTTTCTGCTTTTTACGAGGGAGCGCGCGGAGATATGGCTTTTGATTAGAAAATAAAGATGGTGATTTTTTTGTAGTTTACGGCTATATGTGTGAAACAATATATGATAAATCAAAATTAATGAAAGATAAAGAAGTTACGAGAAAAATGCCGGAGGTGGCAAAAATGTATTTTCTTTTTACCCGGTATGACGCACGTGGATACTTTTTGAATAACGTAAATTACACGAGGAACATGATACCTCTTTAAGATAAATAACTTTCAAATATTTTCTTCAAGCTTTTGCACGTACCAAGACGTTCTCGCATCTCTCAAACCCTGTGTATAAAAACTTCAAACCCGTACACTATATGTAATGCGTGTGACGCACATCTTCCGCGTAAATAACTTTAATTCTCCCTTAAACCGCCATCCCGACGACAGCGTTCACATTCTTCAAAACTCTTTTCTCTTCTCCGAGCTACCACCATCACCATTACCAAAAAAAGGAACATTTTTTTCCTCTCATCGCGACCGCTCGCTCTCTCGTAAAACGCGTATAGATTTTTACGCGCGGCACTTTAGCTGGCCATTAGCGGGCCAAAGTAATACGAAAAATAACAGTATATATATATATATGTATATACACAGCGGCGCTGAGCTCGTAAACATCGACGCGCACGTTCGCCCCGCAGGCTGAAGAGAATTTTCGGGTATAAAAAAAAAATGGAGAAATAAGAGAAGAGAGAGGAGAGAGATAGAGCACGCGAAAATTTATGCTTCGGCTAAGCTAATTGCACGGTATTAAGGACGAGGCGAAGGTCGGGGAGAAAGGATGATGATCGATGTGTATCGATGAACATTACGGTGTATACGCGCTCGTTTTTCAGACGGTTTTTTTAGCGGGTAAAGAGCAGCCGAATGGAAGTTTTGAAATTGAAACAAACTGCGGTCGATTTGTCTTGGTGTTTAAGTGGATTCTTGAAAACTGCGAGCTACCGTGATAAATGCATTGCACTTTATACATATATATAAAAGTTTATGGAAATTATTTTTTATATTTATTATAAATATATAATATATAATGATATATCAAAATTGAAAATAACGTTATAAAATTGATTATTTTCTTTAGATTACACATGATGGTGCCATAAAAATTTAAACTTTATATATAAAAGCCCGAGCAACGTAAGTACTTTTACGTCGAAACAATCTTACGCAAATCATAATGATCCTCGCCTACGGACCCGCGCGAACAACAACGCAGCTTCAATATCTCTCTCTCTCTCTCCCTCTTTCCTCTTCTCAAACCCTTCGTTTCCTCTCTTTCTCTCTCATATTCTCCACTCGAGGGCGCTAATAAGGGCCCGGAGTTTCACTTTCCTCCCTTTTTTTTTGTCCTCCCTCCCCATCTGTATAGATATATACGCGCTATATACAGAACGAAATGAGAGGCTGCGCGTCGTAAAGGCGCGAAATAACCACCGAGCGCGCCTCGAGGAGTATGAAAAAAAAGAAGAACCTCTACGGGCGCGCGCGAGCGCGAAGGAAAGAGAAAGCGAAGAAGACCGCGCGCGCGCGCGTAGAAACAATAATTTAAGGAAGGGCTCGCGGAGCGAACAATGGAAAGAGAAGAAGAAGAAGAAGGAGAAGAAGGAGGAAGGTTAAAGGAAGATAGCGCGCGAGAGCGAGTGTATAGCGCATCTTGAATCACGGCGACAGTGATTTCCTAATAAAAGTCCGCGAATGCACGCATACATACAGAGACTTCGAGCGGGTTGGTTGGTTTAATGGTAATAAATGGGCATGATAAAGCCATAAAGGCGACTGCGAACTCGCGCGATTCTTCGAGTTGCATTCGCGCTTCTGTTCGGACTCTGTGTCGAGCATGATCATCATCGCGAGTAGGTCGTATTTTTTCTTTTAGTTGAAGTGCGCAAGGAGTTTTCGAAAAATGTAGGTTACCACATACATGATGGTTCTGAAGAAGAGGTTTGTATGAAGTACGAGGAACGCTTCTTCGGTTGATTAAAAATAATGTTCAATAAATGTTGAGAGAGAGAAAAAAAGAAGAAGTGCTCGAAGAACCTTTTCTGCGAACTATATGCACTCATCCACGCGTCAAGGGATATAAGAGAGAAGCAACAAAACACGTCGATTGAAAAATGCTCGAGTCGAGCGTGAACCTCGTGCAAGAGAGTGAGAGAGAGAGAGAGAGAAAAGGCAAAAGGAAGGCTCTGGAATATCGGCATTAATAGCTTTATGCTTTATTGCTCTGCCGTCGCTCCGAGGCTCTCTCTCGCGCGTGCTTATTCGGCGGCGCATCGCGCGGTGTAAAAATTTTTATGCTTTACGGTACGCGAACTCGCGCCTGTATATGTATTATCCTTGTTTCTTTCCTCGCTGTTCTAGAATGCAAAACGACACTCCGAGTATATAAGAGAGATATTTGAAATATATACGCCTGTGTATATATATATATATATATAACGAATTTTTTAAATATATCACATAGTTGGTCAGTTCGCATTCGTAGATTTAGTTATTAGCGGTGAATTTATCACGACTGATTAAGCCTGAGATGTGAATTAGGGTGAAAGCCCGCATGTGCGTATACATATACGCGTATAGAAGTTGCGTAACGATTTGTGTGTATATTTACGAGAACTGCTGCTGCTACTACTTTGACGTGCAGCGAAGCGAGTATAAGCAAATTTTATTGAGACAGTATAATAAATATCGTAGCCGTTATGACCGTTTTTGCGATACTTTAGTCGACCGCGTTATTTATTATTTGGGAGGTTTAATTAAATGCAATGTTTTCCAAAAGTTTATATATATAGCAAAAGCTCACGTAACCGCAGGTAACACGTCTAACTATACAGCTCAGGATATACGATGCCTCATTGGTTTCGGTCTATAACGCGCGGCACTTTTGATTTCATCTCATCTCGCGGAACGACATATCACACAGCATGGCGATAATTCAACGACGCGTGGAAATAACAATAACGCTCGAATCGACGTACCCCTTATACGAGTTTCTATACACACACACACGTGCAATGGACAAGGAACAAATGACGGCGCATGGAATGCGCTTTGTTCTCTCTCTCTCTCCGGCTTGGCAATTGCTTCTTCGGTCCAGCTCTTCGTTTTCTATGCTCGCAGCGTGCCGCGGCTGTATAGATAAATGCTCCTCTTTCTCGCGCCTTCGCTCGCATTGTGAGACCGCGCGTATATAACATTTTGTAATTCTCGTGCTACGTTTTTTGCGTATCGGAATTCTTTCGGTCGGTTGAGAAACATTTTTTTTCTTTTCGTTTTAAGCTACGTTGGCACTTAACAAACTGTTTACGAAGCGATACGAGCCGTGTTCGCACGTAGATATACATACCCTTTGCGTATAATTTAACAACATTTGCCCGTTAAATTTTAAGCGTCTTAATTGCATCGATACAAATTCGTTTCAATATCATCCATTTTACACACCTAAATCCAAAACTCGTAACTTTGATGTTTACGACATAGTAAGTCGCGCCACTAACAAAATTGTATATACAGAAAATATTACCTATATAGAACGACACGGAATTCTACCGCTTTGTAACAACCAAATAATAGTCCTATACACTTCTATATACCAAAGACGAGAGCATCACAACCCGCTCTTTATACCTTTCCGCCTGAAGCGCGGTGTATATATACAGTCCCTCTCGATTATTAACTCCAACCTGGCGGACAAACGTTGTTCTTCCCTCCCTCAGGCTGGCCTTAATTTTCGCGCGCCGCGTCAAACGATGATGATGCTTGGCGAAGGGCCGAGACAGAGAGAGAGAGTGTAAATTAAGGGACACAGGGAACGATTGCGCGCGTGTATATATACACCGCTGCCGCGAGAAAATTGAATATTCGCGAGCACTTTCGGATGGGGTTATAAGGCTGTGTAATAGGGGTTCTTTCGTTGGTAAAGTAATGCGGGTACAGGGGTATATATATAATATAATATATAATGGAGTTTTCGGAACGGAGTGTAATTTGGGATATGGAAGTTGTTGTTTGAAAAATTATGATTCGTTTTGTTATAAAAGTGTGAGAATATGATTATGTTAGTATATATAAAGCGATGTAACAGCTATTGTAATTAAAATGGAACGGCAATGTATATTATGGAGATGATTCACACGCAACATAGTCGCGAACGCGCGTTCTCGACATATACAAACATCTCTGTGCCGACGCGCAAATAAAACGTTTATGAATATTGATAAATGCTCGCCAAGGGATAATTATGAATACATAAACCGCTGGCACTCATAATGCGCATAACATACATTGTCTCTCTTTCTCTCTCGTTCAATGCTTTACAATCCTAAAACAGTGCATAAATTAAGGTGTCCACTCTCTCTCTCTCCGTTCCCGCCAGCTCTTTATTTTGATTTATCCGGAGCATCGCTAAACTCTCTTCGTCTATATCCAGTACATAACACATATCTATATATATACGCGAGCGCACGCATAATTGCAAATTGCGCGGCGTACAGCGAGGGATATAAATTGTCCTTAACGAGCTTGTAATTTGCAAGTTGTGTATACATATACCTGACACGCGTATACGAAGATACGTTGGTGTGTTTGCACAAGGAGAAGGTATTCCGAGCGATGCTGTACCTATACGCGCAGAGACGATTGAAATTGAATCGGAGACGCGAGCGCGGGCGTGTGTGTGTGTGTATATGTATATATCTCTGACGAGCTTTTAATGCGAAGGTGATCGCGGGAAATTGGTGGCTATCGTCTTCATTGTTGTCGAAGAGCGCGTATATAGAGAGGTGTTATTATAACGGATCAAGAGAAAGAGAGAGAGAGAGCCTGGATTTGGATATATAAATTGCGAAATCGAGCAGCTGAATACGTTTTAATTGAATCGCTTTTTCTTTTTTATTTTATATTATAAGCTCGATACTTTATACTGGGAATTCAATTATGGATGTACTGTTACTTTTATACTCCGTGAAACGGAATCGTTATAAGAGTGCGTATAATATATTTTTTAATTCCCAATTGCATTAACAAGTCGAGTCGTTAAAAACGACACTTTAACATCGGTTCGACACCCATAACATCCGTGAAATACACCGACCGAAGTATATATACATAATAAAAATGTTTAAAAAATGCACTGCTACGTTGCAGTAACGTCAAACCTTCGTCTTTCATTCCTTCGATCCCAAATTAAAAGCGCGTCGAGTCTCGATAATACATCTGAAAAATCATCCAAAGAGAACAAGATCGATGAATCCTTTCTCTCTCTCTCTCTCTCTCTCTCTCTCCGTTCAATCTATCTCGACCATCATCATCATCATCATCATCATTGTGCTTTATAACCATATAACAAACCTCACGCTAAATTATCAACTTTAATGATCTCGATAACACGAGCTACCCGCGTGCCGCCGAATCGAAAGGAATGCGCATCGCGCGTACTTCTTATATATATAAGAATCTCGTTAAGAAACGCACCACCACGTATATTATATATACCTATAATACACTACTACACTCTGACTTTGACCGCGCAGCTGCTGCATGCAAAAAGAGACAGCCTTTGTGAGAGGGCGGCATATTGTCCGACGCCAGCTATCGATGGCCCGCATCCGCGTCCCGCTGGCTTATTCTGCGTATACATAAGGACACGAGGCTAATCCATTGCAGGTCCATCATTTTGGCGTTAGCATCACATATACGAGAGACGGGGATGATTCTCATTGTGTAGGTGTGTCTTTTGTGCTCTGTAAGGTGAGGTATTGTCGCGAGGTAGTGACACGACTGGGAGTGTGATAAATATTTGGTGTATATACGGGAGAGATGGGATCGGTAGTTTTTTTTTCGTCATTTTCGGAACTGAGATGGATATTGATCCACGTGAGAAAGATGCGTTTCTTTATATAGGAAAAAAAACGGAAGTACACTGTAGTAAGCATGGTAGAAGAATGTCGTATATATGTGTGATATACAAAGGTGTAATGAAAAAATAAAGAATTTTCCAGATATAGAGTAGCGAGAAACGCTTGGAGTAAAGTATTTCGAGGAAGCGTGAGACGATGACGAGGGGGGTGAGAACGGCACGCGTGCAATCGCAAGCATTCGGATGCTTTGCGCCCTGACGACGAGACAATTACGACGCAATTAAAGCTTATATGTGAGTATGTTCAATCGTTTGTCTTTCCACTGTTCTTCGCCTTTACAAAGTCACTGCTGACGTCGCGTGAAATACTATTCCCACGCGTTCGTGTCGATTATATGCTTGTTTGTTCGGTATGGGTATTTCGACAAAACAGCATTTTTCGCATACGTTCGTCGTGTATTATAAAGTAAGATTTAGTAAATAGGAAAGACAATCGCGTTTCAGCTATACACGGTAACTTGAAAAACAAATATTTGAGAATATTCATAGACCCAAATGAAAATAACACACGTGTCATATATATATATATATATATATATATATATACGTTACCCTGAACGTTTTAATTTCCCATCCGGTCTTCGCGAGTTTTTCTTTACATTGTGCATCTCTACACCTACGATCTATCAACCGCGGTCAGCAGTGTCTTTCTCAGGAAAAAGGTGAGAGAGTGAGAAAGAGAGAAAAAGAAATTGAAAAACCTCGACCGTCTCAACGCAGCTGCCCTCGCGTCGTGTGTTTCTCATGACCCCGGAAGACCATCTGCCACCGGTTGGTCCGCGCGAAATTTCATTTGCATGCGCCCCCGTGAGAAAAAGTGTTGGCCGGAAAAAAGTTCACGGTTGCTTAACCTCGAGAGGGTCGGTTCAACCCTTTCTCAGGAATCAGTGCGTGTATACATATTCGTATTTGTTTACGAATAGCAGCGTTAGCGGAAGTTCCAGGTGATCTTTATAACGCGTTTCATTTTTTTCTCTCTCTCTCGATAGATGGACATATATTTAAAATGTAAAACGGTATTGCAGAGGCTTCGAATCATTCTGAAAAACACAAGTACATACACCCGCGCGGACCATTAAAATCCATCAAAAGAACGATCGATTCTCTTTATTCGCGATGACTTAACATTACCTTCTCCCTCCCCCTCCCCTCCGCGCTCTCGATCCATAACCCGTGTACACTTTATTACACGTATATATACATCGTCGTATATACACATTAAAAGAACGAAGCGAGCCTCTTTCTGCCTATCGGAAATTAACATCGCGCAGGGCATTCCTTCTCCTCCACCTCCTTCTTCTCCTTTAGCCTCGCGATCTGAAATCGTCTAATAAGCCGAACGATTTTTCAACTGTCAGAGTTGGCTGCGCGCGCGCTCTCTCTCGCATGATTCATCGAAAAATCCAAGCGAGCGGTGGTTCGAGAGCTGAGATTTCGATCGAGATGTGCAGCAGCATGCCGAGAGAAGGAGAAAGAGAGAGAGAGGAGAGAAAGAGCACCTGTTACCCCCACGTCGAGATTGTTTCTCCGATTTCTCGGGCATATTTTACAAATGTTCCGGGTCCTGTCTCGATTAGTAAAATCGAGCGGGGATCCTTTTTCTCTCACACCGGGATTTTAATGAAGGCGTCGCGTTTACAGGGTCGTTTTTTTTACGTATAGCTGTCAGTGCATGGCTTTTATCGCTTGTAAATTCATTTATATATTTTTCAGATGGATTAAGGAAAACTCGTTTTATATATTAAACTCGCATGTTTATATCCATTTGTCAAGGTGCCTGACACAATATTAAAATATATAGGTATATATGTTAATAAAGTCGTGCAGCTGTTGAGTTATATACCATAATAACGATTCGACTATTATTTTTCGTCCGACCCTATAATAAACAACAACTCGCTAACTTCAAACAAAGTGAATATATATGTATACATACAATACACCTCGCACGCTTTCGCAACAATAACATTAAAATTCAAATGAGATTTAAAATGTCAAGGCACACGCGCGCACGCGTACGGGACAGTATACTACAATTTCCTGCGCGTAGTACACACAGACGCTCATATATATATATATATATATATACACGTACAAGTCGTAACCCGAGAGACAGCGTGCACTCGCGATATTGTCCGACCGGTCGTCCAATAATCGCGGACTCGTGTTCGCCGCGACGTCAAACATCGTCCGGCAAAGAGAGAGAGAGACGCAAGCAAGCAAGCGACGAGTACATGAAATATCGTCGCGAGCGCATTAAGCGCTCGTAATTCATCGATGGCTGTGGTGAAAAAAGCATCGGACTGTATGGTAATGAAAAGGAAAGAAAGAGAGGTATAGAAAAGGGTTGAGAGATGGGTAGAGGTCGGAGGGAGAGACGTACCACGAACGAACGTCTCAATCGCTCTGTTATACGTGAGTATCGGTAACAGAGAATATTGCGTCAATTAACGGAATTAAGTACATAAAACGTCTCTTTTATAAACAAGATTCACTAGAAAATAACAGTAAATTTACCAAGATAATACAGAATAAAAAGTTATATTCAATCGTTCTGTACTATACTACCGATGTCTCACACTACCGATCGCCAATAGAACTCCATAAACCCGATGCCGCTGGGTTCGCAGAAAACGAACGAACTCGCGACCAGGACAGTCGCTGTACTATAGACTCGCGAAATATACGGCAGATGCTGCTATAGCATACAGTCAAAAGATAACCATAAACCCGCTTCGCATTCAGAACCATTAGATGACCGGCTTGAGATCTCTAACCCACTATCTATGTATATACACTCTTGAAGGCTAACATAGAGACGTAACCACTATCGCGATAGAAGCTGCTGCTGCTGCGCATTATTTACGCTCGCCATTACACACTCTCTTTTCGCAGCCGCCGTTATAAACGTTCCGTTTTATTATTCGACCAAGGCGCGCGCGATCGATCGCAGATCGACGACTTGTGATACGTTGTTCCGTGTAGGAAAAAGAATATATATATCTATATACACAGAGCCACCCAAGACGCAACGATTCGTCGCGGTTATTTTCTGCGTAATTGAAAAGTCGCGATGCTCGTGTTGCGAGTTCGCGCTTGAGTGCGGCTATGCGCGCGCGCGCGATTAATTATTGTAAGGCTGTGTGGTGCGGCTGCGGATAAGAGTTTTTGTGTCGGCGGGTGTCTTCGGCTTTTCTTCTTGTCTTATGGAGACGCGCCAGGGGCGCGTAACGGCTTGTAGTAAGTTGCGCGTTGACTACAAGGGAGGTTATAAGAATGTCAAGCTAAGGGACAATTGAAAAGTGGTACTGGTTGGGTGGTATAGGTACAGTCGTTTAATTGGATTAATAATTCAGAGCAGAGCTGCGAGAGCTAATGGTAAAGTGGTATTGGATAAATTTAAAGTACCTGGTTGTGTACACAGCGTTGTACCTTTTTTCTTTGAAGTTTGTTAATCTTGAACTACTACCGTAGCAAATTGTGTAATTGTGCTAATAAAGTGCTTATAGTCTTATATCTAATCCTCGAAAAACAAACTAATAAAGTCAAACTACTCTTTTATCCGGTAGTCAGTTCGAAAAATATGATTACTCCGCGCGCGTGCTCCACATTAACTCGCGCGCACGCAATTACAAATCCACCGCGACTTATTACCCAACCTATCGCCTACGTAAATATATCCAACCGATCGAATCCTATATATAACCATACGCCGATAAATCGTACGACACTCGCTCGCTAATTACCTCTCGGTACACCTAATCCCTAATCGCCTGGCGACATCTTAATTACACCACTGCGGCCCTTCTCTAGGTGCTAATGGTCGCAATAAATTTAATAACGCGAACTCTCGCGCGTGTATAATATGCTTCTTCTCCTCCCGCACTATACACACGAGGACTAATGGAGCTCATGGGGCCTTATCGAGGGAGGGAACGACGACGTGCACTCTTCGCTTTACGGGTGGCTATCGGGGGACCCTAAAAGGCCTTTTATCTCCCTCCTCTTAGCTGATGCTGCGCTTTTTCGTTTTTGTTGAAGCATGCATGTATGTATATATGTGTTATGAGTGTCGAAGGTTCGGTGCCGTGAGAAGACGACCGACGTGAGTGCGTGAATTTTACACGCGCGAAAATGTC
Source organism: Torymus tubicola (assembly GCA_035583055.1). NCBI lineage: Eukaryota > Metazoa > Arthropoda > Insecta > Hymenoptera > Torymidae > Torymus > Torymus tubicola. Next base: position 21,057,161 of record JAWWEQ010000010.1, on the reverse strand, counting down.
GGATTAACGCTTCGGGTCGTCCTTTTTTTTCTCTCTCTCTCGCGTTCGTGACGGGGAAAGATATTATGTATAGTGCAGCGATGAGGAATGTTAAAAGGATTTTTACAGTCGTTTTGGTCCTTGCCACGTTTCGATGTATAACCATTTGTAATGGATAGTTTATAAGGATTATTATACGGAGACGAGAAGTTTCTTATGTGACTGCTGCGTTAGGTAACTCATACGGCGAACAATTCAATTCGAAAAGTTTATCACGAGAGAATCGATGACTCAGCTATGTATAGTGTGTATATATCTACCTTTCTCTCTCTCACTCGCGTCTATATATGCCGTTAACAGCGAAACGGCTCTATTTCCATAATCGCATGTGTCCGCGAGCGCGTACAATCGCGACGCGTATATACGTATATTTCATAATGTCCTATATTACGTGTATAAATCACTCAAGTTAAAATACACATAATACTATGTACACTGTTGAGATTGACTTTTACGTTGAAATTTTAAGTAAAATAATATGCATGTTATCCAGCGAGTCGGAGTGCATATAAAAAATTCAGTGCATATATATTGCGAAAAGAGTAATTATGTATTGGAACGCGTCGAATTGAATTTTTATGAACTTCGCCTTGGGGATTTCGGGGTATTATACGTTTTTTCGAACGCGAACATCGACCCGATTTCATATTACATTCGTGCGCGTGTATACACGGCACACGGAAACGAAGCTCGAATCAACTTCTTAATCTCTTCTTTATTACTCGAGTTCTTTTTTTTTTGCGCAAGTGATGCCGACGTGAGTAACAACATCGGAATGTGGTTCCTTCCTTTTTTTTTTGATGGATTATCGTTAAGACGTATTTATTGATGGTACGATTCTCTTCTTTTTTTATATGGGAAACGATTCGCTCCGTTTGATTTTCAGGTACAATTCACTATATCGTCACGTTTGCGCGATCTTTAATTTCGATATAATACGCGGTTTTAAGGCCAACTGGCCACTATAAAATATCTCCATTCTCGATCCGTTTTATTGTCCCTCGCGGTCTAATAACGTAGCAATTCGCAAAATCGGCCCACTTATCGACCAAATTCATTCGTTATATATATGACGCAACCTTATACGCACATTTCCATCGTATAAACCAATCCGTCTATGCCATATATTTTTCCGCAATAACATGTACACCTAATCCCATATCTATACGTATACCGATATATAAACAAATTTCGGGGGCGGGTGTACACGTATGCGATCGTTACTCCTCACACCGTGTAACGGCTCGTAAAGTACGAATAAAGGCGCGTGCGAGATGTGGGTCACGCCCCGCACGTGCCGCGTGTGCGCATATATATAGATATATATATATACGCGCGTGTGTGTAGATATGCATGAGGTCTATACGCGAAGGCCCACGCATTATATGCGCACACGCGAGGAGAGACTTCCTGCTGTCTGGCGCGGATTAGGCGAAGTGAGTGTATACGCGTGCGAGGACTTTCTATAGAACGTAGACATGGAGTCGCGGAAGAGGCTGCAAAGAGAGAGAGAAAGATATATGGAGTTCGAGAATAGAATTTTCGAATTGTCACGGTTCAGGTGAAATGCGATCGTAAATCGTGTTGGATAATTCAAGTATTTTCTTTTTTTTTCTTTGAGTGTTTTAAGTGAATGTTGAAGTGGTTTTTAGTATCGCTAAATTGCAACATGTATAGGTAAAGTGTATATTTATAACGATTATTAAATGGGTGGAATACTAAGCAACTTGTATGTTTTAGTGCAATAATCGTATATAGCTCGAGAAATTAAATCAAAAGCTCAAAATAAATTAAACGTACGCGATACATTCTAGACATTCGCTGAATTTAATTTGGAGTACGTATATGTTTCCTCACATGATACGATTCGCTTTCGATTCCGCACAAGTTAGCTCAACATATGTGTATATAGATATATGTATATACGATTTCAACCCATTTTTTGCACGCGAATAAATTTCAGAATTACGACTGCGCGTGTATATATATATATGTATACTACGCGGATAATTTTTTGAATCTTAAGTATCGCTGCCGACACGCGTTTGGCTCTCCAGCGCTCGCTTCTTGCTCTCTTTTTACGAGCGTGTTTACCGCGCTGCGACGGCGGCATATTGCCGAAGACTCGTTCTCTCTCTCTCTCTTCCTTTTATTATTTTCTTTTCGGACTCGTAATATTCCAGAGCGACCGTTGACTTTCTAAGTGCAGGAGAAAAGTGGCACGCGCGGATGGTGATTTTTCTGTCTTTCTTTTTTTTTGTTTTGTTTTGTTGGTGGGTGGAAAAACGGGACTTTTCGTCAGAGTGAAAAGGGCGCCACCCACGTATATACATATACGAGAAGCGCGACGTTTTGTTACGCGACGAAAAATTTGAATATATATGTGTGTCATACGGAAATATCGTAGGAGATCATTGCTTTTGTGTATACTTGAGTATATAATACGACATATTGAGAAGGAGGGACAAAGTTTTTGTCATTCAACTGCGGGACTTAATTTTTACGTTACGGATTTTTGGAGGTCCAATTTGTCGACTGCGAGCGCTTTTGAAATCACAGGAAATAATAGCTCTGAGAAATTGGAGCATTAGTTAAGCACAAGAGACATTCATAATAAGCATAATAAGTATATAGTATATTTTAAAATTAGCATTGTTTTTCCGTATTAGGTAATGCCCACGCAAGTTTTACGTGCGGACTTTTCTACGCGACTATTATATGTATACTGATGTTCCCAAGGTGACATTAAAATTAGGCTTACATTTAAATTTAAAATACACAACTATTTTTAATCTATGAAATATATTTTAAATATAGTTATGCATTTCCTTACACACTAAAAAAGGTTTTAGAAATTCTGTGACCAAACCTTCCGTTGACTACAGATTTCCTAAACAACCGCATCAACAAAAACTAAACCAGTTTCATCACTACGCTTCATTCAAATAGCAATAGTGACGAACTTGCACCAATAAACTTACTTTTTCCTTTGACAAACTCCGAATTGAGATCAGCCTCGGCATGCTGGCAATTGTTAACGAGAATCAGCAACAGTAATAGCGCGGCTACGCTATACTGAAACAGCGGCCCGGGCGCTTTAAACCTCGACAGCAGGGCTCGCGTGGCGCCGTACATGATGAGCGGCGCTGCTCATGCCAGCCCCTGCCCCTCCAGCCTTTTTCCCTGTGGCCTCTTTGGAAAAAGTATATTAAGGCCGTTCACGAGGACGCGGCAAATGGCGATATCCTGGCGGTGGACTGGTGTAGTGCCATCGCGCGTGATTGGATTCACTGATGATGAAGCATCGTTCTGTAAAGAAAAGAAAAATTTCGTACGGTTAATTCAATTGTTCATTAGAAGTAAGGCTTTGGGGTTAACTCGTCTGGTGTATATTCAATGGGTTCTCACGCGTGTTAGACCTAAAGGAAGATTTATACAGAGACAAATTAATAGATAGAAAAATATCTGTTAATTATACGCTTCTTAACTAGAGACACAAACATACAAGCGCGCGTGTGTGTGTCTCGGTAAATCTCGCGGTTAAATTAGTGTCGCGTGTCGTGGAAAAATGTTAATTCTATGGCGAATTGTTTATCGCTGGTAAAAATGGATAATAAGTTTGCGCACTTTACTGCGCGCTTTCACTCCACACCCATTAATCATATTTAAGCTCTTTGCCCGCCTAACGATTTTCTAATAAACTTTGCTCGTATGTACCGAACGTTTCGCGTTCTACAGCCGCAGTCTGCTGCACTTTCACGTTTTAGTTGGTACGAGCATGCGTATATGTATATATATGCATATATATATACTATATACTCATCAAGTGCCGTTGATGCGCGTGCGCGTATATATTTATATACACTCGCGATGCGATTTTTAGATTTCAAAATTCTCTCGGGCAACAACAATAAAGTCGCGTGAGTTATAGCCGTGCGATAGTTGCTCATTATTATACATATATACGCATGCATACGTGGCGATCGCGGAAAAATATAAGCGAAGTGTAATGTAATGATTCTAAATCATCTTAATGACCCGTATGAGACAGAATCTAGGCGTGGCGCGCTGTACGTCGGGTTTATGTGTATATACACGCATGGAATCCTTTCGCTTATTCAAACTATTCATATATAAGCATAACTTTCGACGTGCTGCACTAAATTTCAACGCTGAATGTATAACTAGGTTACTTTTTTAAAGCACATATACTAAACAAATCATATACTGCGTTATTGAAATGGAAAAGAGAAATAGGATAATAATATATACAATATCAATTTTAAAACTTTCAATACTTGACAAGGCGGTTGTCGCCTTATACAACGTCCGTGCACGTCGTCGTCAACACTCGACAACAGATCATGCGGCGATCGCGCCGATACATACGAGTGTTCGTCGGCCTGTTTCGCGAGCCAACACGCAGCAGCAGAGAAGAATGAAAGAACCGAAGAACGACGCGAGACGATGGAACACGGCACGAGAGAGAGAGGAGGAGACGAACGAGAAGAGAAAGAGAGAGAGAGAGAAGACAATGCCGTGAACAGCAGGTGTTGCCGCGCACCCAGGGAGTATCCTCCTCTCCTTTGTTCGCTTCGCACTCCCGCGGAGAAAGACTATACAGAGAAGGAGAGAGAGAAAGAGAGAGAGAGAGAGAGAGAGAATCGCCTTTTTTGGGACAGCAGACGCGAGCGAATATATATATGTATATATATATCGCAAACAAATGGACCGCGCCTCGTTTGAGGGGAGACGAGACTTTAATTACCGGAGACGGCTCGCGCGTCGGGGCCCCCAGATTTACGGGCTCTCGAGCGCGTTTGTTTCTCTCTCTTTTTTATTTCAATCGGAGCGTAATAAGGTGTAATTTGGTGGTAATTTGTTGGAGGGCAACACACGTGATTTATTAATGTAGAAATTTCTCGCGAACGACTATGAAAATTTCGTCGAATCAAATCCTTATATACATTATATACACCGGTCTCAGATTTTCGCAACATTGTCCTTCTCTACTCTCTCTCTCTCTCCCTTCTTTTCGTGAATTCGCCCGGCGGAGCTCATGCGATCGGCAGTACCGATAAAAAGCCTCCTCCGGAGAAATAAAGCACACCGCTGTGGAACATTAATCCGACAAGTCGTCGTCGTCGTCGTTGTCCCCTGGGGCCCGATGAGCGCGAGATACGCGCCGCGGCGTAAGTGCAAACTGCGTACACGCGGCTGATCGATCGTAGCTTCATGGTAAGCGTCAAAAATGTCGTCGACCGGTTCTCTCGCTCTCTTGTGGCATTCCGTTCCACTGGCGCCTGCACACACGCGTGTACTTTAATTGCAAGAAAAGAAGGTAGAGTGCGAGGGAGGTAGAATGTAGACTTGTACATGATCTGCATGCGTGATGTGGTTGCTGAGATATATCGGTTATTACAGGTAAGGGTTTGAATGGAAGGGAGAGAAAAGGGTTTCGAAAAGACCGAAAGATCATTGTTCACGGTTTGATATACTGTTGATGAAGAACGATGCCGGACACAGTATATATATACATATATATAATGGAGGCGAAATATTTCTCTGTAATTAATAAATCATGACTCGGAACATTCTTTCTTACCCGTTCACTTTGGCTCCCTTAATTCACCGATTCGAAACGCGCGAACCGCAATCAGTTCTTATCGGGGTACCAACAAAGGCTGAAGCATATATATACACGCGCCGAAATCCAGATCAAGCGCGGCAATTATACACACACCGCTCACAAAGTATATACCAGCAGCGGTGCTAAAACTATTCCAACCTCGCATCCTCCGACCTCGTACTACACGATTTTTACCGATCCTCCTCCTCCTCCTCCTTCCTTTCTAGCGCCGCGTTCCGATATATACCTCTTTCTCTCTCGCTCTCTCTCTCTCTACGTATATCCCCCTTAATTACCCGTCGCCCGCGAAATCCGAAGCGTGCGCACACACAGTGCGATTTCGATCGTTCCCCGCGCGATCGTTATCTCATAGCTCGGCTTCTCTCTCTCTCTCACTCGCTCACAGCGCAAAAAAGCCAAGAATTCCCTGCAGGGATCCGGGATCGTGCGCGTGTGCGCGAGTCAGCAAGAGAGAGAGAGAGAGAGAGAGAGAAAGATAAGACTGCAGTAAAGCGAAGGAGAAGAGAAGGATGGAGAATTAAGGGTCCGCACGGCACACGACATCCAGCCTCGTATTTATCTCTCGCTCGCTCGCTTCTTCCTTCCTTCCTTCCTTCCTTCCTTCGCCCTTTATATTCTTCTTCTCTCGCGAAAAAGTAGCGAGTACGTGAGCGCGGCTTCTTTGAGGGGTCGAACAAAAAGAGAGAGGAACGAGGTGTATATATATACATTGGTACGCAAAGGTGTATGTGTGTGTGTATGTTAAGGGCAAGGGCAGCACGCGGCGGTTGCTTATGCATTCATATCCTTGTTCAAGGCGGTGGAGAGGAGCTGATTGTTTCCACAAAACGCGTTGCACACACGTCGAAATCCGTGTACGCAGGTTTGTTTCGAAAACATTGTCCCTCGAGGGGATATAACTCTCTTTTTTTTTTTGTTATCGACAAATCCAACGGGTGTTGATTATATACAATTATATACGAACAACTGTACTATTATATACAGAAAAAAAGCTAATGTTACCAAAGAAAAATAGAACATTAAAACGCAATACACAGCAGTGCAATTTTCCAAAATATCCGACCTGTACATTTGGGACGACTTCGCGGAAGCTACAGACTGCCGCGTATTCTCCAGAAGCACTTTTCGCCCGAATTACAGCACCGACACTAAGAGAGAGAGCGCGCGCAGGTAATTGCCCAGTTCTTAAACTCTCTTTCTCTCTCTTATACGAGCGCGCGAGAGCAACAAAAAGTCTGAGATTCCGCAGCTCTTAAACGCCGCGGCGGCGTTCGGCGTTCGGCGCTAACGCGAAAAAACGAGATTTAATCGCTCTGTCCGTCGTCAGCGTTCGCGTATAGAAAGCTACTATATAGACAGCGTAGATATATATCCCCAAGTGTACGTATATATATATATATATATATATATACACACATCGAAACCGTGAATTTCACACACGAGGTGAACCGTAGTTTTCGAGCTGAGAATGCAGTAGCAACGGTAGGTAAACCACAAGAGACAATGAAGACAAAGTGCATACGACACACAAGTAGCTATACTGCTTGTGTATAACGGTAGTAAGCCATGGCGAACGTGATAAAACGAGAGGACTTTAGAAAAAATCGCTGATTTAGATCGAGACCTATACGAGCTCTGAAGTATCTACTATACACAGTATGTATGTATATATATAGACGAGCAGAGGATTGCTGCACTTTCCCACTGATCCGTACATGGCCTAACTACCGTCGTCGCGCTGATTGAAATGGCGTGCGGAGAACGATCGGGCGAAATAAAGTCCAGAGAGGGGAAGAAAGTGAATCCCCCCGCGTACTTCGCCGATCCCATTATTGAGCGTTGCTGCTGCTGCTGCTGCTGTTCCGCGCATATCGTTAAGTCGTCTTCTCTCGTCTTTCTCTCGCTTCGATGTATATATATGTGTATATATATACACGTATACGCGCGAGATAATAAAAGGGAATTCTGCATCCTTTTGTGCAGAGTCACGACGCGCGATGCGATGACGAAAGCGAGCACCACGTATATATATATATATATATACGTTTTTAATTAAACGCGCGAGTGTTCGCTCCGTATACCTCGCGCGTTTTTGTTCTCCTTTATAATATACATCGTGCGAGAGGGAGAAAGAGAGAGAGAGAGAGTCAGCAGTTTTCTCGCGCGCAGAAGAAAAAGACTATAAGAGCACACGGCGTGTCTGGATCACGATAAAGAACTCGTGACTTCTTCGGACCTCCCGGGTTCGTTGCCTCTCTTCCTCTATCCCGCGCGAACTCGAGAAAATCCACGAGAGATGTGCACTGCACGACGACGAGTAGAAGAAGGAGATGAAAACTGCCTTAGGGAACACGCGAGAAGTGTAGGAAAGAAGGACAAAATCAGATCGATACCTGCACGATTCTTTTATTGCTGCACGGGTTCCATTGTTTATATTATCGACAGAATTGTTTATCATTATACATATATATAGGCTAATATATTTGTCTCAAGAATGCAAAATCCTTTCGGTAGACCACATACAATCATCATCTCTAGGAACGTTTTCCTCGCACGCGCGCGTGCGAGCGCCATTCAGCATGCAGCAAATGCCCATTCCGCTTACACCTCGAGCATCGCGCAGACCTACCACCTATACCCGTGTTTTCACGTATTATATACCCGTGCAGTATACGCTTCTGCAAAGAGAAAAGCTCAACGCGCAGGGAGAACAGCAAGATAGAAACGAATGTGGAGTAAGTGCTGGGTAAAGGCGAGCGAGATTTAAGAGCGCACGCGCGCGAGCGTGCATCCTTGAGGGTTAAAGCCATAAAGGAGCAACATGAGGAAGAAGAAGAAGGAGATGAAGAAGAAGGAGGAGGAGAAGAAGAAGAAGCGGCAGGAGCTAAGCTGGAATTTCAGGGCACCCGCGCTCCATCCGGGACGCGGGGTCGACCTCTTGCGATTCCGGATCGTGACCAAAGGGTCGCTCTCTCGCGTTCGCTCGTGCAGCGCTGATGTGCCGACGATGATTTCAGCGTTCTCTCTCTCTCTCTTACCGCGCGCGCACATTTTTTTCGATTGTCTGTCTGTATGTATGTATGTGTGTGTGGAGGAAGAAGTTCTTGTATGTATACAAGAACCGCGATCGGCTGTCCGCGATATTTGCCTGTGGAGCGGCGCCGCCGACTGTGGATCGGAACAATTGGAATCGAGGAGCGAATGGTATTTGAGGTTTTTAGTATATTAGATTAAATGCAAGGTTAAGAATTGTTGAGGAATGAAGATGTCAGCATACGTAATTTAAGTTGTTTTTCAAATGAACTTGGTGAGTTACTAATTGCGGATATTGCATTTTAGATTACAAAATGTTTAAGTTATGTCGAGGACGACATGTTATGTAGACTTACATAAGCGCATCAGGTTATGCTATCTATGACGTGCTCTGATATAATAAACACATTCGCAATAAAGACAATACTGTTTTGTTAAAATTTATTTTTATTTTCTTACTTACAAGTACTTAAAATATGGCAGAGGTCAAAAATTAAAATTTATTTGCGAAATGCTTATATAAAATGTATGGTAATTTGATAATTGTTATATTGGTGCAGTTTCAAACCACTTCGACCAAAATTTCTTATTTCCAAAATTTTTAGTTCCGCTCATAACGTTAGTACTAGGGTCGGCTGATTTAATCCACAAATATTCAAAAACTGGATTGTTTGGATCAAGTTTCTTCCACGTGTCATTATAAGTATCTGGAATTCTAAAAGACGAAATAAATTAAAAAATATCTATCTAACGGACTTATTTAAAAGAAATCTCTTTTCAACTGAAAATCATTCAAGCTTTAAAAGCTTAATCAGCTGTATCAATAATTGTTACTATCTACGAACCCTGTCTTAGCTGTTGATTCCCACATATCCATCAAAAAATTCGACATAGCCCATTCCTCTTCGGTTTTTGTTGGATCAATATCAGGATTGGAAACAACGAGGTTTAAATCGTCAGTGTGACAAACACCTAATTAAAAATAATAATAAACATATCCAAATGGTAAAAATATTTTGCCGTTTTGATAATTGTAAATTTTTTGTAAGTTATCCTACCATAATCATCATGATTGCGACTGAGTGCCGAGCTATGACTCTGAGATCCTTTGAAAGAAAAGTAATAAAAGTAAACGGGACTCTTGGATGCTTTAGCCTGCATTCGAATACCATCCTCAAAGCCTATAAAGTATCTATGATCCGTTAGCATTCTAATTAGCTGTGGTACTGTTTCCTTGCTAATCGATTGGTTACCAAAATACTCTCGTCTTGATTCTTTAGCAAGATCTTTTAACTGTGCATTCGTAAGAGTATCATTACTAAGTGAAATTAAGAAAGGAGTTATAGACTCATAATTGTCGTTAAGGTCTTTTAGAATATTGTCATGGGGTGCGTAACCTAAGAATATTTAATTAATTGAAAATTTAAATGAACATTGTTAATTTAACATATTTGCAATGAAGAAAACCTGCTGCAGGATCGCATCCTTCCTGGCTAACTGAACCATACAAGGCAGGTACATCGTACGACTCCTTAGCTTCAAAAATTTCTTTAGGAGATTTTGTTAAAAATGGTGTTCTAGATGTATTAGGTTTTTCAACAACTGGAACAAATGGACCTTCTGGATTATATTTCCAACCCTACATATTAAAAAAATAGAACGTCAATACTATGAGATGATTCTCTAATTTTAAAAATATTACTTGAAATTGAGCCGTTGCGTTCATTAATTCGTAAACTGGTACTTTTTTTAAACATCTAATCATTTGAGCAGAGTTACTGGTTGGGCAATTGAATATCGCGCCAAGTTTTTTAGCTTTTTCAGCGGGTTTCGTTTGGTACGCCCATGGATTAACGGCAGTACCACTCATTCCAACGGATCCGTGGAACAGTCCTCGACTCATCGGCGACAAATAGTGATATTGAATACTCGAGGAGCCAGCGCTGAAACCGACCAAAGTTATTTTTTTAGGATCACCACCAAATCGACTTATGTGTCGATTAACCCATCGGAGTGCCGTAACTTGATCTTTCATGCCTAGGTTGCCCGGAACAACAGAGTCTTGTGTACTAAGGAAGCCTAAACAAATATGTTGTCATATCAACTATCATTCTAGATAGAATAAGTATAATTCACATACAACTAAATACCTAAAATTCCAAGACGATAATTAAACGTTATTAAAATGACATTTCTGTCGGCAAGGTATTTATCACCGAAAATATTTCCACTGGCGTACATAAAAGCTCCTCCGTGTATGAGGACGAGAACAGGCATCTTTTCCTCAGTAATTGGTGCATAAATGTTCAAGTATAAGCAGTCCTCCGAACCGGTAATTCTACCATCCATTTCGGGTTGTCCATTTTTATCTGGGGGTACATCAACATATTGGGCACAATAGTCACGCAGTTTAGTAGCATTCAAAACTCCATTTTTAGTTTGTAACCACTTACGAGATGGAACAGGATCCTACGATTTTCATATTTAGACCAGCTATGAATTAACTTAATAAAACAATTATCGTATTTATTTAATACCTTCCATCTCAATCTGCTTTGTGGCTGTTGAATATACGGTATTCCCTCGTAAACAGCATATTTTCTGCCTTTTTGTGATACTTTGTAATATCCCATTACCGTACCCAAGCCATGTACACGTACTGTTGGAGAATCTTTTTCACTATCACTTGCACTTGTAAAAACTATCACCAGGATTCCAAATATAAAAATACACCATTTCAATATGAAAATAGAGGACGCCATGATTTAGTTTTTAAAATATAACGCAAATACTTTTCAATCTCGAAGTATGAAAACTTTTTTTCTTTTCACAGTAATCAATACTAATTCAGATATACGAAGCGGAGTGACTACTTCGCGATCGAGTAATGCGCACACGTCTGATACCAGAGATTAGATACTCGCCGCAACTTGCCTTGAAACTAGAAACATACATAATCGACACATCCACACACATCCAATGTACTAATTGTTGAAACAGGAAAAACTAGTAGTTTTTTGTTCTATGAAAAAAAAATTGTTCTTTCTTAGATAACATTATTGCAACTTATATAAAATATCTGTAAATTAAAAAATGTTTTCATATTGCTATTAATCAGAGCAAGAAAAAGAAAGATAAAAATCTTGAATCGGTGCGAACCGTCCATAATTAGTAAAAATTCAAGATATCACCGTCTCGAGTATAGAAAAAAATGTAGCTTTGATCTTTGATTTATTCCACGTTAAAAGAAATATTTTTTTAAGAATTAATAGAATGATATTTATGATAAAAGAAAATAATTTTTCAATCGTGTCTTATTTCTGCATTATTCTTGAAAAAAATATATTAATTGTTTTAATGATATATCTATATAAATTTATTACTGAGAAAAGTAAACAAAGGTTTCTTATTTTCATTGTTTTATTAAATAGCTTTTAAACATAAAAAATGTAATTAAAACGACATAACAACAGTGTTCTTATACCTTTCTATAAGGTATTGGCTATTAAATCATTTAATTCATTTCGTATAAAGGCATTTTTTTCCAGAACTTTTTATTTCCAAAATTATCATTTCCGCTCATAGAATTAGAGTTTGGATTTGGCGACTTAATCAAAAAATACTCAAAACTTGACGTGTTCGGATCAACGTTTGTCCAGCTGTTATTATAAGTCTCTGGAATCCTAAAAAGCGAAAAAAATTAAATTTTGTATTCCGCTAATACTACATACCGCTGCTATCTACTAACCCTGAAGTAGCTACTGATTCCCACATGTCCATCAAAAGATTTGACATAACCCATTCCTCTTTTGTCTTCGTTGGATCAATATCAGGATTCTCAGCCACGAGATTAAAATCGTCAGTGTGACAAACACCTAATTGTAAATAATAATAAAAGCAAAATATTTAAGTATTACAGACGGTGTTTTATTTAAAAAATATTTTACAATATAGCATACCATAATTATTTTTAGTGCGACTTAATCTTTCGCTATAACTTTGAGATCCTTTGAAGATAAAGAAATAAAAATAAACGGGACTTTTTGATGCTTTAGCCTGTAGTCTAATACCATCCTCGATACCTATGAAGAAGGTTTGATCAGTGAACATTGTTATTAGTTGCTGTGCTGTTCTTTTACTAATTGATTGATTGCCAAAATATTCTTGTCTCGATTCTTTAGCAAGATCATTTAATTGTACATTCGTTAAAGTATTATTACTATGCTGAATTATGTAAGGAATTATAGACTTCCAATCATCGTTTAGCTCTCTTAGGAGATTGTCGTGGGGAGCATAGGCTAAAAAACATTTGATAAATTAAAAATTTAAATACATATTATGTAGCAAACAAAAGCTATAAAAAACACCTGCTCCAGGATAGCATCCTTCATCCCTAACTGCACCATACACGGCCGGTACATCATATGATTCTTTAGCTTCGAAAATTTCTTTAGGTGATTTGGTTAAAAATGGAGTCTTGGAAGAAGTTGGGTTTTCAATCACTGGCGCAAATGGAGCCATTGGATTATATTGCCAACCCTATCAATTAAAACATTGTAAATACTGTAACATAATTTACTAGTTCTAAGAAAATTACTTGAAATTTAGCCGTTGCATTGAGTAATTTGTGAACCGGTATTCTTCTCAAACAGCTAATCATTGGAGCAGTGTCGTGAGTAGGACAATCAAACAGGGCACCCAGTTTTTTAGCTTTTTCTAAAGGTTTGGTTTGAAATGCAAATGGATTGAAAGTACTGCCACTTAGACCAATGCCTGCATGGAATAGACCTCGACTCATTGGCGATAAATAATGATACTGAACACTGGCGGAACCGGCACTAAAGCCTACTATAGTTATTTTCTCAGAATCGCCACCAAAGTATGGTATGTATTTATTAATCCATCGGAGTGCTATAACTTGATCTTTTAAGCCTAAATTACCCGGAACAACATGGTCTCGAGTGCTAAGAAAGCCTAAGTAAAATTTCATATTATACCATCGGTATGTAGGGATAGAATACATGAAATTAAAATACAGTAAAGTGAAAACTCAATACCTAGAAGTCCAAGGCGATAGTTAATTGTAACTAAAATAAGATTTCTGTCAGCTAGATATTTATGACCAAACATATTTCCACTAGCGAACATAAAAGCTCCTCCATGTATGAGGAATAAAACAGGCATCTTTTCCTTAGAAATTGGTGCATAGATATTTAAGTATAAACAGTCCTCTGAACCTTTAAGTACCCCATCTAATACAGGTTGTCCATTTTTATCCGGCGGTACATCGGCATATTGAGCACAGAAGTCACTCTTTTTAGTAGCATTCAGAACTCCATTTTTAGCATGTATCCAACTGCGAGACATAACAGGATCCTACAATTTTCATATTTGGGATGTTCACGAATTTATCTTAGTAAACAGTGACCATATTTATTTAATACCTTGAATCTCAATTTGCTTTGTGGCTGTTGGACATATGGTATTCCTTCGTAAGCTGCATATTTCCTGCCCTTTTGTGATACCTTGTAATATCCCATTACCGTACCTAAATCGGGTATATGTGCTGTTGGAGAATCTTTTTCACTATCACTTGCATCTGTCAAAGCTATCACCAAGCACTCAGATATCAAAATCCACAACGTGAATTTGAAAACAAAGTATGCCATCATTCCGATGTCTTTTTTAAAGCAAATATGTTTAAAACTTAAAGAACGAGCACATATAACACACGATGGAGCTTAATCATACGCCGAAAACAAATTAAATAGCGTTCGTGTTCCTGCTAACAAGCCGCTTTTGTTAAATATATAGCGGAATGACTCAACGACACGTCCGATAATCGACGAAACGTACCTTGACTCTAGAAACTCGTATACATGTTCGACACGTGAACGCGCACATATCGTACTAATTGTCAAAGATGAAAAATCAGCAGCTTTTGAGTTCACATAAAAGAAATATTTATTCTGTATAGAACAGTTAATCTTAATAAATATTTGTAAATTCGAAAATAAGTTTTGTTATTATTTATTTGTTCATTTCCGAGATTATTAGAAATAAATATAATTGAAAAATATTAGACTTTCTAACTATAGTAAATAAATAAAAATTATAATCATCATGAAAGTACATACATAATGGTTTGATTTAATTTATGGAAAGAGATAACATATATGTATTTAACTGTGCAAACTAAATCACTTACTATTTTGATAAGTATTGGTCAAATGCATTTGAAATTATTCTGTTTAAATATACACGATTGCTTTGTTTTAATGTCACCGCATACGTGACTAGCCTTGAATTCGAAAAAGTACATGTGTATAAACGTATTAATTGCTCGAAGCAAAAGAAACACGCAGATATAAACACAACAAAAAGATGGCACCTCTGTGATCGTACGACTATTGCGTTCGCGGGTAATTTACGGACGGAGGCAATCGAACGACAAAGACGACAACAGCATCCGAATTCACAATGGGAAAGTGCCAAGGTCTCTTTAGCATTGGCGCCGTGCAGCTGCATGGCGCTGAGAGAGTGCGCGTGAAAATCGCATATCCAGTAGCGTTACGGCAATCGGATGTGTGTTTTATTAAGTACTTGAAACGAAAACCGAACTCACGTTCCGAGTAACGTAATCTTATTCGTAAAGTGTAGACGAATAAGATCTGCAAACGAGGAGTCATTCTAATTATTATGCTCTTATCGATATTGACGCAACAACACTACCAAACAATTTTCCCTAATATTTATCTTTATCCGCATTCCAACTCTTAAAATTTAGCGCTCGGAAACAATTTAACTATCTACATGGCAACGCCGAGAAATAATCTCAAAACTTTCGAAACGAACGCATCGCAAAGCCAATCAATCTGCACCTGGAGGCTTCCTCCACGAGAACATCCTCCCCCATCTTTTTCACAGCGTACTCGCGTCGATCGATAAGCACGCCGCCGCCGCCGCCGCTTCGATTCCTCGATCGCATTTCGCTTCTCCTCTATATATATAAAAGCCCTTGGAGCGCGTGACGACGATATCGCACCCTTACAATCGCGAACCTCGAGGGCAGAACGCGCGGTTTTCTTCCAAGTGCCGAGAAGATCGGTATCGAGAGGAACGTTTCCGAAGAGCTGTGTGCGCGGCTATTACCGGGGAAGAAGCGTTCCGCGAGTACGCGGTTATCACGGCTAGAGATTTTCTTTCTTACTTTTATAACGATCGTGTGCGGGCGAGCCAGAGGGAAAGGGGAAGGGAGGTTATTGAAGCTACCAAGGAGTAGAAGAAACTACCGGTAATTCGATGTTGTAGATTGGTATCGAGATAGTTTTGTAAATAAATATTAAAGGGGCATTCAATCGAAGTAATTTTAAATGGCATCGAAATTATACGTTCGATATCGTTTTTTTTTATTGTAAGGTATTAACAAAATTGAAAAATTAAACACAATGGCCCATACATTTAAACGTAAAAGAATAAATTTTAATCAATATCTATCTATATATATATGTATAAAAATTTCAATCCCCAGGTTCGGCGCCAACTTCAGGCAGTTCCAGTCTTCACGTACAAAAAATGTCATCATAACTCAAGTTCACTTTCGTATATACCTATCCGCCCTCACAAAACTAAATCAAGAGTCTACAGATGTACACCGCACGCGCGGCACGCGCAACGCCGAAAAATTTCCGTCCAACCAGCCGTCAGCCATCACGATGAATCCAATCAAGCAAATAATCGGCTCGCTTCCGCGCCACGTACCGTCGAGTTGAGTGCTCATAACCTCACCTTATGATGGGCATATAATATTGCGCAAAATCATAAGTTATTCAACGCCGTTGCCTCCATGGCGCTCGGCTGAATACAAACAACAAAAAGAACAAACGTGCGCGTGCGCGCGAGTGGCGGATAGGCGAGAGTGCGCGGAATAACAATAAATATGTCTCATCTGCGCGACTTCCGTAGGTCCGGCTGCCGCCAGCGTCGTCGCCGCCGTCGCCGCCGCTCAACCCGAGGGTTTGCTGCTTAGAGGCCGGAGTTGCTTGCGTGCGCCGAGTTTACCAGGAAATATGCATAGCTCGACTGCAACTAGGGATGGTAGGAGACGACCGCTCGCCGATGAAATCTCACAGGTTGTCTATTATTTATTTTTTGTCAATATAAACTTTTTGTTTTTAATTTTTATGTTTTTGTAATTGTTATTATTCAATGTATGTATGATAATTATGAAAGATTCATTTTTTATTTTTATAGGCGTATTCAAATGGAAATTCAAAATTCATTACGATGCCCAAACGTAATTCATCAATAGACCGAGGTGGCAATTTCGATACCCAATTTCAAGATATGTGTTGCACTCCTGTTAATTCGGATGTAAATCAGAAAATGTTAAAAACTCTTACGTCTAAGGACGAGAAGGCATTGCAAACTAAGACCTCAAAATCATCACCTCGTCAACCACGAACATATTCGAAAATGATCGCTGATTATAGTCAGGCGATGGAACGAACGAAAAGCCCGACGAAAAAGAAGGAAGGCAAAGGTCTGCTGTCGAAATTACCATTTGATTCAGTTGTTTCATCGCTCTCGAAACTCGATGGAACAAAGCTTAAAGGTAAATTCGGTAATACGAATAATTTATCGCTAGTAGTGAATATACTGCTAAAGGATGAGAATCAAAATTTAACAGATCTGAAAGAGAAAAGTGAAAAGATTAAAAAGTTGCCAAAGGCCATAAAGGAGGCTGTAAAGAATAAACCATTAAAAATGGAGGAGGAAAAGAAAGCAAGCAAAGAAACAGAGGCACGAAAGAAAGAAGATAAGACGGAGAAAGATAAAAGTAATTTAATCACTGTTATAAATTCAAAAAATCTAAAAAATGATTTTAATATTGTTCGCAAGGAGACTGACAAGGACAAGGAAAATATGCCAAAGTGGATCAAACCGAAGAGCATCGATGTTGGACCGAATTCCGTAAACATTACTGTTGACAATACCACTGTGAAAGAATTAAAAGCATTGGGAAACAAATTGGAAAAAGTGAATATCTTGACAGCAGGTGATAAAATAGAAATACAGATACCAATAGATATGGAAGGACAAATAACCAATGACGCGAACTCGAAAGTATCCGTTTTGAACTTGCAAATCGTAGCTAAAAATCAAGATAAACAAAAAAAGCCACAAACTCCTATCAACCCTAGCATAACGTCAAATCGACGCAATTACAATACCAATGCCAAAAATACACCAGACCTAGGCAAGAAAAATCAGCAATGTTCTCGATCGGCCAATGAATCTCGTAAACACTTGAGCGGTAAATCATCATCCCGAAGTCACAACTTACCCTGGTGGGCGACATCCGAAAAAACCAATCTAAAAAACCAACCTAATCCACCTCCACTTGAACTCGAAGACTGTATGCTCGATATTTTCCCTTCGGATCCCAAAATCAAGGTTCTATCCAGCGAAGAAGTTGCCCCGCAAGAGGAGGAGCCGCCCCGTAATACTGAACCGCCACCACAAGAGCGTCAGCGACCGGCGAGACGGAGAAAAAAACTGACGGGCATATCACGTGTAACACGGCATCTGGAGTCAGAACTGCAGGAGCTCAGAAAAAGCGAGGCGAAATCGGCGACGGCCGCGAGGGGAAAGCCGTCAGTATCACCGCCGACGTCAGGTGTCAGCGCCAAGAAGGAAGATAAAGGAGAGAACGTGAAGAAATCGGCAAAGACCGAGAATACAGAGGCGAAAGAGTGTAAGAAAGAGGATAAAAGCAAAGAGGCGGAGGATAAAGGTAAAGGCCCGAGAACGGTACGAGCGGTCCATAATAAGTCGAAATTCGCGATGTACACGTGCTGTTCGAGTGTGGAGAAGAACGTTATCGAGAAGGTTGAGGTGATAAAAAAGCCGAATATCCCGATTATGCAGAAGGCTGCTGATATTATAGACAGAAACAGGCTGATATTGGACAGAAAGGAGAGGATAAATACTACGTTTATTCTCGAATGCAAGAAAAAACCGGAAAAGGTGAACGATAAACCGAGAATCAACCCATTGCAGCCGATCGAGAAACGTAAAGACGGCACTCTGATCGATTACGGTTTAAAAGTACCCACACGAAAGCCTAGGCTGAGAAAACCAGCTCCTAATAATAAAGAAACCACCCCGAAACAGACGGTATCCGCGCCACAGCAACCAAAGACCGCCGAGATTACCGAAAGAAAACCAATCACAAACCCTCCAAAAATCAACGCCCGAACTTCCATATTGCAGACACGCAGTGAGCTGCCACTGACGAAGATGTCAAAATTACCAACACGAAAGCCCACAATTAGGGAGGAAAACAGGTACGACTACGGTGGTCCTGGAAAATCCGATAATGAAGGTCGCAGCGTAGTCACGACGATTCAGAGCAACAACATGGGCGACGTCGAGAACAGTACCAGTGGAATGGTAAGACGCATCGCTAACCGAGCAGTGGATTTTCTCAAGTTTCTTAGATCACGACAGACGCCTAGTGTAAAGACTACGGAATCGATGAGCAGTATTACCTCGGAACGACCGGACAAGGAGTTCATCTACTCGGCATGGTTGAACCGATTTCACACGCGTAAACATCCAATTCTCGTCCAGTGAATAAACAACAACCTATTGTCACGTATCCGAAATCTACGTTATACCGTCCTTTTGTAATATATAAAAGTCTGTTCGCACGTCTCAAAAAAAGAATAAAAAAAAGGAACGATGTATATATCCCGTCGCTCGCGGGCGCAATTACGTCGCCTAGGCCCGGTTGGACCCCGTCATTACGCGGTGCCGCTCACGTCGTGACCGAAAATGAATATTACGAGGATGATGATGGGCAGAGAAGAAAGAGGAGAGAAGCAGATGAAGGCTCCGAGGATTTTTCTTCTCAGCGGTGAGATGCTGCGTGATTGAACACTGCTGTTAGGGTTATTTAAATTTGGCGTGCTGTGCGTGAAGAGGTCGATGATTTTTGTGGTGTTATTATGTGATGAAAAATTTTTGTACGCTGAATTATTATTATTGACTATAATAATTGAAAATGACAATAAAAAAAACATATCAAGGTCTTTCGTAAAAATGTCATGTTTATTTTTATATCAATGTACGAGAGTATAAATGTACATTTCTTTTTTGTTGAGATTGTAATACCGTTAACATCTTTATATATATATACAATGCTCCGAAAATGGAACACAGGAAAGGAATTCGACGCACAGGTGCGTACAACACACTTGATCACCATCACTCGAATCAATTCCATCATCATCATCAACATCACCATCATGATCGAACCCCCGCTGCATACCTCAATATACCTCTCTCCATAACAATCTCTTCCCATTTTCACCTCATCACGGTTCCCCCTTCCCTCTCTTTCTTTCTCTCAAAGACAAAAAGTTCCTATCTCTGCGTGTATCAATCACGAGCGCCGTTCATCACATCATCCAACTCCGTTTTTCATCGGCCGATCGCGTACATACACACACACACACACATATACAGGAGATTCAAATGACCTTTCCAAGAGAGTCCGGTATATGTGTGTACCGCCGCCGCCGCGTCTTATAAAACGCGTATACAGATATATATATATATATATATACACATATATAGCTGCGAGCACGAGGTAAGGTACGGTCGATCCCTCATCGGAGGAATCCCGCTGACTCCGTAAATCCCCTCGAGAGAGAGAGAGAGGGACCGAAACTCGAGACTTTCAGGTAAGGCTTGACCTACGAGCCTGCGTCTATCCCCTGTGTCGTTGGAATTTGAAAAAAGAAAAGAGAGAGACGAGAGTTTCTCTGAGTCTTTCTTTCTCGGGGCGGAGAGCCGCCGAGGTTTTCGAGAGGATGCTCATTTTAATTTAACCTTCGTTTTATTTTTTTTCTAGGATGAAGAGAGAGAGAGAGAGAGAGTTGGTATGTGGAAAAAAGAGCTGGAAAATCCAAAGGTGGGACGTTTATGATGAACGGTATTTTTTTTCGGATCGATTTATCTTATGAATCTTCGGTCGATTTTTCAATCGTAAAGTAGATGATTTTACGGTTGTGCATATAGGATAAAAAACATCGATGTTTATTTTCCAACGTAATAATACCTGTAGTATTATACGTCTTTTAGAATTCTTAATAAAGTCAACGTAAATAACGAACTGTGAAGTCTATTCCTTTCGCAAAAAAACACTAGTATTACAAAACTAAAAAAGACAAAACCAATCTCGCAACGCATACCAATACGCATGCGTCATACACGCGTGTGTACTATGTACTCGCCACCACCTGTAGGTGTAAATCATAAAACAATCAGCGCTAATTACCGCTTCGTTTCCTCGAACGCGAAAACCGCGACGTTGTCTCCGAGAAAAGTTCCACCTCGCAATATAATTTACAACGAAAAACAACTCATCCATACGTCGAAAATCTCTCTCTCTCTCAAGCCACTCGCATATTCGTACGCGTGAGGTCAGTCTCTCTCACTATACTTGCGCGTATATAACGGGCCTGCGTCGCGCGTGCGCACTGAACGCGACCTACTCGAGGGAGCCGGATCCTGTGTGTTGTATAGCAAGGCCAAGAAGGAATCTTCAGTTTTTCAGTTCACCAGCGCTTTGTTTGTTTGTTTTAATTAAGAAGAGGTACAAGCGGGGTGGTATATTGGGTTCGCGTGTGTGTATATGTATAGCGGGTGTTATGCGGAATATTAATGGCATTGTTTTATCGCACGATGAGTGGTGTAGTATATATATGTAAGAGAAGAGGTGTGTAATGAGGATGGGAACGAGGATTGTTGTGAAGTACACGTATGCGAGCCGAGTAACGGAGATATACATGTATTACGCGCTTTGGTAGCCGCGTGTTAAGACATGTGATAAGAAAGTAACAACCGCGTCTGTGAGAAATTCGAAATAAAATTAACATTTCGTTGTTCCCTGCAATTACATAACTGTCACACGAAACCTTCTTTCCCATCGGCTGCACTATCGCTCGCTATACACACACACGCAGCTTCGCATCGGTATTACGATCCACGGGGATTAATACTCCGCATTGTGCACTATACCCTCCTCTATATATATACATATACCTACACGTCGCCGATGCAAAAATGGCGCGCGTGATCGATCGATCGTACGCGCGGCAATGCAGCGACGGCGGCCCGCTGTGAATTATGCTTGGCGCGCGTATTATACGCACGCGGGGAGACGTTATACTCTGGTTTCGCAGCGGCGGTGCATAAAGTAACGCGTATTTCACTCGCGATTTTTGTCGAGGGCACCGCCGCGCATTCGCGATCGTCGTCGTCTCTGATGTTTTTGCCGCGCGAGAGGAGGTAAGGGACGTCGATGGGATTTATGAAGAAAATTGGAGAACGAGAGATATTACGCGAGTATAAATTAGACGTGGAGTTTGGTTGCGGGACGATGGTACATCGTGATCTGTGTGGAGTGTTGGGATTGGGTTATTTTTTGGTTTTTGCAAAGGTAATTAGATGCACGTAATATTTACAGCTATTGATTAATCCTGCGAAGCATTTTTCTTCTATATATATGTTTTAATAATCACCATAAATCTAATATAATAATTACGTCATAAATTCCCCGGGCGCGCTCGTTATTTATCGAAACAGTCCGTGTGCGTATAATATCTATATGCGTATATACACGCGATTTTCTCAACCGCCTGCACCTCGAGCGATCTACATCACCGGTATATAAGATTTTTCTTTACCGCACAGGCCAACAGATGCCGATCGATATAATAAATATCACACCGAAACTGGAAAAGCGCGTTTTCCACTCGTTCTCTCGCGCGGAGTGAACGTAAAGCAGAATCGAATCTTTATTAACGAGGTTCGCAGCTTTCCAATACTATACACCACTTGAGTATAATAAACGAATTAGTAATACTCTGTGCAATTGTCGCGCTACGTTGTTGTTGTTTCCTCGCGAGAGAAAGTTTATAAGGATCGCCGCAGAAGAAATGACAAATGCATCCGAATACAGCACAAGCGAGTGCGCGGCTATTTGCGCAACTTCTCGCGCGGAGAACCCGTTTTCTCTCTCTTTCTCTTGCGAGTCCGCGCGACTATACGTTGTTTTCTTATCTCTGGCGTTTTCTTTTTCTCTCTCCCCTTGCTAGAACGCTGTATAGCAATGATAATGGAGGTAGAAACGCCAGATCGAGAAAGGGTGTTTTTCTCACTTGGATATATCGTGTTTGGGGAATGTTTAGGCTGTTGTAAATTGGCATTGAATAGCACGCATACGAATATATATATATATATATATATATATATATATATATATAAATGTTAATCCAACTGGTTAAACTACCCAATGATAATGACGTAACAATTAAGTCATAAAACTATACGCTATTTCTAAAAACATCTCGTTAATTCCACATATTACAACTATTTCAACATTCCAGCAAATTTTTTTTTTCTATACACCAGCTATTTAAGCTTCTGTCGCATACAATCCAGAAAGACGAGAGAACCCATTGCCTTTCGAATTTCGCGGCTTTTTGCCCACTAATCCTACATCACATATATACATATATATATATATATATATATACACACATCCACACACGTAACCGTGCGGACGATAAAATCGCGAACCTCGCTACAGTCCTAATCCTCTTAGCAACGCGATAAGAGGCGCTCTTTCGCGCTTGCAGCGTGTCCTTCGTCTGTGGCGAAAGTGTGCAAACATACGAGAGAGAGAAGCCTCTCGAAAAAAAGGTGCAGAGAAAACGCAGGACACATTCTTCGAGAAGAGTGTTTGGAGCTTTAAAACGTTGAGATTAGCCCTTATGAGGTTGGGCGTGAGTTTGAAAGTTACGAGTAATAAGAAGGATAAGAGGTGAATTTTAATGCGTGTATTTATGACGTTTCGCGAGAGTGAGAATATAATGGTGAACGTGAGCATATCTATATATATATATATATATACACGGAGGAAAGGCATCTTTTAAGATCTCGAAAATTCTTTAGCAAAAAGCGAGAATTTCCGCTGCAAAGATCGTATAGCTATATAACGACCTTGCGCACGCTAATTGAGGTGCGCATTGATACGTCTCACGGCGCGCACTGGAAATCGATTGCTCTCTCTGTGCGTGTGTACCGCGCGGAGGAATGTGCAGCTCGAGGATGTCGCTCGTCGTTCCTTCTCCATGTTTCCGCTGGGATCGAGATTTGTCGCATTTTTGTACGATTGTAAGACACGCGCGATTGTTTGTTACTTCTTTCAAATGGAGGCAGTATCAATATATAAAAGCGGTTGCATTTCTTTCATCGCATGTGTGCGCGTGTGTAGATACTTTATTAAACAAACATGTTCACAGTCATTGCAGTTTTCCTCATCATGCAAATGACCCTTGCAATCATTCGCTTTTCTCTTTACCGACTGTTTACTCGCTCGATTGTATTTACCGATCTGTCTCTCTTATACCGATCATCAAACATCCGTGTAAGTGAGTAAGCTACACATGAGGAACACGACGAATGCGCTGCGATAAATTAACCGTGCGAGCAAAGAAAATAACGCGATCGGAGATAAATGGAGCTACCTGCGATTAGTTATAGCTCGCGTCGTTGGATTTACCTGTACTTGCGAGTAATATAGCTTGTGCGTTCATCCGAGCATAGAAAGTAATGAGGTAAGCATTGTTGCTACCAAGAATTAGCAGCACAGATACTTCGTTTGTCTTAGAGATATACAGAAAAGTGGCAAGATTTAATGGAAAATAAGTGAAAATTATGTAGCCAGAATGGATCGGTGAAAGTTCTATTACGACCTCGAGGACAATTAAGATACGGATTTTTCAGTGTTATCGCGCCATAATTGATAATTTTCAAGAAAAAATATAAGCAAAACATGTATTTTCCATTTAAATGCCCATCAGCTCTATAACACAAAACAAATAAACTACCCATTCATCGATAAAGCGCAGCTAAACCTCGCTAGCGCGTTTTCAGCGACTTTTTAGGCGCGAGATCGTGAGAGTCGCGAAAGTTGCGCTTACCTCTATATAACTTTACGCTATATATACATACACACAAGTTACGTGATAGTATAGTGCGTATACGTGCGAGATTACGACGAATATAATAATAATCGGAGCTCTATCAAAGTCTCTCGGCTCTCTCTATATATATACGCAAAGCAATTTGCTCAGCCGCTCGTATCTGTAATGGGAATCGAGCTTCCATCCATATATATATATATATATATATACCACGCACCTCGCCTTTTCCACGCAAAATTTCACGCGTATCGTACATTGTTCCTTTTTAATTCACCTGCGTGGGCCTTGATATAAATTAATCCCTAAACCCAACGCGCCTATCCCATCAACAAAGCTTTCTTCCTGCTTTTCTTCCCAGATTCCTATATATATAAACAACCATCTTCGCTTATATACATATACGCACGTCACATACCGATCTCACCGATATCGACCTATACAGTGCGCAATTTCCAGATCACTTCGGTCCCTCGAAGAACGGCGCGCACCAAT
The DNA here is from genome assembly GCA_035583055.1 of Torymus tubicola. Lineage (NCBI taxonomy): Eukaryota > Metazoa > Arthropoda > Insecta > Hymenoptera > Torymidae > Torymus > Torymus tubicola. Next base: position 21,031,886 of record JAWWEQ010000010.1, on the reverse strand, counting down.
CGTTGGTATATACGCGCGCGTGCAATGAAATGCATTTATTCAGGATAGATTCGCGGAGGGACTGACGCGCCGGAACACCCAGTAAGCCTTGTTATGCCAGAGTGGCTTAGCCAGAGAGAAAGAGAGGGCGATATAGGACCACCCCGAGGCCAATCGGTGAGGTATCTATACTCGGCCGGAGGATATATCGAAGAACAATGTCCTCTGTCGATCGATCAGAGGAGGATCGAGAGTGGAAGAGATGCGGTATACGCGGAAACAACTGACGAGGTAAGGGATTAGGGAGTATCAGTTGTTCATCATATCTTTGTGAGCTTTTTTAGAAATGCTTGATGTTCTATCCTGGCACTTGGAGTGAAAGAAACGATTGCAATAGCTAAAATATTAATTCTCTTCCTCCGCATAAAATATAAAAAAAAAAGTAAATCCATAACAACACGTCGTCCAGCTCGACCTCGCCATAACCGTCCTCAACATCCTCCAGCCAAAAAAAAACTCACTCACTCGCTTGCTCTTTCCGTTCTCATTAACATACGGCGCTATACTACACAACACACAGACCCACGGCCGATCGGAAAAACCGGCACTGCGCGCGCGCGCGCGCGATCTCTCCTTCCCTCCTTCACTTCTCTTTCTCTCCTCATGTGCGACTCTTTCGCTCCATCTAAGTCGACTATATACCTGTACACACATTATATATATACAACACCGTCTTTCTTATAGCTGTCCCTACACACAGCTGACGCGAAAGCGTCTGATGATGTCAGAGAGACAGCGCTGCAAAAGAGAGAGAGAGAGAGAGGAGGGACACCCACTTGCCTGCACGCCCACGCAGTGTACGTCACACACGAGGTGCCCGTCGCCGCCGCCGACTTCCTTTGGGAGCTATATAGGTGCACGAGCAAGTAAGGAGGAGGAGGAGGGTACGTCGGTTTTTCTTTTCTTGTTTTTTATTCTACGCGCTTAGCAGTCGGTGCTGTTTTGATTGCCAGGTTGCACATCGCGTGGGTTTTACAGTTAGAATGTTATTCTGTGTAATTATTTTTTTTTATTATTTTATATATTGTAATATTTAATTTACGGGCCGTGGATCTAATTATATGTAGAATAAATTAAAAAGTTAGTTTGCAATTATTTTTATCGGGAGATATTATACTTTAATCACGCCGAATTACAAGAAAAAATAAACGTAAAAGGCGTGATGTAAGCAACGGTCCTTTATACTTTTATTTTAACGACACTACTCTCTTCTCTCTTACAATCTCGCGTATAGTCATAAAATCTGGAATTCTCGAAAGAAAACAAAAAATTCTCTTAATGCAGCCGCAATTACACCTACTTAACGACACTTTCATCCGATGTCTCACCTCACGCTTTCGATAAAACCCCGATGTACATCCGATTCTTCTCCTTTTCCTCTCTCATTCGCGTAAATAAACGTCGAGTCTCTCCTTTTCTCCCTTTCTCTCTCTCTCTGGACTTAATTAGCGAGTCGGATCATGCCCAAATACTATAAACGCCACACGCGCGCACGCAAAAGTATATAAACACACGAGCGAGGAATCGATTTCAAATATATACCGAGGGAGAGAGAGAGAGGAAGTATGTCTGTGTGCGTATGTGTGTCCATAGAGGTGCGACGTGCGTGCGCCAGAGACTCAAGTGCCTCATAGATGACGGCGGCAATCATCGCTTCATACGCGCCTCGTCTCTTTGTTTTTCCTCGCATATATATAAGCGCACGATGACTTCTCCCACGCGCGAGTGTGAAGTGGAAATCGACGCCAGGCGCGTGCGCGCACGATGCTTCCTCGCGGTAAATAAAACGGAAAGAGAGATGGAAAGAGAGAGAGAGAGAGCATTGTTGTCTTTAAGAAACGTGAGGATGGAAGCTGTTATTTCGAACTTTTTGGGTTTGATGAGTCGTTATCAGGGAGTTTGTGGGTTTATCGAGGCAGTGTACCGTTTTAGATATGTATAATATACAAATTGCGGAGGAAGTCGTGGTTAGTTATATGGATATTTTGCGAGGGGAGAACAGTTGAAATGTGTAATTTGCAGTGTAATGAGTGGTGATAAAATGTAAGAGGTTTGTTTTTGATATGTTTGTTTTGCATTATGTCAAAGTCGTATAATGTAATCGATAAACATGCGCGCAGCGAAGGGGATAATGCAAATAACAGCTAAAACATCTTAATAATACAAACGTAATAATGATTCGGCGAGCGATGATCGCGCAGCTGGGCGCAAAATTATATATCGGTCCCGAAATTAAGAGACGCAGTAAAAAAGAACGAGACTTGAATAAAAATCGAATTACCAGGCAAATTAGTTGCGTCGGCAGAAGAAAGTCGCGCATAAATATCTCATAGATATTGCCGGATTCGCGCGGGGCCCCACGTGGAGAGACGGAAAAAATTTGGTATGCGAAATTATTTCGGGGCCGTGTATATAAATTTATATACGTATTGACTTCTTAATTATTTCGGTATGTTCTCAGAGAGGATTGTTGGTTTATGGGCTGACAATTGAAATCGACATTATAGATTAATGAAAGTAATGGTCGGGAAATTAAAGTATCGAGTATTTATCGGGACGTTACATGGATTTTAATGTGCTTCTTTGGTCGGAGCAGGAAATTATTCTAATTATGTTGAATGAATAATTATCGGAGCTGGGATATCTTTACGAGGGAAAAAGATTTTAGTATCGACTAAATAAATTTTACAATGCACACAGACGAGTGTTTTTATATATATAGAATGGGATGAATTGGTTTTCTATTCAAATGACGACGCTTACCTTATTCACGAAAAAAAATGTGCAGCTGGATGGTGTACGTGAAGATTTCTCTTCTTTTGGTCTAGGAACAATGTACCCACGTCACAGGGAAATGCCACTGAAAAATGGAAAAGAAAATTATAAATATAAATGTTGAAAATGTTATGTACAATAAAAATAATATTTCTCAATGCATTCGATTTGAAACAAACTAAATATATCCTCTAAACCTTATATACATTCGCACCATACATCCTATAGTTAAAATTTCTATAAAACAACAGCGACCGACTTTGCTCGCAACGGCAGCGTGATCGTCGATAACCAATGTACCGATATTCCTTCAATCGCAACCATAACCATATGCCTACCGACAAATCCAAAGTACAAAAGTAACATAAAAAGCGTATACCTACGCGCGTTGGTGGTATGGATATTGTGCCGCGGAAGGAAGCGCGCTGCACAAGATGTGCAATCGCAGGCGTCACGGAACAAAGGATATTTCGACACTAGCGCTAATGACGCGGCCGAATAGAGAAGACGACGACTACCAAGTGGGCGGTGAAATGACAGGCGAAGGGAATACAACTCGCAACAAATACAGCAGACGTATATACCAATACGTATATGTGACAACCGCGTTCGTCACAATGAAGAATAACATATATATATAAACAAAAGAAAATAATATACGCGAACGAGACGCGAGCATCCGAAGAAGCTTCCCTTCAAGACAATTATCCGCAGGCCCTGTATATACACCGATCGTATAAGACGAAAAAAACGAAGCGCACACGTGGGAACGCAGTCGTCGTCGCTCTTCGTCCGATAAATATTTCGGCGCGGATAAAAAGAACGCCCCCAGCGGCAAGAGATTCCGCGACGGCGCGGCTACCGAGTTTTTGCTATAAAGGCGGAGGAGGAGAAGAGCATGTATGTGTGTGTGTGAGAGAAAGAGAGAGAGAATGGTCATTTGGAGCGGTGTCTCTGCCGTATAATAAGACACGGGGATTGTACGCGAGCAGGGACACCTACACGACATGTGTCCGATCGCTCCTGATCTGGTTGGGGATACATATAAGTGCGGGCGCTGGGGGAATATCGTGTGTGTTTAGGAATTGGGTTTAGTATGTTTGTATACGCTCTTTTTTGTTTAATAAGAGTATAGAGGATGGGGATATAACGAAAAAATATCAAGTAGCTTAATTATTCCAAATATATCTGCAATTTGCTGAAGTTGAGAGAACGTATAAGGCAAGCACCCTGGACCTGTAATTTTTTTTTCATCCACTCTCATCACCATACCTAATTTCCCTCCACCTTTTTTCCCCCCAAACCTCTGCGCTTTGTAAAAGTGTCAACACCGGCTCGGGACTTCGACTCACGTATACACTTGTATACACCTTTCTTCTCTCACTCTACTCTTTCTTCTCCTTCTCAACGGCGTCAATTAGACGCGACGTCGCTGCTACGCATTACCATAGTCCCGCAAAAAAGCTCGTGCGTGCGTGGATTTTACGAAAGTGAGGGACATTCTTCCTCTCTCTCTCTCCCTCTCTCGCTTGCTCTCATCGCGATTTCCCGGGACTTAATTAAGCGAGTGGCGTTATCCGCGCGTGGCGGCGCGTCTTCAACGCGACGTGGCTCGCATATGTAATCGAGGTAGGAAATTGAATTTAGATAATTTCGACGTATAAGGGTAACAGTATAGTGTAAGCTTGATTTGGTTGTACCGAGGCCGATTGGGTATAACATATCGACACGTGTTTTTTGATACTAATTCTTTTCGTAATATAATAATTATCTTGTATAACCTTATAATAATCAATTAACAAATATCTCGACGTCTTGGTAATAAAGCCTAGCCACTATATATGAAACACTACACGTTAACACCTGTAATCACGAAACCACTTGAACGAGACCACATCAGTGCACCGTTAAACACCTCACGCGGAAATCGTATATACGCGAGCGCGTGCCGCAGACCAAACATATATACCGTATATGTATACCACACGCAGAACGCAAATCAAACCTTAAAAAAACACGCCCGTATCGATGAATTCTCTCTCTCTCTATACAACTACTGCGGTGGGCCTGTACCTATATAGCGCGCAATTACAGCTATACGATTGCCGTGTATTATCGCGCGACGCTTGGCTTGCGCAAACTCGCGCGCGCAATTACGGGATCTTGGGTGTATACATAGGATTTTCCGCCGTGGGCGATCGCCTCTTTGGGATATATTCCAGTCGACGCTCGAGCGTTGGTATAATAACGCCCGGTGGGTTGGCATTTTTCTAACGTGCGCCGGCTGTTTAGGAAAACAGGAAGTGGGAGAGAGGAAATCGATTGGAAATCGCGTTGTGTGTGTGTGTATGTTTGTTTGATTTGGTACGGTAGTTGTGTGGAAATATTGAGGTAAGTAGGTATGATTTTTTTCTCGATAAAAATGGATTTGATAAAGCTATAACTATAAGCTACATTAGGTGGTTTTTTTTAAAAGTCGTTTTGAGATGCTTTCGAGTTATTATAATTTTGGCCGACTATCTGCAGGATATATAATATCCTCGAAACGACCATTTCTCCGCTGGCACATGGTTCTAATGAGTACCAGGAAGATGCTGCTCCAAATGAGCCGCCTTTATATATACCTGCCCTCATCTTCTGTCGTCGCTTTATACATACACACACACATACATGTACAATGCGTAATTGCGATAAACATTTGTCCGCGATCCCGCCCGATTTCTCGTCCATTAATCATCAGCGTCACGAGAGAGGAAAGTCGTGCACAATAATTGCACGACTCGTAATGGGGTTCACAATTGCAATTTGGATTGAAAGTGATGATGATTTTTTCGCTCGTTATAATACACGTGGAGCTGAAAAGCTCTCGGGGTTCGTTAAAACGACCGTTTGTATATACAACCGCTATAATATCAAATACGTCTATACCCATATATAATACACTTATAATGCTGTATTATATATTTGTACAAACATAGGAAATCACCATTATTCTAAATGTAACATAATATCCCCCTAATCTACCACCCAACCAAATAAGCTACCGCCGTACACGATATCAAAACCCGATCGACGATCTAATTTTCCTCTACCCCTCGTTCTAGATAAAAAATTCGACTTTGCGCACTTATATGTATAATACACCAGCGAAGAAAGTGACCCACACCTGGACCCTTGTGTATACACACAGACACGGAGAAAAACCGGCTCTAATAATAGGAGAAACCGCGCGAGAGAAAGAGTGAGTGAAAGAGAGTCGCTGCGGCCAGATATGGCGTCGCGCGTATACACCGGTCTCGCGAGTCCTTGACGCCCACCATCCCTCGTCGTATATGCGCGTGCGCGTATATATATACCAGAGACTATATAGGTATACGAGAGAGCTGCTATATAGGATGCGCGTATACGTACGCTTTCGTTGAGTTTTGTCGTGTTTATTGTCGTTTCGTAACTACAGTCGTGTGTATATAGCGTACATCGTGCGTTTTTTGGTTTTGCTGTAACGATTGTAATGTTTACATTCATAAATTGATTCGAATTGATTTTATTTTTTTGATTGGCTGGATTTTTACAACGGATATATAAGTCGTAAATTTGTAACTGGACAATGTCGAGGTATACATACATAATACAATTACCGAGTGAAAAAAGTGCCTCGGGGTCTCGAAAAAAATCGGCGACTTTTTTTCATTTTAACTTTTGTGAAAGTGCTATAAACGGTCACCTCGATATAAACGAGATTTTTCGCGCGCGTATACTTATATACCCGCATAAAACCGCAGAAAGACCAAACAAGCCAAAGCCTCTATACTACCGCGAGCTGTCTGAAAAAGAGACTTACAAACACATACACACACAGCTCTACAAAAAAGTGCGCAGCCTAAAGCGAATTGCAAATCTTGCGAAGGTGTCGCGCGCTTTCTCTCTCTCTCTTCTGTCCCTTCTCTCTCGGTGCACAACCGCGTGCACAACAATAGCCTCCGCTTGCCAGAGAGAGGAGAGAAATTTGTCCCGGCACTTTGTTGCCTCCTTCCTCCACCTCCTCTTCTGCAACTGGTTGGATGAATGACGATTGAATGCGGGATGAGAGGAGAGGAGAGAGGGGAGAGGAAGCTTCATTCAGCTTTGCGATTCGACGTGAATGAATGCGCGAGCGCGTGGCTGACGTTTCGAGGTCTTTCCGTGAGCTTCGCTGACTCTCCTGCGATCAATCATTATATTGGCTACTCGATTTTTTGTGAATGGAGTACACGAGCGAGTGATTTCTTTTTTTTCTTTGACTCTCTTTAGCAGTGGTCGCGAGGCTGGTTGGATTTTATTGGGAGTGGATTGCCGCAGGTAAGTGGTTACAAATGAGGGGAACTGTGTAAGTACATTTTTTTTTGAGTCAATGTAAATCGGGCGCAGTGTTGATCGGGTTGCAGATATCTGACATTCAAATACGTACCTTTAACGTCAAGTTTTCGTTTCACCGACGTAACGCATACACTCCAGTCAATTAAAAACTATTTACGCAAGGTAGATATTGATATATAGTGTACCTGACCCTAACCAAATCACTGTGTACCTCGTACTATGACATCCTCCTATTCATCTCCAAACAACACCTGGACCCCTCGACTTTTCTCTACTATACACAAAAAAAGGAAGATTTCCACACATCTCCTCCACCTTCCTCCTTCTGAACGAAAAAAAAACGCGGCGAGTGTGTAAATTTGAACAAGACGTCGCTCTCAGAGCCGCGGTCAGTTCTCCGAAAACGAGGGAAAAACAGCGCTGCACGGTACCAGCATATACATATATATATACGTATACATATACACATATAACGCGCATACACACACACACTATAAGGCCCCTTTTTAACGAGGCAGCCCTTGGGGCCTTACCTCGCGCGCTCTTGCGTCGGGGTCAGACTCTGAGATCGGCGCGCGATATATTGGCCTGGCTCTCTCTCTCTGTCTTGCTCTTGGGAACTCGTGTACGCGCGAGCACACACAATGGCATCACGGAGACTCTATATATGTATATATATATATACGTAAGCTAAGCGTCTTCTCTCTCTCTTGCTCTCGCCTTTATCTTCGCGAGGGCTGCGCGCACGCCCGGCTGCATTGTATATCGAGAAGGAGGAGGAAGAAGGTTCGAGGGCTTTTATTTTTGAATTATCGAGGTTTTTTTTCGGTGTACAGAGCAGAGTTTTGAGATGAGGAAGTTTTTAATTACGCTGTAATGGATATTTTACGGTGATTTAATTATTAATTCGACTGTGTAAAAACGGTGATTGTATTGTTTATTTATTTTACAACTAAAATATTAAAATAAATCAATCAACGATATATACTGTTTCTTTCTTTCATTTCTCTCAGTGTTCAAAAGAATTCAAACACTATCTCACCAACCGCATGAACACCACTCGAGTCTCTCTCTCTTTCTCCAGTCACAGTAGCGATTGTCTAATAGTTTAAAAAACCATCTATTCTCGTATATACGCCAGTATATATACAAAGGCGTCGCGGGATAAGAAAGGCCAGTGCGCGCGCGCGCGCGACGTCGATAAAAAGCGAGGAGTGCTACAGCACGCGTGCATGCTGCACATACATATATATATACACAGAGACTATACGAAGCGAGCTGAGAGACCGTCGTCCGCCCACGCAAAGGAGTCGAGAGAGTTTACCGGTTTCAGCGATATAGGCACGCGCCGAGCGACGGCGGCGGCGGCTGCCCAACCTTTTCTCGAAAAGTGGTTCAGACTCTGCGTACATATATATATATATACAAGTTGTACACGTGCACTTTCGGTTACGAGTATATATAGTGGAGATGACTTTTTTGATTTGTACTCTTTGGTTGTTTTGGATTGTTGGATTTTATAAATACCTGAGAGGATTTTTGTATATGAATTTATAATTTTTAATCTTACTGAAAAACATATTACTAAATTCAAAATAAAATTATGCTAAGTATACAAAACGTTTCGCCTTGAATCCGTGCACGTATATTGAATCTTGTTTATACCGCGTATAAGATCCTTGTTTACACTCAACCACAAGTAAAAAAAGAAAAAAAAATACACACACGCGTGCTCTCTAAACAAGCCCTCTCTCCTCTGTTTTTTTTTACCCATCACGATGCTGAAAAACAGCCATATACGGTAACCGACAACAGCCCTCCCCCTTTGCGCTATATATTCAATTCGAATCAATTGCGCACACAACACACACACACAGACGACGCGTCCCTCCGAAAACCTTCTTCTCCCTGGTACCAATTTAAAATCGATCGATAACACGCACGCGCGGCACTCCTCCTTCGTCTCAGTAACAGAGAGCAAGAGAGAGAGAGAGAGAGAGAGAGATAAAAAAAAGAGAGGAAACAAAGTGCCGCGAACGGCAAAAGATGCAAATGTCGAGCGGTCGCGCGACTACCGAGATACGCTCTTTCGTTCTCTGTGGTCACGCGGAGAAAAAGAGAGAGAGAGAGAGACAAAGGGCTGCAGGGAGACTCAGTGGATGCCAGTCGCAGATAAGAGAATATCCAGCTTTCGCGTGCATGCATGCGGTGTATATGTGTGTGTATGTGTGTATGTATAATATATATAGCGAGAAGGTGCGCTTAATAAGGATTCGATCCCAGGGATGGATTGTAAGTGGGGCTATATCCGTTTTGGTCTTTTTCGAGGCGGGAAAATGGACGATTATAGGAGACGGCCGTCGAAGGTTTAACGAGGTTCTGCGTGGATCTGCGCGTGGAGAAATTAAAAATGTTAATTGC